>WNGS01167840.1:5874870-5892110 GCA_020271785.1 Procambarus virginalis | reverse complement strand
GTATGAAATAATATATACGTGGAAAATACTGGAGGGTCTGGTCCCTAATCTACACAGAAAAATAACAACGTACTGGAGTGAACGATACGGAAGAAAATGCAGAATAGAACCAGCGAAGAGCCGGGGTGCCATAGGCACAATTAGAGAACACTGTATAAACATCAGAGTATAAGAAATATTGCCGGAACACGCGTGGACATCTTCAAGAGAAAACTAGATAGTTTTCTTCAAGAAGTACCGGACCAACCGGGCTGTGGTGGATATGTGGGCCTGCGGGCCGCTCCAAGCAACAGTCTGTTGGACCAAACTCACACAAGTCAAACCTGGCCTCGGGCCGGGCTTGGGGAGTAGAAGAACTCCCAAAACCCCATCAAGATGATATCAAACAGATATTGGCATTCTCTGGCCACTTTCAGTTTCCGTTTGTATTCTCTGGCCTCTTAGAGGCTCTACTAAGTCACGCTGGGCTCTGTTAAGCTCTGCTGGGAACTGATTGCTAGACTGCAGGGTTCTGACGGGTTCCATTCTCGTTTAATGCGGTACTTGACACTGTCTAGTGAGGGTTTAATGAGGGTCTTGTCTGTATCAGTAGTGCCTTATAATACAATATGTTGTCCGTGCTGTGCTGGGGCGCCTGAGTTAAGGAGCCCAGCACCTGTAATGTTGGGTCGCCCGCCAATGAGACAGCGTCCCTAATGCCTGATGATCACTCGTATACAAGTAGATTGTGTGGTCGTGGGTTCCCTCCTGGTGGTGGGGTCGTGGGTGCTCTCCTGGGTGTCCTATTTGAAATTTTCTACATAGATACCATTGAGGAGCATGTTCCAGCTGACGTGGACTTTTATATCTGACATCAGCTGAAGGCGTGAGGTTGAAGACATCTTGCTGGTACTTCACATGGAACACTTTAATACTTCTTAAGGAAGCTTTCGAACGAAACTCCGTGCCCGAATTTCCTTACGAGACAGAGTGAAGACGAGATACTTTGAGGTAAAAGTCTCGAAAAGAAATGTCAGATTACACACTTCAGTCTTCACTAAGGAAAGGAACATAGAAATGATGTTTAGTGTAGTTGACGCCTGGGGTCAGCCGCGCGCTTAGTTCAGTCTGGAAGATTACACCAACTAGGGTACCTGACGGTTGAGAGGCGGGACCAAAGAGCCAAAGCTTAACCCCTGCAAGCACAACTAGGTGAGTAAACAGCTGCTGCTGGCCGCGGGCTCGCGAGCAACTCTGAACAGCGAGGCAGATACTTGTCAACAATTATTGACACGCTACTGAACCTGTGGACGAGGTTATCAAAATGAGAGTTAACGATCGTATGCTGCTGCTGATGGAGTGATTAACAAGAGTTGGTGTAACGTTGACCAAACCTCACACTAGAAAGTGAAGGGACGACGACGTTTCGGTCCGTCCTGGACCATTCTCACAATCAACTTGAGAATGGTCCAGGACGGACCGAAACGTCGTCGTCCCTTTACTTTCTAGTGTGTGGTTTGGTCAACATATTTCAGTCACGTTATTGTGACTCCTCGTCTGCACTTGGTGTAACCTTCCAAGCTCAACTAAATGAATTACTTTTATATAGCTCACAGGATGGAGCAAAGAGTATAATGAACGACTTAATTGAGAGAAATATTGCCCCTAAACGGAAGATATAACTCGCCACTTACTACAAGAGTAACAAGATCATGAACATGGCGATGATAAAGGTCTCCGCCACCGACAGCAACACTTTGAGAGACTAATGTTGTGTGTCTGTCTGTGTCCTCTGAGGAACTGTCAGTCTCAGCCCTCTTAGTGTACGGGCACCACCACAATATATATTACAACGCTTCTGACTCTGATAAACAAGGCACCATTAGAGAGCACATCACTTTAACTTACAACTGAACCATCACCAGAGATATCCACAGATATCCAGAGATATCCCGACCAACAGCAACGAAATAATGAACAGATTCAACGGCAATAGGTGATTAAAAATGGGCGAAAGACTATACCTCAAAACACTCATGCAACTATCAGAGACATTCTTTCTTTATTATGCACCCCATACCCATCCCGTGGGTGGTGGTGGTGGAAAGGGTTACAAAGGCACTCAGGAACTGAACCCTCATAGTCCATTTAGCTAAGCAAGTGACGAACTACCAACAGTCAGCTTTTTCAACTATGTACACCGTACCCTGCCCTGAACCATGGCAGAGTCTTCAGTCCCCACCTCACCCATTGTCCCCGCCAGTCTCGGCTGAGTAACACATCTCATTGGATTTGGTTACAAATTCTATAGCTTCAAGTAACGCATCTTTTAGCATCAGGCCTTCTGAAATTAACTTGGAAGAACATATGAAATATAGAGAAGAGTCATGCTAGAATCATTGCTCTAGCTTTTCTGTCATATTCAAAAGCATTATATATATATATATATATATATATTATATATATATATATATATATATATATATATATATATATATATATATATATATATATATATAATATAATATAAAACTAAGAATTCATATTTGACCCGACCAGGATTCGAACCCATGCCGTCCAGGATCACCCCTAAACGTACACAGTACCATGACCACCGCACCAATGATCGTCTATAAGGATTGGTCAGTCCTGGTGCTTATATTATCGTCCCGGGTTCGATCCCGGGCACCGGGGAGAAACAATGGGCAGAGTTTCTTTCACCCTGATGCTCCTGTTACCTAGCAGTAAATAGGCACCTGGGAGTTAGTCAGCTGTCACGGGCTGCTTCCTGGACCGGGCCGCGGGGGACACTAAGCCCCGAAATCATCTCAAGATACCTCAAGATAACCTCACGTCACACTCAGACCTTGACAAAACACTCAGGAGAGTGTGAAAGACTTGGTGTAAATTCCTGACATAAATTTCACAAATACACAAGTGTTTGGGTTTTTGTATGCAAGTGATTAATTCCCGTGTTGCTGAAGCTGTCCTCGTGTTGCACAGAGAGTTTACCAGTGCAGGCTGCTGATCCTATGGCACCAACCCAGCCTCCTGGAGAGTTTACCAGTGCAGGCTGCTGATCCTATGGCACCAACCCAGCCTCCTGGAGAGTTTACCAGTGCAGGCTGCTGATCCTATGGCACCAACCCAGCCTCCTGGAGAGTTTACCAGTGCAGGTTGCTGATCCTATGACACCAACCCAGCCTCCTGGAGAGTTTACCAGTGCAGGCTGCTGATCCTATGACACCAACCCAGCCTCCTGGAGAGTTTACCAGTGCAGGTTGCTGATCCTATGACACCAACCCAGCCTCCTGGAGAGTTTACCAGTGCAGGCTGTTGATCCTATGACACCAACCCAGCCTCCTGGAGAGTTTACCAGTGCAGGCTGCTGATCCTATGACACCAACCCAGCCTCCTGGAGAGTTTACCAGTGCAGGCTGCTGATCCTATGACACCAACCCAGCCTCCTGGAGAGTTTACCAGTGCAGGCTGCTGATCCTATGACACCAACCCAGCCTCCTGGAGAGTTTACCAGTGCAGGCTGCTGATCCTATGACACCAACCCAGCCTCCTGGAGAGTTTACCAGTGCAGGCTGCTGATCCTATGACACCAACCCAGCCTCCTGGAGAGTTTACCAGTGCAGGCTGCTGACCCTATGACACCAACCCAGCCTCCTGGAGAGTTTACCAGTGCAGGCTGCTGATCCTATGACACCAACCCAGCCTCCTGGAGAGTTTACCAGTGCAGGCTGCTGATCCTATGACACCAACCCAGCCTCCTGGAGAGTTTACCAGTGCAGGTTGCTGATCCTATGACACCAACCCAGCCTCCTGGAGAGTTTACCAGTGCAGGCTGCTGATCCTTTGGCACCAACCCAGCCTCCTGGAATGATAGTACTTATAGTAACTATTTGGTCGAAAGTACCAATATGTAGTGATGGATCATCAGTAGTTTTTGTACTATGAATTTTATGAGTCCGACAAAATAAAGGTAAAAACCAAACTTAAATATTCCTAGGCCTAGTCTAGCACATATGTGTGCTTTGTTAGGCCTAAGACAGAGTGTATTGGGCCTAGAAATGCTAGAAGAGGTGAGGCTAGGTTAGGTGAGGTGAGGTGAGGTGAGGTGAGGTGAGGTGAGGTGAGGTGAGGTGAGGTGAGGTGAGGTGAGGTTAAGTTAGGTGAGGTTAGGTTAGGTTAGGTTTGGCCAGGTCTTGTATTCACGTGGCGGTTAAAAAATGAAAAAAAGTTTCGGGTTTGTCCAAATTCGGTAATACAAAATTCGACTTTATGATAATCCCCGTCGCTACATATTGGTACTTTCGATCAAATAGTTACTATAAGTACTGTCACTTTAGGAGGCTGGAGGTTGGTTGCGTGAGTAACCAGCCGGGGGAGGGGAGGACTATGTCGGCCCCACACCACACACTGTGCACCCTGGCATACTCCAGGCCGCCTGCACACACATACACACATGTCAGTAATTTTAAAGAATGAAGAACAAATTTGTTTATATTCTTTTTAAGCTGCATCTCTTACAAACCCATCCCTGCCCTTGTGTGACAGTGCACAATAGAAAGTTGTATTTACATATTCGTATATTGAAACGTGTATACAGTCTATATGTAGTTGATTGTAACCAGGATATATATGTCCTTCAGCCTACAGTTTAGACCTATTGTCTTGTGTATGATCCTGTCCTGTGTGACAGTGAATACCAGCATTATCCTCACTTAATAAGGCTTAATTGAATTACTCAGATTAGGCCAAATTGTAATTAATTTTTGTCAATAAAGATGCTAATACTAATAATGTCTGCAATATAAACATTTGTCATATTAGATTTTCTGAGATACAGAGATGGAGAGAGGGAGGGAAGGCAGGGTATTAGCAGGGGAACCGCCAAGCTATTACGACTATGTAGCATAAGGATTTGGGACGGGACGGAGAGAGAGTGAGAGAGAGTGAGAGAGAGTGAGAGAGAGTGAGAGAGAGTGAGAGAGAGTGATTATGAATGTGTGAGAGGTAACTAAGGTTTGAACGGAGAGAAAGAATGAGAGATTCGAGAGAGAGTGCGAGAAGTGAGAGGAGGAGAGGGGGTGAGAGAGAGAGAAAGAGAGAGAGACGGGCGGGGGCGCGTTGTCCATTCTTGGGTCGGCGCAGCGTGGGGAGGGGAGGGGGGGGAGGGGAAGGGGGGTACTGTGTTCTCTAGCCCTCACCACCCACAACACCTCCCCCCAGCCTCCCCTCCTCTCTTCCCCATTACCCCTCCCCTGCCCCCACTGAGCTAAAAACGCCCCAACTTGGTGTAGGGTGACACCCCCTTGCCCCCCCCACCCCTCTATCGTGAGACCACCCCCCTAACCCCACCAGATCCAAATCGTTACCCCCCCCCACCTCCTAAACTCACATCCCCCCCCCCAACACCTGCCCCCTCTACCCCCCAGAGGTACTCCCCTTAACTGATCACCCTCAATATGTTATTGTAAGGTTAGGTGCTGGCACAGTATTATTAATATATCCTCATGTGTGCACAAAACCCATTCATGCAAGCACTCACCCGTTCATGCAAGCACTCACCCGTTCATGCAAGCACACACCCGTTCATGCAAGCACACACCCGTCATGCAAGCACACACCCGTTCATGCAAGCACAACCCGTTCATGCAAGCACACACCCGTTCATGCAAGCACACACCCGTTCATGCAAGCACACACCCGTTCATGCAAGCACACACCCGTTCATGCAAGCACACACCGTTCATGCAAGCACACACCNTTATCATTGGCAAAGATTACATTCCATTTAATATTACAAGCTACTTCCGACATACATTGTGATGGGTGTAGATATGAGCTACTGAAGACACTGATCAAGGCTCCCCCCAGGTTGGACGTTAATCAAGGCTCCCCAGACTGGATATTTATCGAGGTTCCACAGCTTTGACGCCGGCTTGGGACCCTGCCACTTGGTGCACAACAGGCCATGGATGTGCACCACAAGCGCAACACTTGTAAAAGGTTGTGCACAACCCTTAACAACCGTGGTGCTCCCTCTCGGCCCTGTACAACCCGTACGTGCACACATTGCACTACAATTTAAACGCTCTCGGCCTCGACTAAAAAGCGCTTTGGTTCACTGAAATTAAAAGCACCGCAATACTGACGTCGCAGAGATATAAAAATCACTTCATATTTGAGGGTTGTCAAGAGATGAGGGCGGCCGGGACACCACCTGACGCCTCACCGCAGTGAGAATGGGCTCAGTATGTTGTTGTTGCTGCTGCTGGTGCTGCTGCATAGCGGCCGTGACGGCAGTGGTGCCGAACGTACCTCTGCGTACCCTTGAAGGGTAAATCACAAAGCCGTACGGCTAAATGAACGTAGACTGTCGGCGGAAACGAATGCGACTTGAGGCGAATAACCACACAGATGGACAGATGATTGCGGAGTCCCTCAGGGAAGCAAGCGCCGGGCCCGACCCCCACACAGAGATCACTGGGTAATCATGGTAAAAACATGGTCCATCCTAAAATCGTACCTCATATGGGCAAGAACGCAAAGCGTCTTCCAGTGTCCCCCGGCAGAGCAGAAGCCGGCCGGCCGCCACGGCCTCAGGCAACACCAGGAGCCTCCAGGCAACACCAGGAGCCTCCAGGCAACACCAGGAGCCTCCAGGAAACACCAGGAGCCTCCAGGCAACACCAGGAGCCTCCAGGAAACACCAGGAGCCTCCAGGCAACACCAGGAGCCTCCAGGCAACACCAGGAGCCTCCAGGCAACACCAGGAGCCTCCACGCAACACCAGGAGCCTCCAGGCAATACCAGGAGCCTCCAGGCAACACCAGGAGCCTCCAGGCAACACCAGGAGCCTCCAGGCAACACCAGGAGCCTCCAGGGGGCTCAACTTGAACGGCATATTCTACATTTATTTATACGAGGCATCGCGGATGTAAAATAAATAAATAAATATTCTTACCGAGCGTTATTGGTGATTGTATTTTACCGAACGGGTTTGAAAACTTCAATTAACTGAATTTCTATAATTATTAGAGCGAGGTACAACGTGCAGGCGATGAGTCACAATAACGTGGCTAAAATATGTTGACCAATCGACTTATACATACACAATCGACTTGAGAATGGTCCAGGATGGACCGAAACGGCGTCGTCCCTTCACCTTCTACTGTGTGGTCTGGTCAACATACAACGTGCTCCTGGATGGTATTGGATCCCCACTCCAAACTGTTCACCAAGTTGTGGTTCATGACCCCCTCTGGTTACAGCAGTTCGAGTCCTCAGTTTAACCTCTGCAACAGTTGTGCCTTCATGTAGGCTTCAGCTGACAGCCGTCCTCGTAAACATTTTCCAAATGCTCGTTAATCTTGCCGCCAAACCTCTTGTTTAAAAGGAAAAAAACCCTTTACACGACTCACAATTGATAACATTCAAACATTTCTCAAATAGTGTTTCGCTAACCTACTCTGTTCGAATCGTACCTCTTTAAACGCCTCGTATAATAATGAACAAGATTGTAATACATAATAATCATTTATGTTTAGAAAAAAATAATGACTTTGAATGCACAGTTCGTTAAAATGTGTCACTGGGGCGGTCAACGTTCGGATAAGCATTGACTGAGGACACGTCACATCAGGTTAGGTTAGGTTAGGTTAGGTTAGGTTAGGTTAGGTTAGGTTAGGTTAGTAAACTAGCCTACACACACACACACACACACACACACACACACACACACACACACACACACACACACACACACACACACACACACACACACATACACACACACACACACACACACACACACACACACACACACCACACACACACACACCACACACACACACACACACGTTGGTTGTTTTCACTGTTGATATTATATCATCTATTCAGTTACCAGTCATATTGCATATGACCTTTATATTTATTTATGACATATTGTACCTTTTACCACTGTGGGTTTTTCAGGTGGGACCCCGTGGCTTGGTTGCATACTCGAGATGAATCTTACAAAGGTAAGACATTTTTAGACAATCGTCGAAGTGTGTTTGTTTATTTTTGAAATGCATAATGTCCTGTGTGTGTGTGTACTCACCTAGTTGTGCTTACGGGGGTTGAGCTCTGCTCTTTCGGGCCGTCTCTCAACTGTCAATCAACTGTTACTAACTACTAACTTTTTTTCACAAACACACACACCCAGGAAGCAGCCCGTAACAGCTTTCTAACTCCCAGGTACCTATTTACTGCTGGGTAACAGGGGCATCAGGGTGAATGAAACTCTTCCCAATTTTTGTTTCTCGCCGGCGCAGGAATCGAACCAGTACGCCGGTGACTGTGTGGACAGTACAGCGTACTGTCCACACAGTCACCGGCGCCCCTGATGAGTGTGTTTATTTATTTGTGAAATGCATAATGTTTCGTGTGTGTATGTGTACGCACCTAGTTGTACTCGCCAAGTTGTGCTTGCGAGGGTTGAGCTTTGGCTGTTTGGTCCCGCCTCTCAACCGAGAGTGTGCGTGTGTGTGTGTGTGGTGTGTGTGTGTGTGTGTGTGTGTGTGTGTGTGTGTGTGTGTGTGTGTGTGTGTGTGTGTGTGTGTATGTGTTGGTTGGGGCGGGGATGGGCAGTGTGGTGGCTCTGGTGACAAGTTATATATACCTAGTACTGTCACGCTGCCCACCCCCACCAGTACCACCCCCCACCACCTCCACCACTACCATCCCCCACCTTCCCTACCACCACTGTCATCCCCTAGTCTACCCCCCCCCCACCACCGCCACTGGTACCAGACAACATAAACAATCCACAAGAACAGACAAGGCAACCAATATAGTTTATTACAGCAACATCGAGCCTATCTAGAGCTCATCCAAGTGAGCAGGCAGGAGTTACTAGCTCAATGCACGCGACTTTTTCTCTGGTTTCGGAACAACTGAATCTGCTCACCTCCCCCCCCTTTCCCGTATAAAAGCAAAACTGCCAATTTAAGATAAGTAACATGAAAGTTATATACAAGGATGCAGACCGAATTACTAATAAAAAGGTAATTAAGAGGTAATTAAAGGTAATTACAAGACTGAAAGCCAGAAAACACAACCACACATTATAACAATAGAAGAAACAAATGTAACAAGTATAGGACGCGATCTGTGCTGGTTTTTTTCTACCACTGACGTGGCCAGACATTTACAATGCTAACCAGCACACACACACACACACACACACACACACACATATATATATATATATATATATATATATATATATATATATATATATATATATATATATATATATATATATATATATATATATATTGTTCTGTCCTCCATGGACAGGGTGAGAGAGTTGTTAAACATATAGTTCAGGGATTTATTGAACAATCAACCACAGAAGGTGATTGTAATAGTTACCAGGCTACCAAGTTACCGGGAGCTGAAGTAGAGGATCTGTATAGTCCTCATGATACAGCTGAACTACACCGTTGACAAAAATACAACTCACAGAGGGAAGTGTATACAGTAGGACTTGCTTAAGTATACAGAAGGACTTGCTTAAGTATACAGAAGGACTTGCTTAAGTATACAGTAGGACTTGCTTAAGTATACAGTAGGACCTGCAAGAGCAGAGGACGTGATGATAGTGTTATAATGTGTATTTACAACCTCCCAGTAAACACGCTAATGTCTAGGAAGGCATGTAGTCTGGTCCTGGGTTCGAGGCTCCCATGGTCCAAATGAACGGAATGGAACTATCGGGGGAAAGGGAATGGTGCGCAACCACTTGGACGCTCGGGGGATTGAACGCCGACCTGCATGTGGTTAACAATTACATCCACAGGGTGTCCCAAACGTCACCAGGATCTCCGGATTGAACACCTTTGGATTATTTTCCATGTGAGGGCGCCTTAACTACGTAGTTTATAGTCTCCGTCGCAGAACAATGTTAGCACCGAGTGACGAGACAAGCTGAGACCACCAAACCAAATACTGCCATGAAAATATATATATTGAAGTAATTGGATATCATTTGCAACATATATTTTAACTGATTAACTAGTAATTCATAACTTATGTTAAAAAAATCCTAGTCATTTTCATTATACTTCTCCTATAGGGTCATAGTTATATATATATATATATATATATATATATATATATATATATATATATATATATATATATATATATATACATATACATATATGCAAGAAGGATCACAAAAACACTGATCCAAGTATGCGGAAAAACATGTGAAAAATAGAGAAGCACCACCACAGGTGAAGGGCGTAACAAGTGGTGTGGTAGAGGAGAAGAGAGATGGGTGGAGCTCCTCTCTCTCTATGGTAATGGGTGGCGGGCGGTGGGTGGAGGCGGGCAGTGACGCCTGAGTCGGGAGGCAGTGGGTGGGTCCCCAGGTGGGTGGGGAGGCAGAGGGTAGGTCCCCAGGTGGGTGGGGAGGCAGAGGGTGGGTCAGGTGAGATAAATGATTGGTTGGGGCAGGTTGTGTGTGGTACGTCGGGAGACTGGCCTACGGAGTTATCTTGCCATGATTTCGGGGCTCAACTTACCCGCGGCCCAGTCCTCGACTAGGCCTTCACACGCCTGGCTCCCCTCGGCCAGGCGTGAAGTTGTTCAGGGTAGTTTTGACGTTACTCACTTAGTTGTACTTGCGGGGGTTGAGCTCTGGCTCTTTGGTCCCGCCTCTCAACCGTCAATCAACTGGTGTACAGATTCCTGAGCCTACTGGGCTCTATCATATCTACATTTGAAACTGTGTATGTACTCAGCCTCCACCACATTACTCTAAAGCATTCCACCTGTTAACTACTCTGACACTGAAAAAGTTCTTTTGGATAGCTTCAGGTGCTGGGACACACTATAGCTCCATAAGATGTTGTTGTTGCTTAAGATTCAGCTACTGGGAACAAAAAGTTCCAAGTAACACGGGCTATGGTGAGCCCGTAGTGGACTTACCTGGCACAGGAGCGGAGCTGTGCTGCTCCATAAGAGTGTGTTACGGCCTATAAGTACCAGTAAGTGCTAGCAGTCTCCTTCACCTGAGGTGCGAACCAGTGACCCAGTAAACAATCAGTGTACACTTCAGAGTTACGTTTCAATCTCTGAACATATACAATATATTAACATAAAAGGCACAAGAGCAAACACGTTGGTTGGAACATCCACTAACGAAGCCACCGACATAACGAGGAACACACAGCACACATACTGACAACTGGGAAACAACGTCCGTACTACCGATATTAACGAAGAGAATATTAATGAGACGCAGCACTCAACTGCTCGCCAGGTCAGAGCTTCGCCATACACACCTGTAGAGAAAATATGACAAAGTGATCGACAGACACGAAGAGATTTGTCAAGAAACTTCATTATGAGTTGGAACTTGAGCATGGCTTCAGGATAACCTGTAATATCTTTGACAACAGATCCTTCCGGACATTGTATACAACTTATGTGAGACCCACTCTCTAGTATGCAGCCCCGGCATGGAACCACCCCTACCTAATACAAAACAAAAGCAGAACTTTCTTGTTTCAAAGATATGCAGGAAAACTCGCTTCTGAGCTACGAGGGAAGTCTGGGGGAACTGAACCTCACCACACAGGAGAGAAGACTAGGGAGGAGAAGACATTGTAACGACATACAAGATACATAGGTAGACATAGATAGATACGACATACATAGATGGAAGTGATCAAACAGGAACAATGTTTAATGTGAAGTATGGTAGAACAAAGGGGATAGAATGGAACATAGTGACATAAATAAGTCACAGAGATGCTAGAAGGAACTTCTTCAGTCTAAGGGTAGTAAAGCAATTCAGTTAATTAGACGAGGAAGTTGTAGAGGCTACATGAGTCATGGCGGGAGGTTGAGAGTACATGAAAGTACTCAGTATTAGAGTTGAGTAATCTGGTGAGTACTGCTCAATATAAGCCGGAGAAATGTGTCCATCAGCATATCTTTCAGTGTGAAATTACTAAGTAGATTTCGTCACTGTGAAATTTCAGATTACGTTGTCTCTGATGTTAGACTCTCCGGGGTGTAACATAGAAGGACAAGAAAGTTTGATATCACATTTTGATTGAAAAAGGCAGCAAAATCCATCAACATGTTAAACATGGAACCGATCCAATTAATGGTAAATTAATTAATCCACGGAAGAACTGGGACCTCTCGGAAGATTTCGTAAATTCACTCAAGAAACATAGTGTACACGCTATGTCATTAAAGCAGTGAACAGTGTGCAGCATCACTGAGAACTCAGGCTGTCAGCGATGCTTTCTCTCAGGTGGCGCTGTTTATCACTGCTACACTGACAGCTCTCTAGACATAGGTGGAAGAGTTCCTGCATGCGCATATAAGGATCTTCTCTCGTTCATACACCAACCACTTGGGCTGGACGGTAGAGAGAGGGGTCTCGCTTTGTGCAGGTCGGCGTTCAATCCCCGACCGTCTAAGTGGTTGGGCACCATTCCTTTCCGCCGTCCCATCCCAAATCCTTATGCTGACCCCTTCCCAGTGCTATACAGTCGTAATGGCTTGGCGATTTTTTTTAATTATATCTATCTCGTTCATACAACAATGACTGGGAAAGTACCAGCTTGCAGGTATATACTGCATGTTTGTTATACTTGCAGGTATATACTGCATGTTTGTTATACTTGCAGGTATATACTGCATGTTTGTTATACTTGCAGGTATATACTGCAAGGCAGTGGAATTATTTACTGCAACTCTTGGCACTGAAGGCACATAGCAGTGACACACACACGTGTTAATGTTTTACCTGCTGAACAAAATTGACAAGATTAAATTCCTCTGGATGCCATCGCGTGTTGACGTCTCAAAGCACGATACTGTTGACGCGCAAAAGCAGCCTAAAGCATGTCATTAGCATAAATTAATACGCCTGTAGGTGTTTCACTAGTAGCGACAACAGAATACTGAATCAAATGTCAAATGGAAATCTTACTGACCTAATGTATGCTCCAAGGTCTGAAAGCTGAAATACCAAACATTATATAATGGAGAAGATTTCTAATCATGTCCATGGATGACGGAGGGAAAAAATTTATATATGGTAGTTAATAATGTAAATAATGGACACACACACACACACACACACACACACACACACACACACACACACACACACACACACACACACACACACACACACACACACACGAACAAATCCACAAGGGCCGTGACGAGGATTCGAACCTGCGTCCGGGAGCATCCCAGACGCTGCCTTAATCGACTTGCCTTGTGACACACACACACACACACACACACACACACACACACACACACACACACACACAGGGCGCTGGTGGCTGAGCGGATAACATGCTGGGGTACGTAGTCCTGTGGTCCCGGGTTCGGTTCCCGGCGCCGGCGGAAACAAAACTGGGCAGAGTTTCTCTGACCCTGATGCACCTGTTCACCTATCAGTAAATATGTTCCTGGGAGTTAGCTGCTACGGACTGCTTCCTGGCAATGTGTGTGAGAGCGTGTGTTAAAGAGAAATATATGTAGTTGGCACAAAAGAGGAAAAATAGATAGGCTAGACAGCCGGGGTCCAAGAGCTAATAGCTTGATTCTGCAGATACAAATAGTAAATACACACACACACGTGGTGGCGGCAGTCGTGTGAGAGAATGTATATCAAAATCTTGAAATAAAGAGAGAGGAGAGAGGCGGAGGAAGAGAGAGAGGGGAGATTAGAGAGTAAAGGGGAAAAGAAGAAGAGGGAGGACTAGGGTTCGAGAAAGAGAGGAAGAGGGAGGGGATGATGAGAGGGGGAGAGAGTAGGGGTGAGAGAGGGAGAAGAGTTATCATCATATTATCACCCAATACGCCTCAGCAAAGTATTCGGAGGTATAAAAACATTAAATTGGGAAACCTTCAATGTTTGATCCAATTATTTATACCCGTGATCTGAGGCTCCCATGACGGTCACCACGCCCCTGGGCCAGCACCGTCATGGAGAGTCGTCAGCAGGCAGTCTTCGCCAGCAGGCAGTCATCGTCAGCAGGCAGTCATCGCCAGCAGGCAGTCTTCGCCAGCAGGCAGTCTTCGCCAGCAGGCAGTCATCGCCAGCAGGCAGTCATCGCCAGCAGGCAGTCTTCGCCAGCAGGCAGTCTTCGCCAGCAGGCAGTCATCGCCAGCAGGCAGTCTTCGCCAGCAGGCAGTCTTCGCCAGCAGGCAGTCATCGCCAGCAGGCAGTCATCGCCAGCAGGCAGTCATCGCCAGCAGGCAGTCTTCGCCAGCAGGCAGTCTTCGCCAGCAGGCAGTCTGGTGCTGCAGGAGATTCTACACGAAGCGGTGTGGATAGCGCTGTAGGAGTTTAGGTGGGGCTTCAGGTATCTAAATCGACCATCTCGTTCCACTAAACGCCCAGTGCCAACCGATGGCAAATTCTTGGATTAAATCACTTGGCAAAGACAATTCTGCTCAATCCTGTGCCGTTGGGAGATGTGTATTTGAGGAGTGACTGAGGGAGCCACACCTGAAGCCTAATTTACGGTTGTGGTGGGGGTCGATAGATGCCACACCACCAGCCAACAACCACACCAGCAGGCTCAACCACACCACCAGCCGGTACCATCTTAAGGTCATTAAAAAACCCAAGTATTTAGTGCCACAAAATAAACTCCAAGAGGCAAGAGCGAGAGAGAGGAACAGCATCATTCTGTAGCCAATGATTTTCTTTTCAGATTTAACGGAAATATAATTATTGATACGGCTTTGAAGCAGGAAGATACGAGTCACCCGTGTTTGGTATGGGGTCCACCACCGCTCGTAGGATGGGTATTGGGTCCACCACCGCTCGTAGGATGGGTATTGGGTCCACCACCGCTCGCAGGATGGGTATGGGGTCCGTCACCACCCGTATGATGGGTATGGGGTCCGTCACCACCCGTATGATGGGTATGGGGTCCGTCACCACCCGTATGATGGGTATGGGGTCCGTCACCACCCGTATGATGGGTATGGGGTCCGTCACCACCCGTATGATGGGTATGGGGTCCGTCACCACCCGTATGATGGGTATGGGGTCCGTCACCACCCGTATGATGGGTATGGGGTCCGTCACCACCCGTATGATGGGTATGGGGTCCGTCACCACCCGTATGATGGGTATGGGGTCCGTCACCACCCATATGACGGGGTGTAATATAGTGCTTAGAGATGTTTACAAAGTCTTGGACAAAGTGTGGCACACAGGCCTCAAATATAATATATCTAAGCCAGGACTCCCACAGAGAGTTACTGCCACACTCTGGAACTTTATAGACAACAGAACTGCTAGGCTTAATATCGGCAGCTACTTGGGTGACAAAAAAGAACTGAAAAGTGGAGTACCACAAGGCAGCTGCTCCCACACTCTATTCAACATATATACAGCTGACCTGCCCAACCCCAACATGGAGAATACGTCACATACACTGACGATGTCACCCAAATAATATGCCAACCAGGACTAGCAAAGCCGCTACTAGCCAACAAGACAAAGTCAGCAATTGAAATGTTAGAGGAGGACCCAATGTTAGAAAGGCTAGATGAAACGCCCCGCTCTCACAGCTGGTGGCCCAAGAGCCTCGATTTACTAAATGAAAATCCAGCCCCACAGTACATAATTCCCAAATGAAATTCAGACCAGAACCCCCCCCCCAATTAATTGCATAAAAAAAGTGATTATATATATATATATATATATATATATATATATATATATATATATATATATATATATATATATATAAAGCCTTAAAAAGAACAACATGTGTACTCACTGTGGGGGTTGAGCTCTGGCTCTTTGCTCCCGCCTCCCAACTGTCAATCAACTGATGTACAGATTCCTGAGCCTACTGGGCTCTATCAAATCTACATTTGAAACTGTGTATGGCGTCTGCCTCCACCACATCGTGTGTGGAAGCATCGGAGTGTGTATATATGAATGCAACACAGTATTCATCTACAGACACCCATATAGGCTGAAACACATGTGAAGAACCTCTCACACACTCACAGCTCCCTGACAAGAGGGAGCCACTTAGCTTAGCTGCCAACACCCACACATCGTGTCAGCAAGGCGGACAGCCCGCCTGCTTTCATACCTCTCACTGTACTTCCCACTTCTAAACTTCCCTTCACCTATGCCTCTCCATCCTCTTTACTCAAAAAAAAAAGGAAAGCAAAAGTGGATGCTGGTTTTTGGGGAGGGAGTGGGTAACAGTAGAGTAGGTAATAGGGAAGGGATTGGACAATAGGGGAGGGTGTGGGTTAAAGGGGAAGGATTCATGGAATGGAGGGAGGGATGGAGTGGGTAATGGGGAGGGGTATGGTTAATGGAGGAAGGGAGGGAGTGCACGGGTGGGTTAGCCCGAGGAGGGTACACCTCTCATATTGTGTTAGGTGACAGTATAGAGGAGCACAGAGTCGTGACAACAGCTACTGAGGAGCACAGAGTGGTGACACGCTATAGAGGAGCACAGGGTGGTGACACACAGTTACTGAGGAGCACAGAGTGGTGACACACTGCTATAGAGGAGCGCAGAGTGGTGACACACTGCTATAGAGGAGCCAGGGGGGTGACACCAGTTACTGAGGAGCACAGAGTGGTGACACACTGCTATAGAGGAGCGCAGAGTGGGACACACTGCTATAGAGGAGCACAGGGTGTGACACACAGTTACTGAGGAGCACAGAGTGGTGACACACTGCTATAGAGGAGCGCAGAGTGGTGACACACTGCTATAGAGGAGCACAGGGTGGTGACACACAGTTACTGAGGAGCACAGAGTGGTGACACACTGCTATAGAGGAGCGCAGAGTGGTGACACACTGCTAGAGAGGAGCACAGGGTGGTGACACACAGTTATAGAGGAGCGCAGAGTGGTACACTGCCACTCTGTCTAGGAATCAGGAATCTAGGAATCAAATTCAGAGTGGTGGTGACACCACCACTCTGAATTTGTCTAGGTCCACCAGAGTGAACCTAGACAAATTTCAAGAGCTATCAAACAAATGGTTGCTGGAATTCCATCCCAACAAGTGTAAGGTAAGGAAGATGGGGAGGAGAGGAGACCAGAAGGCATCTGCACCATAAAGGGAAGGCAACTACAGGAATCAGAGAGAGAATTTGGGAAGGGATACAGTGCCAACACAAACACTGGAGACACACATAAACAGGATAACATCAGCAGCGT
>WNGS01167840.1:5796154-5814602 GCA_020271785.1 Procambarus virginalis | reverse complement strand
TGACGTATGAGTCACAGCCTGATTGATCAGGTATCCTTGGAGGTGCTTATCCATTTCTCTCTTGAACACTGTGAGGGGTTTGCCAGTTATGTCCCTTATGTGTAGTGGAAGCGTGTTGAACAGTCTCGGGCCTCTGATGTTGATAGAGTTCTCTCTCAGAGTACCAGTTGCACCTCTGCTTTTCAACGGGGGTATTCTGCACATCCTGCCATGTCTTCTGGTCTCATGTGATGTTATTTTTGTGTGCAGGTTTGGGACCAGCCCCTCTAATATTTTCCACGTGTAAATTATTATGTATCTCTCCCGCCTGCGCTCAAGGGAATACAGATTTAGGCTCTTAAGTCGGTCCCAATAGTTTAGATGTTTTACCGAGTGGATTCTAGCACTAAAGGACCTCTGCACGCTCTCCAGGTCAGCAATTTCACAGCAGTGAAAGGGGCTGCCATTGTGCAGCAGTACTCCACTCTAGAGAGCACAAGCGTTTTGAAAAGTGTCATCATCGGTATAGCATCTCTAGTGTGAAAAGTTCTTGTTATCCAACCTGTCATTTTTCTTGCAGTTGTGACGGCTACTTTATTGTGTTCTTTAAAGGTAAGGTCTTCCGACATGAGTACACCCAGATCCTTTACATTGCCTTTTCGTTCTATGTTATGATTTGCCTGAGTTTTGTACGTGGTTTCCGTTTTTATATTTTCATTTTTTCCATAGCGCATGAGCTGGAACTTGTCTTCGTTAAACACCATATTATTTTCTGTAGCCCATAGAAAGACCTGATCGACATCTGACTCAGCATCTGCCATGCTGAGATTGACAGCATATGCTGGCTAAAATCTTCTCCAGTCGAGCCTGCCCTCCAGTGTCATCAGTCGTCGGACATCTCCACCAATGCCTTGAGCCGACCCACTCCATAGTGCCTCCAGCCGACCATTAGTACTCTCGGGGGGCCGTCTCCATAGTGTCATCACCAGTATAGTCTAGGCAGCACCGTCAATGTTGAAGGAGCGCCGCAATAACCAAAGACGTTTCAAAGAAATAACGTTGTGTAATGACGATGGTTTGGTAATGGAGTCATATTATCGTACACGGTGACAGGGGCCAAGAGAACCTCACTAATGGCAGAACTAGCCACCAACTACGTGCTCAACTAGTCACTAAATAAGTATGTTGTCATCTCGCCTTGACAAGTGTAGTACGGGGCGTTACAATATGAAAAGTCCCCCTCCCCCCCCCCCCTGCGAACAGCTGACTCTAGTTGAAACAGGCGGGCAGGCAGGGTAGCAGGCAGGCAGGGTAGCAGGCAAGCAGGCTGACAGACAGGCAGGGTGGCAGGTCGGGTAGCAAGCTGACAGGCAGGCTGTGGAGGTTAACTGGAGATCTCGACACTTGACGGCGGCACGTTTGATCCTTATCAGTCAGTGCACCACCCATGGCACTTGTTCATTCTTGCGTATCTTGCTCAGCCACACATGACCCCGTTCATCCACTCATGAACTGTTCATCCACTCATGAACTGTTCATCCACTCATGAACTGTTCATCCACGCAGGACCTGATCACCCCCCCCCCCCTGCCGACCCGTTCGTCAAGCCCATACCAACCTCATTCAAGCATGACCCACCACCTGCTCATCTCAGAAGGTCCCGTGCATCACACAAGATGGGCTGGACGGTAGAGCGACGGTCTGGCTTCGTGTAGGTCGGCGTTTAATCCCCGACCGTCCAAGTGGTTGGGCATCATTCCTTCCCCCCGTCCCATCCAAAATCCTTATCCTGACCCCTTCCCAATGCTATATAGTCGCAATGGCTTGATACTTTCTCCCTGATAGTTCCCTTCCCTTCACCCCCCCCCCCCTACTACACTTGGACTCATCAGGGCACTGAATAACGAACACCACCCGGAGGTACGAGCCAGTGTGGCGTCTATATACCAAAAAAAAGGGAAAAGACTAAGAACTTTCCAGACTAATCGAAAGGAAACAAATCAGAACATTTATATCAATTGTACTTTTGCCTTTAAACATCAACATGGGTTCAGGGTTGGGAGAGTAAAGGGTGACCGACTTTAACCCGTCCTCTTCAACTGCACACTGTTCATCTGAGACTGTTCAACACGCTCCCGCTACACATAAGGGGCATAACTGGCAAACCCCTCACAGTGTTCAAGAGAGAACTGGATAAGCACCTCCAAAGGATACCTGATCAACCAGGCTGTGACTCATACGTCAGGCTGCGAGCAGCCGCGTCCAACAGCCTGGTTGATCAGTCCAGCAACCAGGAGGCCTGGTCGATGACCGGGCCGCGGGGACGCTAAGCCCTGGAAGCACCTCAAGGTATCCTCAAGGTATCAAGGTAGGCCACTCCATCACAAATGTTATCCTCCTAAACTTAACCACACACGTACAATCCCAAGCAACCCACTTAACCTATCGAGTCCACTGCACAGAAAACGGAGAGATTTGTGAGCCATTACTTATCATAATAAGTTGTATTTGTCAAGTTGGTTACCATAACGTACAAAACGCCACCTATTAGTTGAAAGGCTGGGTTGGATAGATTAAGCTAATAACCCAACCCGCGCATATGGAAGGAAAATGATATTCGAGCGGAAACGTCGTCACTTTCACGTGTGTGCAACATATGAGAGAGAGGCGGATGCTGAGACTGCATCTTCCAAGATTGCCAGGAGGCATTTGACAACCCCACACTCAAGACAATTGTACTATCTCTTAAATAAAAGGTGGAGTAACTGGGAACTACTCCAGCCCCTTTCAAAGCTGGTGAAATTGCTGACCTGGAGATTGATTGTTGCCGCCGAAGGCGGCTAGTTTATTGTGCACCCCATACTCATCCTGTGAGCGGTAGCGCAAAAGCATTACAGAGGGCACAAAAGGTCTTTATCAGACCTCATCTTAGATTATTACATTAACAATTACATCTATCATTTACACCTTATAGTTACAATGTCAGCTAGTTACAGAGTAAGTGCTATTTCAAGAGCTACATATTTACAGTAAGTCATCATACATTAATGGTAGGTCTTATTGCTAATACATAATAGTTTGACCAATGGGGACATTACAGTCATAGGGGAGCTTCTGTTTATTATTAGTCCTCACAATACACTACTTGTTTCTGAATCTCATATGTCGTTTATCTACTGGAAGCGAAATGTGGATACAGTGCAAGGATTTCAGGTAATTTATCCATGGTAATAAGATAGGTTGCCATATCATACAGAGTGAGCTTAGATTTATCTCTAAATGGCTCAATTTTACTACAATCCAAGATATAGTGTTCGAGTGTGTGTCCCTGTCTTTGTCCACACACTTTACTTCATCTAGATCCCTATACAAGCCGAACTGCCAGAGATACTTGTAGCCAAGTCTTATACGAGCTGTGACAACAGCTGACCTGGAGAGCGTGCAGAGATCCTTTACTGCTACAATGCACTCAGTTAAACATCTAATTCTAAACTATTGGGACCGACTAAAGAGCCTAAATCTGTATTATCTTGAGCGCAGGCGGGAGAGATACATAATAATTTACACGTGGAAAATAGTAGAGAGGCTGGTCCCAAACCTGCACACAGAAATAACATCACATGAGACCAGGAGGCATGGTAGGATGTGCAGAATAACCCCGTTGAAGGGCTGAGGCGCAATAGGTACTCTAAGAGACAACTCTATCAACATCAGAGGCCCGAGACTGTTCAACACACTTCCACTACACATAAGGGGCATAATTGGCCGACCCCTCACAGTAATACCTGGTTGATGGGGTTCTGGGAGTTCTTCTACTCCCCAAGCCCGGCCCGAAGCCAGGCTTGACTTGTGAGAGTTTGGTCCACCAGGCTGTTGCTTGGAGCGGTCCGCAGGCCCACATACCCACCACAGCCCGGTTGGTCCGGCACTCCTTGAAGAAAACAATCTAGTTTTCTCTTGAAGATGTCCACGGTTGTTCCGGCAATATTTCTTATGCTTGCTGGGAGGACGTTGAACAACCGTGGACCTCTGATGTTCATACAGTGTTCTCTGATTGTGCCTATGGCACCCCTGCTCTTCACTGGTTCTATTCTGCATTTTCTTCCATATCGTTCACTCCAGTACGTTGTTATTTTACTGTGCAGATTTGGGACCTGTCCCTCCAGTATTTTCCATGTGTATATTATTTGGTATCTCTCTCGTCTCCTTTCTAGTGAGTACATTTGGAGAGCTTTGAGACGATCCCAATAATTTAGGTGCTTTATCTCGTCTATGCGTGCCGTATATGTTCTCTGTATTCCCTCTATTTCAGCAATCTCTCCTGCTCTGAAGGGAGAAGTGAGTACTGAGCAGTACTCAAGACGGGGCAACACAAGTGATTTGAATACTACAACCATTGTGATGGGATCCCTGGATTTAAAAGTTCTCGTAATCCATCCTATCATTTTTCTGGCTGACGCAATATTTGCTTGGTTATGCTCCCTAAACGTTAGGTCGTCGAATATCATTATTCTTGACATGCTGTTTTCCTACTATGGGCAGATTCGATTTGTACCTTGTATTATGTTTTAGATCCTCATTTTTGCCGTATCTGAGTAATGTCTTCAGAGGTAATTTTCATGCTGATTTTTGTATCGTCTGCAAAGGATGACACGAAGCTGTGACTTGTATTTTTGTTTATATCTGATATGAGAATAAGAAACAGCAGTGGTGCAGTGGACTGTACCTTGAGGGTACAGAGCTTTTAACTGCACTCGGACTCTATTTTACTTGATTGACTGTTATTCTTTGTGTTCTGTTCGACAGGAAATTGAGTATCCAGCGTCCTACTTTACCAGTTACACCCATTGACCTCATTTTGTGTGCAATCACTCCATGGTCACATTTGTCAAATGCCTTTGCAAAGTCTGTGTATACAACATCTGCATTCTGTTTTTCTTCTAATGCCTCAGTGATTTTGTCATAATGGTCAAGTAGCTGTGAGAGGCATGATCTTCCAGCTCTAAATCCATGTTGGCCTGGATTGTGGAGGTCACTGGTTTCCATGAATGTGTTGACCTGACTCCTGATCACTCTCTCAAATACTTTTATTATGTGGGACGTTAGCGCAACTGGTCTATAATTCTTTGCCAATGCTTTGCTCCCTCCCTTGTGTAGAGGGGCTATGTCTGCCGCTTTCAGCACATCTGGTATCTCCCCCGTGTCCAAGCTCTTCCTCCACACTATACCGAGTGCCTGTTTTAAGAGAGAACTTGATAAACAGCTCCAAAGGATACCTGATCAACCAGGCTGTAACTCGTACATCAGGCTGCGAGCAGCCGCGTCCAACAACCTGGTTGACCAGTCCAGCAACAAGGAGGACTGGTCGACAACCGAGCCGCGGGGTTGCTAAGCCCCGAAAACACCTCAAGGTAACCTCCAGGTAAGGTACTCTGATGGCTAAAGGAATATCTTTCGGGCAGTGAGGAGCGAGAACGTTGAGATTGCCTATATGCAAGATGGCTGGTCCCGGGATTAAGAACGAATAAACTACAGTGAAAAAACCTGCCAAATGAATCTCAGTACACTGGAGGATAGGAGCAGCGGGTACTTGATGGCAACACTGCCTACAATCGACAAAGTATATATATATATATATATATATATATATATATATATATATATATATATATATATATATATATATATATATATATATATATCACTTAGAACTCTTTGACCCGGCCAGGATTCGAACCCATGCCGTCCAGGATCACCCCTAAACGTACACAGTACTGTGACCACCGCACCAATGATCGTCTAATTGATCGTTAGACGATCATTGGTGCGGTGGTCACAGTACTGTGTACGTTTAGGGGTGATCCTGGACGGCATGGGTTCGAATCCTGGCCGGGTCAAAGAGTTCTAAGTGATATATGGCTTGCGCGTTCATGCAGCTTTCTCACATATATATATATATATATATATATATATATATATATATATATATATATATATATATATATATATACATATATATATATACATATATATATATACATATATATATATACATATATATATATATATATACATATATACATATATATATATATATATATATATATATATATATATATATATATATATATATATATATATATATATATATATATATATATATACGAACAAGCCTGAATGGTCCCCAGGACTATATGCAACTGAAAACTCACACCCCAGAAATGACTCGAACCCATACTGCCAGGAGCAACGCAACTGGTATGTACAGGACGCCTTAATCCATTTGACCATCACGACCGGACAAAAACTGATGGTGATGTTTTTGATGATGGTGATGATGAACGGTCTAGTAAACAACACAGTTCAATTCCAAGACAATTCACACAAAATAATTAAATCAAAATGAAAATAAATCTAAATCTATGAAAATTCAATTACCAATGCAATCAGAAACATTTAAATGGAATTGTAACATATCTAGTATAGCATGTGTGTTGCTCTTACATGCAACAGATGGCGCAGTTTTTCAAGAAAAGCATAGTTTTACCTGTCACAGGTGTGGCATCTAAACTTATACTTACGAAATGAACGGTATGGTAAACAACACAGCTCGATTCCAACACAATGTCACACAAAATAATTCACTAAAAAATAAAATAAATCGAAATCTATGAAAATAAGATTTATCAGTGCAATCGGAAACATTTAAATGGAATTTGTGACATATTTAGTATAGCGTGCATGTTGCTATTATGTGCAACAGATGGCGCTGTTTTTCAAAAAAGCATGTTTTTACCTCTCACAGGGATGGCATCTATATAGTAGGTATATAAAAAGACGCGCCAATTCGAATGCAATGTTGTGTCAAAATTTCAAAGCAATCGGTGAAGAACTTTAAAAAATTACAGCGTGCGTTGCTCTTATGTCCAACAGCTGGCGCTGTTTTTTTTTTTTTTCAAAAAAAGCATGTTTTTTTTTCCTGTCACAGGTGAGGCATGTATATAGTAGATATATAAAAATACGCGCCAATTCGAATGCAACGTTGTGTCAAAAGTTCAAAGCAATCGGCAAAGCGGTTTCGAAGATTTCCCTCACATGAAAAACACAGTTTTTCAGAAAAAGCATGTTTTTTTTTTTTTACCGTCACAGACGTGACATCTATATAGTATATATATAAAAACCTGCTCGGATGCGAATGGAACGTTGTGTGAAAATTTCAAAGCAATCTGTGAAGAACTTTCGGAGATTAGCGATTTTGAACAAACGAACATTTCCATTTTTATTTATGTAGATATATATATTATATATCTCAATGGGAAACCAGTGGAACGAGAGAACATTGAGGCGATCTAAATTAAAAAAAAAAACGCGAGTCACATAGTCGGTAGGAAGACATTTGTGTACAAGAAAGCTTAGCATACACGCAAGCAAGTTACATGGAGCGACCTTGCGTTGATTTAGGGGTTCAACGTCCCCGCGGCCCGGTCCCTGACCAGGCCTGCTGGTCAGGGACCGGGAGAACTCCGGTCCCTGCATGAATTCACTTGAAAAACTGAAACAAACGCCTCTAATAGACCAGAGCTCCGGTAAACTGTGCCCCAACCCCTTCCTGTCTCATGCGAGTTACATCAGACTACACTGTATGACATTACACTACGTGATCCTGCTGGGTCACCCCTTGTGTACAGGTCCGGCGCGCCCCGTCCTCCCTCCCAGTCATTTACCTGCAAGTTACCTGCTAAGTAATCTTTCTGATCACATCCAGTGTCACTCTTATATATCAAAAGTAATTATTACAAGTTTTATTAAAAGTGTTAATAGTAATCTGTTATGGATGCTACTCATTTACGTCTGCGTGACTCAAGATTTTACACCTCTCAGTCATTTTGCCTTAGGCCTATTTAGTGTGAGACTGACTTCCTGGGACCTACGAAGTTTTGAACAGTCTCCCTTAGGTCTACACAGCTTAGGACTCTTCCTTAAGAGCCGTGAGAGTAAACTTGTAGGAACTGTCTAAGTTGGCCAGGCCCACCCAACGTCTCCAACCCCACCCACTCAGGATAGCCAGGCCCACCCAACGTCTCCCACACCACCCACTCAGGATAGCCAGGCCCACCCAACGTCTCCAACCCCACCCACTCAGGATAGCCAGGCCCACCCAACGTCTCCCACACCACCCACTCAGGATAGCCAGGCCCACCCAACGTCTCCAACCCCACCCACTCAGGATAGCCAGGCCCACCCAACGTCTCCCACACCACCCACTCAGGATAGCCAGGCCCACCCAACGTCTCCCACACCACCCACTCAGGATAGCCAGGCCACCCAACGTCTCCCCACACCACCCACTCAGGATAGCCAGGCCCACCCAACCTGTCTCCCACATCAACCACTCCACCAAGTCTTGAACTTGGCCTGAAAAGTGTGGGAAGTTTCACGTTAAAAAATACAGAGATCAAGGTTATTTTTAATTTTCTTAGTAATAAAGTATATTTTTTTTGCTAACAAATCGTTTAACGTGAACTATAATGATATGCACAGAAAATAGAGTACATGTGGCCTAAAATCCTCATTTTCGAGGTGCGAGGGAAGAGAACACTCCGGAGGGCCTCTCCCCAGCCACGGGGAGCTCTGGGCCCCTCAAGGCTCCCAGACAACGCTAACACCATATGTAAACACATCCACACAAATACCCCTCCCCCCCTCCATCACCCTTTCCCACCCCCCCCTCCTCTCACCCTTCCCTACACCAGATGACCATTCAAAAACACACCTGGATCCTATGCTTCGCCAGATGGCCAATCAAAACAGACCTCTTGTCTATTCAAAGGAACACTTCAGTAGGCTTAATGGTCATGAGGCTGGTTCTCAGGCGTAGATATTAACAAATACAGTTTGACAGTTTATAGACACGATGGTGAACCCTCACTTTGTTTTACAATATATCACCTATCAAACTGTAAGCTAAATGTCACTCACTCCACGCCTAAAATTTAAGTTTGGTTCAGACTGTAATACACCTGTTCCCTCCAGCCAGCACTGTAATGATTTGTACACGTTGTGACATATTTCCCATAATGAGAATAATAATGTCTACGTGCTGTTCTTATGACTTTACCTAATGGATGTACTCTAGTTCTTATGTAAACTTTCCAATTATAAATGCACAACCCTTTCTGAACAAAGTTGTTTTTATTTGATTTGATTGATCCGATTTAAATACTCAACGGCTTCACTCAAACAAGTGTTCACCCACTCCAAGACTCTGAACCTATTTCTCCTGAGTGATGGGAGTGGGGGGGGGGGCTGTTGCACACAACCCATCACCATCTACACACAACCCATCACCATCTACACACAACCCATCACCATCTACACACAACCCATCACCATCTACACACAACCCATCACCATCTATACACAACACAAACACCATCCCCACTCTCACTACCTCACCTTGAAGGGAAAGGGGTACGAGCAGGAGTGGGAGTAGGAGGAGGGGGGGGGTAGACTACACTTTCTATCACTATATTCATCTCCAGCTGGTAACACAACCTCTATATTCACCATCATCTCGGAAAGTGACTATGCTCGTCACTATTAAATGACAGCCTCATACGAAAGCGGTGACCAGTTGCAAGGTGGTACCAAAGTTCCCACGCTCATGTACACTCGACGGGGAAACTTTCAGGTTAATGCCATCTAGAGGCATCAATGTCCAGTTCTAGATGAAGGTTGATTCTCGAGTGAGTTTAGGGACATTTCCCCATCACAGGGAAGTTAATCAATAGGAATAAAAGCTTGCAAAGTAAGTGCCACTGTAAAGGGTAAGATGTGGTCTATGACACTGACAATGGTCTCCTCCGACCTCACACCATTAAGGTGCACACACTCACCTGGTTATAACACTACTGAAGGCTACGTGTGGTGTTCTTCACTAGTCTTGTTATGTACCGTCCTGCAGGTGTCAACACCGTCCTCTCCCATGTACACACACACACACCTTTACTGTAGTATTACCAGACGCTTTGTGAGCCAGTGTATATATATTCACTCTCGCTATGGGCTAACACTTAGAAAAAACAAGCTAGGGACTTGTTTAGATGGTCTGTGCTTTCTATGGTACGCACTAGTTAAAAACAATCCGACCCTTAAAATGGAAGTAGGGCGGCGTATGTTCAACACCCACTAGACACACTAGGGCGGACACAACGTACACAGTACTTTAAAATAAGTTTGAAAGATGAGAAAATCATAAATGCGTCAGCACAATGGGTAGGCAGAGATCCGATCACTCCCATAGCAATTCCAAGAAAGGCCGGCGATAGGAACACTGGAGGAGGCGCGCGCCGGATAGAGAGCGAGCGCTGAGGAGAGCGAGTCAGTGCCTGGCGGAGGAAGAGAGAGTAGCAGGTGCAGCATGCACCTTGCTCTCAGCACACGCATGATAACACTGAGAGCCTACACCGCCACTACAGTCCTCGAGCTCCCCACTCTGGAACCTTGTTACACCCGCCCACTCTCCGCGTTTTCTTTGATCCTACAGTGCTCACCAGGGCAAACTATTTTAGTGAGTGTTCTTTCCAAGCCCTTTACTACCAGGAGGTTTGTTCGGGAATTATGATGCATTTCCTAAGCTCCGCCTCTTAACCTTCAATGACTGACAGTCTCTCGTACATGAATAGTCATTATACCACAAAAACATGATAACCTAATATTATCTATAAATTATAAAGAGTTAAAATGAAATTAAAACAGCATCATGCCATTATACACACACTGTAAGACACCAAGAGGCGTACCCCATATCTCGGTGTACACACACACACAGTTTAATTAAAACTTCAACGTCATTCACGACTAAAGTCTACCTCTTGGCTTGTCAATATATATACTTTTTTCAAAAGTATAGTATGCATGTTAATTTAGTTCATTTACTTTGCGGGTCATACCCATCCTGTGGGCGGCAGTGCACCCCCATACCCATCCTGTAGGCGGCAGTGCACCTCATACCCATCCTGTGGGCGGCAGTGCACCCCCATACCCATTCTGTGGGCGGCAGTGCACCTCATACCCATCCTGTGGGCGGCAGTGCACCTCATACCCATCCTGTGGGCGGCAGTGCACCCCATACCCATCCTGTGGGCGGCAGTGCACCCCCATACCCATCCTGTGGGCGGCAGTGCACCTCATACCCATCCTGTGGGCGGTAGTGCACCTCATACCCATCCTGTGGGCGGTAGTGCACCCCATACCCATCCTGTGGGCGGCAGTGCACCCCATACCCATCCTGTAGGCGGCAGTGCACCTCATACCCATCCTGTGGGCGGCAGTGCACCCCCATACCCATCCTGTGGGTGGCAGTGCACCTCATACCCATCCTGTGGGCGGCAGTGCACCCCCATACCCATCCTGTAGGCGGCAGTGCACCTCATACCCATCCTGTGGGCGGCAGTGCACCCCCATACCCATCCTGTGGGCGGCAGTGTACCTCATACCCATCCTGTGGGCGGCAGTGCACCCCCATACCCATCCTGTAGGCGGCAGTGCACCTCATACCCATCCTGTGGGCGGCAGTGCACCCCATACCCATCCTGTGGGCGGCAGTGCACCTCATACCCATCCTGTGGGCGGCAGTGCACCCCATGCTCATCCTGTGGGCGGGAGTCGAAAAGGTTATAGGCACACATAATAGATTCAGGTACTGAACTCCAAAATTCATTTAGCTAAGCAAGTTTCTGTCGTGATAAGCTAGTTACACAGTATATCAATAAGCTAAGCGGCGTACGCTACTGAGGTGGTCTCCCACGATTGACAGGCCTTAAGCTGAACACCATGCCACATCTTAGACAGTTACAGCCCCGCTCCTGTGACAGGTAAGTCCACAACGGGCTCACCATAGCCCGTGCTACTTGCAACTTTTTGTTCCAAGTAGCGAATCTTAAACAACAACAACAACCACATCTTAACACCATTTAAATCAAGACAAGGCCTAACAGCCTCGAGTTATTATTGGGGTCACCTCACCTTGCGGCTACCTCGGGTTGGTTCCGAGGACCGTCCCCCGCACCCAAGTCTTTGACCAGGCCGCTACCTGATCAATCAGGGTTAGCCGCAGCTGCTCGCAGCCTGACGTATGAATCACAGCCCGGTTAAATCAAATATGGCGTATGAATCACAGCCAGTTTGATCAAATATGGCGTATGAATCACAGCCCGGTTGACCAGGTATCCTCCTGGCCAGCCAGGAGGTATAGACCTTAGCCGTGGAGGAAGATGAAGACTGCGAACACAGTAAACACGGAGAAGCAACATGGGTGCATGTGGTGGGTGATAACTCTATAGTGTCCACCCGCCGGCCCTCAGGCTCCCCCCGACACTCGCCCCTCCCTCACTCCCACGCCGGTGTCGCCCTCCTCACCAAGCTAACCCGTTTACTCCCACTCCCCGCCCAGTCCTCAAGCCTGTCCTACTTACCGGAAAATATCCAGTGAGCCAGGCACAGTATATTTAATGCTTGTCTGTTTAATTTGTTGCTCAAGTACACGTGACTTGCTTTTATTGCGTCATTTTCTTGTTTAATAATAAAAATCAAGTATCAGGAACCTTTCAGTTCGTGAGAGCCATTCAACAAGCTCAAGACAGGGCGGGGCGGCATCGCATTCACCCACATACTCACCGTCTCACTCATTAATTCACCCTATTCGTTCATTCAATCATTCACATAAAAGACACGGGAGAAAATACTGAAGGGTAGCACTACCACTCCTCCATGGCCTCCCCCCCCCTCCCCATATACAGCAACGTCGTAACCACAACCCCTAAATACGCAACAATCCACCCATTTACAAATTCACGCTCACAGAAATGGAAATTGGTCGCTCTGTCTCACATACTCACTTCACAGGAAGTGAAATGCAACACAGAGAAATTGCATGACCGACAGCATTGAATGCCTCAGGTTTAGAGTCATGGCTTTGGGGACTCGAACTTGTGTTTAAGTCGTGGAGAAACACCGAGCAGGAAAGGCGTGCCGAGAGCAACACACTACAGGCAAGGCGAATTTGTGTCTGGCGAACGAAGACAAAATGGTCCACTGAAAGAGGAACACGACAGGAGAGACAAGGTCGGTCGGGGTTTGGGAAGTCAAAGTGATCGAGAAAGAGCAGGTGAGGTCACAAACTGGACTGGAATGGTCGGAACGAGACGAGGCGGGATAGGAGGGGAAGCAATAGGACGAGCCAAAAAGCAATGGGACGATTCCAGAAGCAATGGAATAGAAAAGGAACAGGCAGAGAGGGAATAAAAAGAATTGGGTCTAAAAGAGACTGAACGAAAAGGAACAGATCCTTACGGAACTGGAAGGTAACGTTGCTTAAATAACTAGGTGGGACAAGGCTAAACGACACACCGCGTAAAACACGAAGTGACAAGACGAAATGTGAACAGGCAGCAATGACCACTAGTCACTCAACCTGTCCTCTCAACTAATAGGCCGCGTTTTTTACGTTGCAGTAACCAACGTTACAAGTGAGCCTACTGCGAAAAGTAACGACTCACAAATACCTACGTTTTATATGCCTCAGATGCGACAGGTTTGGTGGGGTTGCTTGGGTTTGTACGCAATCACACAAGCAACCATGTCACCAAAGCTCTCCAGGATACGCTGCAAGCAACACCCTCACGAAGACCAACATCACCAGGCTTCAGGCGAAACACCAACATCACTAGGCTTCAGGCGAAACACCAACATCACTAGGCTTCAGGCGAAACACTAACATCACCAGGCTTCAGGCGAAACACCAACATCACCAGGCTTCAGGCGAAACACCAACATCACCAGGCTTCAGACGAAACACCAACATCACCAGGCTTCAGACGAAACACCAACATCACCAGGCTTCAGGCGAAACACCAACATCACCAGGCTTCAGGCGAAACACCAACATCACCAGGCTTCAGACGAAACACCAACATCACCAGGCTTCAGGCGAAACACCAACATCACCGGCTTCAGGCGAAACACCAACATCACCAGGCTTCAGGCGAAACACCAACATCACCAGGCTTAAGGCGAAACACCAACATCGGGTCACCAAAGGTATCCAGCCACATAATATTAAAAAATACAATAACATCATATATGCAAGCAGATCACATGTGTTCTCATACTGATGCATCATATGCAAACTCATACCACTCATCAACTCATCACAATATCACCGCCAAAGTGGTGATAAGATTAAGATATATGTTCTGAGACGGAGAAAGTGGATCAAGCTGATTAGTCGATAAAGTATCCGTCTCATAAGATTTAGCAGTTTATAAACGCTCTCAAGAGGAAGTTAAAAGAACATTATACACCTCTGTCCCCCTCTTCGTTTACCTTAAATTGTTTCGTCCGAACTCGTATCGATATAAACAAAATGTTTTTGTCTTCCGACATATATTAAATGAAAAAGTAAACATTAAAAAAGGCTAACCTAACAAACATGTAACTCAAGCGACGTCTGGCGCTAATATATAAAATAAAACGAAAAACGAAAAAAAATTCAAACTAAAATTCATATGGCAGCAAAATGACATTGTGATAAGCACGCTAATACATAGAAAAGTTATAAAAATGGCTAATAAAAACACGTAACACTTTATATCTTATCGATGTAGTTCTCTCTGCCTTACAAGGACGATACAACACAGTACACTGGTCTACACTTTCGATTCACGATTGGGCATCCCGGGTTCGACCCCCGGATGGGACAGAAATGGTTGCAGACCTTGCAGGAAATTGATACCAGGGAGTCAGGCAACTGTTATGGGTTGCATCCTGAGAAGGGTCAGTAGTCCAATCTCGAGTAGACCTCCATACAAACCTAAATTTAATAGACCTCCATACAAACCTTTAACAGTCTCCGTGGTGTAGTGGTAAGACACTCGCCTGGCGTTCCGCGAGCGCTATGTCATGGGTTCGTATCCTGGCCGGGGAGGATTTACTGGGCGCAATTCCTTAACTGTAGCCTCTGTTTAACGCAACAGTAAAATGTGTACTTGGATGAAAAAACGATTCTTCGCGGCGGGGATCGTATTCCAGGGACCTGCCCGAAACGCTACGCGTACTAGTGGCTGTACAAGAAGGTAACAACTCTTGTATATATCTCAAAAAAAAAAAAAAAAAAAAAAAAAAAAAAAAAATATATAGGCTTCCCGTCACCAACAACTGAAATTATCATCATTAAGTAGGTTACCTATGTAGGTCTCAGATGAATCGTGTCATTATATGAGGGATGTTCCCGCCACTCACGAATGTACTCAAAGCCTTGCGTGACAGAAAAGAGGCCATACAACAGCACTGAAGCACTGGGAAAGACATGCTGATTTAGCACACAATCCACACTTTGTGATATTCCACCACTACCCACTAGATGTTCCTCGACCACAGCACAGCTACCACACCCAGCTAACATCAGAAATGGCTTTAGAAATTTTTAGCAAGGAATGATTTACAACCTTGTATACCACATATGTAAGACCATTCCTGGGGTATGTGGTTCCAGCATGGAGTCCATACCTTGTCAAAACATAAGACGATGCTGGAGAAGGTTCAGAGGTATACCACTAGACCAGTACCAGAACCAAGAGGAATGAGTTACAAGGAAAGGCTACATGAATTGCACCTCACATCGCTGGAAGACAGAAGAGTTCAGAGAGACATAATTACCACATGCAAAATTCTCAGGGGAACTGACAGGGTAGATAAGACATTATTTAACATGGGTGGTACTCGAACAAGGGGGGGAACGGGTGAAAACCGAGTACCAAAATGAGCCAGAGACATTAGAAAGAACTTTTTCAGTGTCATATAGTTAATCAATGGAGTGCATTAGAAAGATGTCGTGGAGGCAGACTCCATACACAGTTTCAAATGTAGATATGATAAGAGCCCAATAGGCTCATGAACCTGTACACCAGTTGATTGACAGCCGAAAAGCAGGGCCAAGCGCCCAATCTCAACCTTGTCAAGAACAATTAGACAAGTACAATTAAGCGAATTGAGAAACACATCTACTTGTCCACCGAGCAATGCTGCCACTTATCCATGTTCCAAATGTTCACTTAGCCCACAGCCACTTTTCCTTTGAGCAACACAGCTACCTGTCCACTGAGAATTACAACCATGTGTCCATTTAGAGACAAACACTTGTCCAAGTTTCAAGTGCTCACTTGGTAATGCAGCCAGTTGTCCACTTAACAACACCATGGTTTACAGTAACCATGCCTGTAATGCATGGTTACTATAAACAGAGTGCAGTACTGTATAGTAATCCACAAATAATATAAGACTGAAACAATACGGATGATAACTGGGAATGATACGACATTCAGCATCAACATTTACACACTTGATCGATGCACACTATTTCAGTTTTAGTAAATATCTACTAATTTAGACTCCTATTAAAATTGGCAACATTGACATTTTTAATGTGCTTTGATGGTCTGTGACTACAGAATGTGGTGGTACTACATTTCTGTGTCACTGGTGTCTAGATGTTAATTTGATATGAAAACAAACTGCTGACAGCTTTGGTGAAAACATTAGAAAGGCAATGTGCAGTAAAATTCAGTTTGGACCTTCAAAATTCTCTAACTCTAACATCCCCTGGTGGAGCAGTGGTAACACACTCGCCCCATGCTTCACGAGTGATTTAGTCCAGGTTCATATCCTGCAGGAAGGATTGACTAGGTGGTAATCCTTAACTGTAGGCCTCTGTTCAACCAGCAATGTTTGGGTACCTAGTTGTTAACCGATTGGCGGAGTATATTCCAGCGAAAACTAGTAGGTAAGGCTTACCATGAGCTATGGGACTGAAAGCTCTCAGCCTGTTAACAGGAGTCAGCAGTCATCTGTTCCTGTACCTACCTGTGTACAAAACTAAATAAATAACAATAAAACTTGAATATTGGAACAAGACATTGTTGAGAAAATTTTTTGTAAATATTAAATTTCCAGAAATCATCTGCTTATGGCCACACCAGCAGTTAACTGACCTTATCTAATGTATACAGTAGCTGAAAGACACAATCCTTGATACATGGGAATATGGTAAGTGTATTAAAAAAAAAAAGAAGTCTCCTAAGTAACATATCTTGAAGCAAAAACATAATGGCAGTGTTTGGACAGATATTGCGATTGTTTTCTCTGCCAAAACCACTTTTAACATAGGTAGACTTTCTATCATTCAAGAACCTTGGATATAAAATACAGCACCTGTTTTCCATGAAAAATTTGGCATTACCTGAAAACTAAGAGAACGCACATGTCGAAATATACTTTAAAAGAGCTAGCTGGATACACTTCTAATACATGGTCACCATTATGCAGATACAAAAGTTTCAAGTCCCACCTGGTCTGAGCAGCAGGAAGATGTGACTGTAGAAACTCATGCTGAGCTGGCACATCATTTCAAGCAGAAGAAATAATGAAGCAAACTCAAAGCAAAAATGGCAAGGGTAAAGCATCCCCTCCACCCGATTTAAGGTACCATCAGGCCTTGAAACATTGACCAATGAAAGATCAAAAGTAAACGAGGACTCTTCCTCTTTCCAGATTAGAAATGTGATCTGCAGCCCCCAAACTTGGATAAAAAAATGAGTGTGTCTCCAATGCCAGAAAGGGGGCAGGAGCCAACCCCACTCTAGTACCCTTGGGCAGGAAATATCCACTTTGTGTTACCCAACGAAGAGGGAAGTAAAAGGATATTACATGAAGCTTCTGCAGTGTACAGGAATAATTTTTATTTAATTAAACACTTCTATTTAATTAAATACAATGAATTATTTAACAAATACAGTATTGTACTGTACTGATAAAATAAAAAATCATTCATCTGCAACAGGAATGACCAAAGGCCTCACAATATCATATTATGATTTTTGTGTTAAATAAAATGTGCATACAGTATTTACAAATATGCACTTGACTTCATGATGCTAAATTGTCTTACATGTCTTACATTCGTACTTGTATTTTGAGGAGCATAGCATCCGACTCATTTCACAGTAACCTATTGTGATTACAGTGATATTGAAATTTTTGGATTATAATGACTACAGCAAATTTTAGCATTACATTACAGTACAGTATTTTGATGTTAGCGACCAGAGTCAAAACCTGGCCCCCACCCCCCCCTCCCCTCACAGAGGTGCAGAGAGCAAGTGACAATTTGCCACCACACTAGAAAAGCATCCAGAAAGTCAGCAAAGCTTTATAGCCAACTGCATGGTTAACAAAGACCAAAGCCTTGAAAATGCAAAAAAAAAACTCCACAAACAATTCACACAGAACAATAGAAATACTGTATTCAAAATTAGTGTAATTCATAAGTACCAAATACTGTACCACCAGGCAGTCCAGCTTCTGCATGCAGCCACATTGCTTGCCAGTTTGTTTTTTTTTGCTGATGTCACAG
>WNGS01167840.1:5783654-5791154 GCA_020271785.1 Procambarus virginalis | reverse complement strand
ATGCTATACCAATGATACTTTTCAAGACACTAGTGCTCTCTGGAGTGGAATATTCTTACACAATGACAGCCCCTTTCAAAGCTAGAGTAATTGCTAACACTGAGAGCGTGTAGAGATCCTTTACTGCTAGAATCCACTCAGTAAAAAATCTAAACTACTGGGACTGACTAAAATGCCTAAATCTCTATTCTCTTGAACACAGGCGGGAGAGATACATAATACTGTAATTTACACATAGAAAATAGCAGAGGGGCTGGTCCCAAACCTGCACAAAGAAATAACATCCCATGAGACCAGAAGGCATGGCAGGATGTGTAGAATATTCCCCATTGAAAAGCAGAGGTGCAATAGGTATTCTGAGCAAACTCTATTAACATCAGAGGCGCGAGACTGTTCAACGTTCAACATGCTTCCACTACACGTAAGGGGCATAACTGACCCCTCACAGTGTTCAAGGGAGAGAACTTGACAAGCACCTCCAAAAAATACCTGATCAACCAGGCTGTGACTCATACATCAGGCTGTGAGCGGCTGCTTCTAACAGCCTGGTTGACCAGTTCAGCAATGAGGAGGCCTGGTCGACGACCGGGCAGTGGGGACGCTACGCTCCAAAATCATTGCAAGGTAACCTGAACGTAACCCACCATCAAACTGAACTGAGGTAAACAAGATTCCAGGGAAAAGCTTCCATATTCCCTCTCATAAAGTCATAATTCACCCTCCATACAATGGAGGGTGAATTATGACTTTATAATTCACCCTTCATACAATTGAGAGTGAATTATGGATATTGTATATGGATATTAAATTATTGTACTGTATATGGATATGAATTATGGATATTTAATACGGATATTAAACCTAAATATGGATATTACACCATCCTCAAGTGCAGCAAGTACTACAGTCTGCCTGCATTGATATACAGAACTGTAATGTTAAAACAATGCAAATAAAATTGGGCCAGCTTTTAATTCTATGTGGCATAGCCTCCCAGCTATATAATTATAATATAATTATAAATAATAATAATTCATTCTGTCAAGGGACAAGAAGCCAAAGTGTATTCATACATGTTAGGCTTATATTAAGGTCACCCCCCCCCTCAGGTTAAATTACTGACCCAACCCAGGATGCAACCCCACAACAAGCTGACTAACTCCCGAGTACCAACTTAAAAGCTAGGTGAACAGATACATTCAGTGAAAGGAAATGTGCCCAACTATTTCTGTCCTGCCTGGGATCTGAACACGGAATTCTCAATTGTCCATCCAGAACAAACCAAACTGTACTACAGGGATCCTTATATAGTCAATTTATAGCCTTATATAAACTATATATTATAGTCTTCATATTTTGCTGTATTATTGGTTCTTGAAATACATGTTCTATTGTTCATATTAATTATAATTTTACAGTGGCACCTCGATTAATGAGCGGCTCTATTTACGGGCATTTCGAGTAACGAGCAAGCCACTAGCAGCAAATTTGTCTCTATTGACGAGCTTCACCTCTATTACCGAGCAAAACCACATGGTGCTTCCTAGCGTCTCGCGGGTTCTCGCAAATTCTCGGACATCTCCGACACCAGTGTTGTTGTTGTATCGTGCACGACAAGCACTTATCTCTCTGCACTTATTTGTGCTTTTCTTTTTTTTTTGTGGTTTTGTGACTACAATTTGTAATGCACGATGTCGCCAAAGAAGCTGCTTGCTAAAGATAGTGTTGTCAAGATGAAGAAAGACACAATTACTGTGGATTTGAAGAAGGAAATTATAGCAAAGCATGAGCATGATGTCTGTGTGACTGATCTCACAAGGGAGTATGGCAGGGCCTCATCAACAATTTGCACCATTAGTAAGGGGATGAGGAGGTAAGGGAGGATGCTACCTCTTCCAGTGAGATCAGGGAAGTGTTGGGAATGTTTGAAAAGGTGAACGCATTCTTGGAAAAGCTGCCCTGATAAAGCAGTAACAACCCGGTGTGTGAACATGTTTAATGACAATTTGCTGTCTGTTTTAGGAACATCCTAAAACAAAGACAAAAGCAATTGTCAATAGATAAGTTCTTTGCAAAAGTAGAGAAAAGAAGAGCCAGTGATAGTGAACCACAACAAGGTCCCAGTGGGGTTTAATTCCCAAGAAGAGAGAGCCCGGCTAATTCAGAGGTGGATTCTCCTTCCACACCATAACCCCTCTCCTCCTTCCCACCTCCCCATCGTCTCCCTCAAGCCAGCAACGACTCTTCATAAGGTAAAGTAAACATGAAAACATTACAACAAAACATTTATAATTACATGTGCAGTACTATATTTACATTATAAAATGTCATACAAGTATGGATGTTTTTGGGAGTGGAACGGATTAAATTTATTTCTTTTTTTTTTTTAAATGGGGAAGTTTGTTAATCAAGACGAGTTTTCCACATAATGAGCTCGGTGCCAGAACGGATTAAACTCGTTAATCGAGGTGCCACTATATAACCAATTTTTATGTTAGCAGTATGGTGAAATTTTGATCTCTAATGTCATAAATATTAATATAGAAACAAACATTTACAAACCACATGTTAAACTCATTACAATAATACAACTGTACCTGAAAATTACTTGGGATCATGTTACAAATTCAAAAACTTCACAGTTATCTGGTAACCTGATGACCATGTTACATCATATAGAATCATTGATGCGATATATATAATCACTGATGCGACAACACACCATCAAATTCTCTGGTGCTCCTCCCAACTGCTTGTTAGAGTATTATCTGGCATGGAGGCCCATATTTTCTATACTGTAGTCAAACTAACTATCTTACCTTTACCACTTTTAAACTACTGTACTGTACTGTATATTATCTCCAAAACTATGAAATACAGAAACTGTAATTTGAACATTCTTACTTTATGGCTTCTCTATATTATCATTATTTTCTCTCATGTAGTAAAAGTAAAATTAAGTTTATATATATAGTAACCTATACTAAAACTATCCTAAAAAAAGAAAATGCTGGTAAACACAGGTCAGTGGCAGCATGAAACAAAATGTTAAATTTTTAATGAACTTAAGTGCTGAACAGTGAAAAGGAAGAAAACTGTGGAGGGAATTAACAGGGGGGGGGAGTAAGCACCAAGCCATGGTGATTATATAGCACTTGGAAAGGGTCAAGATAAGGATTTGGATGGGATGGGGGAAAGGAATGGTGTCCAACCACTTGGATGGTCGGGAATTGAACGCCGATCTGCATGAAGCGAGACCATCGCTCTACCATTCAGCCCAAGTGGTGAGTCTGTTAGTGCTACTTAATTCTTGACAAGAATACTTCTGTCATATTTTTGTATGAAAGGCCACAAGTTCTTTAATATCAAAATACAAAAAATCTTTGGGTATAGGGCAATTATCCCTGTTCTTTTTATAAAAAAAATTTTACCACTATTTTCTCTTTATCTCGTTAAAAAAATACAAAAAATTATATCCTAAAAATTATAAAAATTAAGTTAAAATACTCACATTATCAATTTCATCCCCGATCAACAATTTGAGAATGTCTGGTCTCCATATATTTAAATATTAGAAACTTCTTTGAATACTGTTGAAAGCCCATTATAACCTATTATATATTCTTCAAAACCTGTAGTACCTCGTACTATGACAAACCATAAGGTGAACCATACGAGTTACTATATGTTTTTCTATATCAAAACATCAACCCCCAGCTGACACTTGCCATGAACGCGAACAGTGAGTCATTAGTAACTCAAATAACTCCATGAAACAATAAACAATTCTTAAACATTTCGAGCGCATACAATATAAAAGCAATACACTCACCTATAAAAATGATATGTTAAAATATTTTGTTTGCAAGATCCAAATCCAGCAGCAGTGGTCGCACTGACAACAAACACACGAGTGATAATATATCCTGCTTGTATAGTGGATTACAGATATCTGAACTAATACTTTTGGTAAAATAGGTAACGATTTTCTATAATATTGTAAAATAATAATAAAATCTTAAAATTTTAAGTGTATTTATAATAAAAATATTTAGATATTCTATAAAAAGCTAAAAATATATGATTTTTCCTATTCAATGTAATTCTATTATAGACAAGAACTGTGACGGCAGAAACATGTGAGAGAACAACTGCGCTACCAGTTGAACCATATATCTAAGGGTCATCCAAAGTCAGTAATCAGTGGACTTCTAGACGTTACTACTACTAGTCTTAGGTTCGGCTACAAATACCTCTGGTAGTTTACACCACCTGCTGAAGTGTGCCTGACCAATCTCACCTGATTTTTAGTCAGAGTTGATTTGTTTTTGTATTGAGGCTGGTATTTTCCCACTTCCCATGTATAGACTAAACATTCTGTGAGTTGGGAATATTGGATGAACTTATAGCCAGTTGTTTAGTCAGAGCTGGCTTGTTTTTGTATTAAGCAGGTATTATCTTCCCTAATTCCATGTATGACAAACCATCCTGTGAGATGGGAATAATAGTTGAACCTATAGCTGGTTCTTGATCTACACTGTGTAATATCTCATATAGAATAGGGTAGCAGCACATTGCTGTGTATACCTAATTTTGCTAATAAAAAACAAGTAATTGAATGTGACAAAGAAATAATTCTATTGCAAATGTTCAAGAAAAGTGTGAAATTATTTAATTAAAAATGATGTACTACCAGAATGCTTAGCCAAATATTCAAAGTTCGCCTACTGTAGGCTATGTATGATGACTGTAAACTTAACACCACCGCTCTCTGGATAGGTGTGGTGCGAACGTTTAGTAAATTAAACTATATGTAACTGGCTCACCCCATGTAAATTACCCAGCTTAGAGATGATTGTGGTCCAATTCTTGAACCAATTGTGATATAAAAGACTATATACATTAAACTGAGTAACTGTGCTGCCTTTTTTTCAACTCACAATTGTGAATCTCGGATTCGATTCCTGGGAAAGGCAGAATTACTGAGATGGACAAGTTTCCGTTCATCCAATTCCTCTGTTCACCTAGCAGTAAATAGGTATCCAGGAGTTAGTCAGCTTGTTGTGGGGTTACATCCTGCAGGGAATCAGTAGTAGTTCGACCTCGAAGGACCTCGATAATTTAGGTGTTTTATCTCGTCTATGCGTGCCGTATATGTTCTCTGTATTCCCTCTATTTCAGCAATCTCTTCTGCTCTGAAGGGAGAAGTGAGCACTGAGCAGTACTCAAGCAGGGACAACACAAGTGACTTGAAGAGTACAACCATTGTGATGGGATCCCTGGATTTGTAAGCTCTCGTAAACCATCCTATCATTTTTCTGGCTGACGCAATATTTGCTTGGTTATGCTCCCTAAACGTTAGATCGTCAGACATCATTATTCCAAAATCCTTTACATGCTGTTTTCATACTATGGGCACATTTGATTGTGTTTTGTACATTGTATTATGTTTAAGGTCCTCATTTTTACCGTACCTGAGTACCTGGAATTTATCACTGTTAAACATCATGTTATTTTCTAATGCCCAGTCAAAAACTTTATTAATATTTGCTTGTAGTTTTTCAATGACTTCAACAGAAGTAATTTTCATGCTGATTTTTGTGTCATCTGCAAAGGATGATACGAAGCTGTGACGTGTATTTGAGTCTATGTCTGATATGAGAATAAGGAAAAGCAGTGGTGCAAGAACTGTACCCTGAGGTACAGAGCTTTTAACTGTGCTCGGACTCGATTTTATATGGATGACTGTTACTCTTTGTGTTCTGTTCGACAGAAAACTGAGTATCCAGCGTACTACTTTACCGGTTATTCTCATTGACCTCATTTTGTGTGCTATCACTCCATGGTCACATTTATCGAATGCCTTTGCAAAGTCCGTGCATACCACATCTGCATTCTGTTTTTCTTCTAATGCCTCAGTGATTTTGTCGTAATGGTCAAGTAGCTGTGAGAGGCATGATCTTCCTGCTCTAAATCCATGTTGGCCTGGATTGTGGAGGTCATTGGTTTCCATGAAACTGGTGACCTGATCACTCTCTTAAATACTTTTATTGTGTGAGACGTTAGTGCAACTGGTCTATAATTCTTTGCCAATGCTTTGCTCCCTCCCTTGTGTAGAAGGCTATGTCTACTGATTTATGTGCCTCTAGGATCTCCCCCGCGTCCAAACTCTTCCTCCACATTATACTGAGTGCCTGCGCTACTGGCACCTTGCATTTTTTGTTTTTTGTTTTACAGGGATATTCCTGCGCGGGCCCAAAGCCTCTGGCTGGCCCACTAAGTGTTGCTTGTTTCTGCTTTACTTGGCGGAGTATGAGTATTTATGTCTCGCATGGTCGCTTCAGTAAGATTTTGTTCCATGTGTTTAACAACTTCTTCTGCTCTGTTGAATCTAAGTTGAACTCTTAATGGGTTTATAACTGTGCACTGTGTTAGATAATGTTCCAGTGGTCTGTCGGGCATTTCTTCACAGTGTTAACATTTCCTCTCATCTTCTGGAACCTGTAAGCCTATTTCCCATGCACATGAGTATCCAAGCCTGATGCGATGTAAGTGTACTTCTGTTGTTCTACTGCTCCCTTTCATCAAACCAAGTGGTTCGTAGTTGGTTGAATTCTTGTACCAACCCGCTGATCCTGATGTTGCAACTGCTGTGTTGTGGTCAATGTACATCATCTGCATTGCTCTGTTTCTAATTACTTTCTTAATCTGTGATAGACTCTGTGGTATGTAAATGTCTACATTTCTTCTCTTAGTTGCAAGTTTTGCAGGATCGTCTGCAATGACATTTCCTATTATTCCCACATGACTTGGCACCTAGTTGATAAGTATCCAACGACCTTGACGTTTGAGTGTTTGCATTACTGATATGACATTTGTGATCAGATGGATGTTATCACATATGTGTTTTTGTTGCAAGGTTTCAATTGCAGTTCTCGAATCTGTATGTATGTTTGCATTTCTTTATAAAAATGTAATTACATGAGTCTGGCCGCGGGGCTGAGTGCATGGGCATGTTGTCCATGCACCTTGGTGTATCTGGTACCTTAGCCATTAGACCACAACTGACTGTACAAAATGTTGGAAGTCGTGAGACTATTTACCCAACATCCGGCAGCGCTCGGTGGTGGTCAACTTGGGCACAGATATTTCATCGAATCACTTCACTTTTTTGGGCCTTTTTTTCGTGTTAATTTCTGTGTTGCCCACGTGGCTCCATTATACCTTTACCCGTATATACATACATATATATATATATTATATATATATATATAATATATATATATATATATATATTATATATATATTTACATATATATATATATATACATATATATATATATATAATATATATATATAGATATATATATATATGTATAATATATATATACAGCCTGGCTGCCTGTCCCAAAACAGCGTGATTTAGTATTACCAAATGATTTGGAACGTTTTCTTCCAACTGATGCATTTGTTCACCTAACAGTAAATAGGTACGAATGA
>WNGS01167840.1:5742124-5764317 GCA_020271785.1 Procambarus virginalis | reverse complement strand
AAACGGTTGGTGTCAGTACCTATGTGGCCACAGTGGTCGGCTAGGGAGGTTCAAGTGGCCCTCCTCGAGGCCCTGCATAAGGGCCACATCGTGCCCTCTGCGCCCATAACATCGTCAGGGTTCGTGACGCCCAGGGCGCTCTAGTGCCTCTTACGCCATCACCCTTAAGTCCACGCCGTCCAGCCCCTCCTCTTAGATCTCTGCACCGCCACCACAACGGTGAGACTCTGGCCTTCATGTTACTGAAGTCCTTGAGGATTAAACTGGCTCCAATGTTATTTTCGTGCGAGAAATTGTATTATGGCTTTCAGTGAGTCATTTTTTTAAGACTGTTTATGATGTTTGGTGCACTGATGCGTGGCGAGTCGCTCTCATCTATTTCAAATTCCCATTTTTCTCAAACTTTAATTATCTATATTATATTTTACCAATGTCTTTGTTATTATATTTTGCTTTCTTTTATGCACCTTATATTATCTTGTGAGAGGTAATGGAAAATATTACGAAGAATGTAATCTGTTCATGAATTAAACCCCTAAATCCATTCAGCTAAACATTTACGGCCTTGATGAGGTAGTCACAGAGTTTGTTAACATTAATCAACAATATCTTCACAGTTTGTCAAACTAACATCACCGAGACCTCAAGAAAGCCGAGCACATAGAGTCAGAGTCTGTTAGTTGAGCTAGTTACATACAAATAATATGCTTATCATGCACCCGACACCTCTCTAGTGCGGCGTGGAAAGGTTACAATCACCTGCATGTACCACCTACAAGCATGTACCACCTACAAAGCATGTACCACCTACAAAGCATGTACCACCTACAAAGCATGTACCACCTACAAAGCATGTACCACCTACAAAGCATGTACCACCTACAAAGCATGTACCACCTACAAAGCATGTACCACCTACAAAGCATGTACCACCTACAAACTGTTGCCAAACTGCACATGATTGGCTAAAATTTATGATCGTAAATCATTTTGCATTCCACATGCGAAAAGAACATCGGGTCACTAAATTAGTATCATTATCAACTCGTATTGCAATCCAATTACATTACTGTACTTGATATACGTCATACACCAGTAATATTCCATATTAATGTCAAAAATTCAAAAATTCTTTGCACTCAAGGCCAAAAATTTGGCCTTGAGTGCAAAGCAAAATTTTGCCTCGTGTGTAGAAGAGCACGATGAGAAGAGACGTCGTCCATGATGGTGATGTTTATAGTGAAGACAATGTTTCTCCCTGACACACTGGGTGTTCCTGCAGGCTCAGACGGAGGCCAGGATGACGTGCCAAGCCTGCCGCCTTCATTCAGGAAAACTGTGCAAGACATCGTTGCTCGCTTCGAAAGGCAGGTAAGTAATAGACCAAGGTGACTGGCAGATAGACCTGGGTGTGACAGGTAGACCTGGGTGTGACAGGTAGACCTGGGTGTGACAGGTAGACCTGGGTGTGACAGACAGACCTGGGTGTGACAGGTAGACCTGGGTGTGACAGGTAGACCTGGGTGTGACAGACAGACCTGGGTGTGACAGGTAGACCTGGGTGTGACAGGTAGACCTGGGTGTGACAGACAGACCTGGGTGTGACAGGTAGACCTGGGTGTGACAGGTAGACCTGGGTGTGACAGACAGACCTGGGTGTGACAGGTAGACTGGGTGTGACAGGTAGACCTGGGTGTGACAGGTAGACCTGGGTGTGACAGACAGACCTGGGTGTGACAGACAGACCTGGGTGTGACAGGTAGACCTGGGTGTGACAGACAGACCTGGGTGTGACAGACAGACCTGGGTGTGACAGGTAGACCTGGGTGTGACATGTAGACCTGGGTGTGACAGGTCACACACGCACTCTCCTCACCACTAGACAGGCATCCAGACCGTCGTGAAAAGATACAAGATACAGGTGGATGAATATAGCCCTGGATGAGTAAGAGATAAGATTAAATGAGTAAAAGAGACAAATTAAATCCGAGTGGAGAGTCTAATGAGTGACTTACGCACCTCCTAGGCCTACACACATCTGTCCCAACAATTAGACTTAATCTCGTTTCATTGAATCTTGTATTTTTTCAATTGCAAAAGTGTTATAATTCAATAAAATGTAACTTATATTTCCCCTTAACAACTTTATAACTAACATTTATATAAACATTAAATCATTCGGGTCCCGGTAGTATAGTCGGGATCGTTCTTGAATCACAATCGACAACCCCGGGTTCGAATCCGGGCTGGACAAAATTAATTGGGCGCGTTTCCTATCACTTAATGCTTCTGTTCACCTGGCGGTAAATAGGTACCCAGGAGTTAGCTTGTTGTGGGTTGCATCCTGGGGGGGGGGGGGGATATACGCCTGACATGTACAGTATATGTACACTGGCTGCCTGTCCCCCGACACAATGAATAAACATCATGGCAATATATGAGCACAATGTTTGTAACTGTTGAGTCATATTAAGTGAAACAAACATTTCTTGTTGTTGTTGTTGTCGTTGTAACTGTAATTATTAAATATAAATAAACAATAAATACTCTTCTAAAATTATATTCTAAAGTATGATTTAATTATTATTTATTAACCCTACAGCTAAATGAACCCTATCATGTGTTAGTCAGGGGGGGGGGGGGGGCGTCGTCCCCTGTGGAACCCCACATGTGTCAGACAGGTGGGTGTCCCCTGTGGAACCCCACATGTGTCAGACAGGTGGGTGTCCCCTGTGGAACCCCACATGTGTCAGACAGGTGGGTGTCCCCTGTGGAACCCCACATGTGTCAGACAGGTGGGTGTCCCCTGTGGAACCCCACATGTGTCAGACAGGTGGGGGTCCCCTGTGGAACCCCACATGTGTCAGACAGGTGGGTGTCCCCTGTGGAACCCCACATGTGTCAGACAGGTGGGTGTCCCCTGTGGAACCCCACATGTGTCAGACAGGTGGGTGTCCCCTGTGGAACCCCACATGTGTCAGACAGGTGGGGGTCCCCTGTGGAACCCCACATGTGTCAGACAGGTGGGTGTCCCCTGTGGAACCCCACATGTGTCAGACAGGTGGGGGTCCCCTGTGGAACCCCACATGTGTCAGACAGGTGGGTGTCCCCTGTGGAACCCCACATGTGTCAGACAGGTGGGGGTCCCCTGTGGAACCCCACATGTGTCAGACAGGTGGGTGTCCCCTGTGGAACCCCACATGTGTCAGACAGGTGGGTGTCCCCTGTGGAACCCCACATGTGTCAGACAGGTGGGGGTCCCCTGTGGAACCCCACATGTGTCAGACAGGTGGGGGTCCCTGTGAGATTTTACGAAATATTTCAAGATTTCCTCCAAATAAACAGGGACGGGAATCACAGCAGTCTAGGCCTACTCACCTCACCTTATACAGACTACAGGAGATGAGCCTACTCACCTCAGCCTCTAGGCCTACTCACCTCAACCTCTAGGCCTACACACTTCCTCCACCATATACGCCTTATATTTTCTTGCCTTATTTATCAGGCATTGATTTTCTTGTATATTTTTTTATGTCGTGACCTTAACATTTTTATTTCCTTTCGTTTCCTTTATTATGATATATTTGTCAACTTTGACTTTCATTTGCTTTATTTTTGTGATTCAGTTTTTTCTCAGCCTTTATTTAATATTTGTTTTAATTATTTTTTGTGATCAAATGAACAAATCCACAATGGCTGTGACGAGGATTCTAACCTGCGTCCGGGAGAATCCCAAACACTGCCTTAATCGACTGAGCTACGACAGGGTTAAAAAAAAAGAGTTGAAACCGAAGTTCTACTGAACTTACTGGATCCTGCAGCCTCTCCGAGGCACAAACCAGGATTTTACACAACTCCCCCCATGCACCCGAGCTATGTCAATAGGCCGTTCTCCCTCTTGCCGCCTATTGACATAGCTCGTGTGCAGGGGGGGGGGGGGGAGTTGTGTAAAATCCTGGTTTGTGCCTCGGAGAGGCTACGGGATCCAGTAAGTTCAGTAGAACTTCGGTTTCAACTCTTTTTAACCCTGTTGTAGCTCAGTCGATAAATTAAGGCAGTGTCCGGGATGCTCCCGGACGCAGGTTCGAATCCTCGTCACGGCCCTTGTGGATTTGTTCATTTGATGCATCACGTTAGTGTAATTTGTGTGTGTAATTTTTGTGATCTAGTTCTCATTCTTTATTATGTTCCCATGTTCTGAATTCTCTCTTTTTATTTCGTAAATTGTCTACCATTCAGGTTTTACTCTTTTCTGTATTTTTTTATTTCTTGTCTTTTCACTGTGTACATCTCTCCTTGTCTGCAACTCACGAGCAACAACTCCCCTTGTTGTTTACTTTTAGCTCGCCAAGTTATTGATAACTTCTTCTTTGTGATACGTGCAGTTTGCGTGAAGGTTTCTCCTGCCGATGACTGCATGAGTGGTGTTGAATGATGTGGCACTTCCAATCATTGTTTACAACTCTCGAACTGCTTGTTTATCGCTCCATATTCACAAATACTGAAACGATTGTCTGCGTCCGTCCAGGGAGGGTGAGCGCTGAGTGGCGGTGGAGTGCATGTACTTGTGGTGAGAAGTGGTTAGTGGTGCGCTGTTGGTGTGGAGTTTGTGGTGCTCTGTGGCGGCCTGTGGTGCTCTGTGGCGGCCTGTGGTGCTCTGTGGCGGCCTGTGGTGCTCTGTAGCGGCCAGTGGTGCTCTGTGGCGGCCTGTGGTGCTCTGTGGCGGCCTGTGGTGCTCTGTGGCGGTCTGTGGTGTTCTGTGGCGGCCTGTGGTGCTCTGTGGCGGCCTGTGGTGCTCTGTGGCGGCCTGTGGTGCTCTGTGGCGGCCTGTGGTTAATGGCGCGCTGTCGTTAAGGAGTATGTGGTGCTCTGTGGATCTGCAGCGCCTAGAATATCTGATCTAGTTCCTCGGAGACTTCACCATAATTTTCTACCAGCTTGTTGTCTTTCGTCTTAGTTTAATACGATAGACGTTGACTGTGCGACCTGTCCTCCCAACTTTTACGTCTCATGCTGTACGTTATAGTCTCCATTGCACGAAGTTCTGTGATAAGAAACGGCTCACAAATAACAATTAAAATTTATCAATTTTCTATGTATCTTTGGGTTCAGTTAGGTGGGTGGGTTGGGCTCGTGCGTCTCTGGTTAGGTTAGCACTCTGTATTTTGAACGTTGTGATAAATCAAGAGACCGGGTTGGACTGTGAGCCTTCTTATGTGGTGTGTATTTACTATTTGTGCCTGCAGAATCTAGCTATTAGCACTTGGACCCCGCCTTTCTAACCAATCTATTTTTCCTCTATTATATCTGCTACATATATCTCTAACACACGGACACACACCCCCAGGAAGCAGCCCGTAGCAGCTGTCAAACTCCCAGTATCTATTTACTACTAGGTGAACAGTTGCATCAGGGTGAAAGAAAGTCTGCCCATTTGTTTTCGCCTCCGTCGGACCATTAGGACAACGACCCTCAAGCGCTTGTCCACTCAGTGGGACCCCTAAAATGTGGTGTGTGTGTGTGTGTGTGTGTGTGTGGTGTGTGTGTGTGGTGTGTGTGTGTGTGTGTGTGTGTGTGTGTGTACTCACCTAGTTGTACTCACCTAGTTGTGCTTGCGGGGGTTGAGCTCTGGCTCTTTGGTCCCGCCTCTCAACCGTCAATCAACAGGTGTACAGTTTCCTGAGCCTAATGGGCTCTATCATATCTACACTTGAAACTGTGTATGGAGTCAGCCTCCACCACATCGCTTCCTAATGCATTCCATTTGTCAACCACTCTGACACTAAAAAAGTTCTTTCTAATATCTCTGTGGCTCATTTGGGCACTCAGTTTCCACCTGTGTCCCCTAGTGCGTGTGCCCCTTGTGTTAAACAGCCTGTCTTTATCAACCCTGTCGATTCCCCTGAGAATCTTGAATGTGGTGATCATGTCCCCCCTAACTCTTCTGTCTTCCAACGAAGTGAGGTTTAATTCCTGCAGTCGCTCCTCGTAGCTCATACCTCTCAGCTCGGGTACTAGTCTGGTGGCAAACCTTTGAACCTTTTCCAGTTTAGTCTTATGCTTGACTAGATAGGGACTCCATGCTGGAGCCGCATACTCCAGGATTGGTCTGACATATGTGGTATATAATGTTCTGAAAGATTCCTTACACAAGTTTCTAAAGGCCGTTCTTATGTTAGCCAACCTGGCATATGCTGCTGATGTTATCCTCTTGATATGAGCTTCAGGGACAGGTCTGGCGTGATATCAACCCCCAGGTCTTCTCTCTCTCTCTGACTCTTGAAGTATTTCATCTCCCAAATGATACCTTGTATCTGGTCTCCTGCTTCCTACCCCTATCTTCATTACATTACATTTGCTTGGGTTAAACTCTAACAGCCATTTGTTCGACCATTCCTGCAGCTTGTCCAGGTCTTCTTGAAGTCTCAAGCTGTCCTCCTCTGTCTTAATCCTTCTCATAATTTTGGCGTCGTCAGCAAACATTGAGAGGAATGAGTCTATACCCTCTGGGAGATCATTTACGTATATCAGAAACAGGATAGGTCCAAGTACAGAGCCCTGTGGGACTCCACTGGTGACTTCACGCCAGTCTGAGGTCTCACCCCTCACTGTAACTCTCTGCTTCCTATTGCTTAGGTACTCCCTTATCCACTGGAGCGCCCTACCTGTTACTCCTGCCTGTTTCTCCAGCTTATGCATCAACCTTTTATGGGGTACTGTGTCAAAGGCTTTCCGACAGTCCAAAAAATGCAGTCCGCCCACCCTTCTCTTTCTTGCTTAATTCTTGTCACCTGATCGTAGAATTCTATCAAGCCTGTAAGGCAAGATTTACCCTCCCTGAACCCATGTTGATGGGTTGTCACGAAGTCTCTTCTCTCCAGATGTGTTACTAGGTTTTTTCTCACAATCTTCTCCATCACCTTGCATGGTATACAAGTTAAGGACACTGGCCTGTAGTTCAGTGCCTCTTGTCTGTCACCCTTTTTGTATATTGGTACTACATTAGCAGTCTTCCATATTTCTGGTAGGTCCCCCGTTTCCAGTGACTTACTATACACTATGGAGAGTGGTAAGCAAAGTGCTCCTGCACACTCTTTCAATACCCATGGCGAGATTCCATCCATTCCAACCGNCTGATCTCGTCGAGACATTTAACATACTGAACAGATCGGAAGATATTACCCAGATCATTGTGCATCAAGATATAAAAGATATTCCAATATGCACTGGCACATAAGACCCTACTATGATGAGAAGTTTCAGCTTCGTTACTTGTCCCGTTCAGCGTAGGAATCTTATAATCAATGGATGGAACATATTTAAACATCAAGCAATCGAATTTGCATAAAAAAATAGCAAACCTACTGGAGTGAGACAGAATGAAGAGGTAGGGTAGTAAAATGTTGGGAAAAAGATATGCAACAATAATACAATTAAACATATTGTTGAACGTCGGGGGGTCGAACGTTCTACCAGCAAATGTTACTGGAATGAAGGTACAAATCTTCAGTAGGGAAACAGGCACGCTCCTGCGGACTGTTGTAGTCAGTGTGTCTGTGATGGCTGCAAGCAGGTCTCGCCACGACCACTAACCCACCAACCTCTGCAGAGAGACGAGGGAGGCAAAAAAAGATCCTCCGCCCCTGGGTAAGAGCCTGTGGTCTGGGTCCTCTTACCTCCACCAGTTCTGGTTCTTCATCATGCTCTTCGCCATCAACGTCTACCAACAGACTTACAACGTCTGGGTTACAGGTTCGTAACATTCGCATGTGTAATTTTCTCTCTGGTAAATACTGATGCATATTGCCTCAGTAATTACCAGAGAGAAATATCTTTCAGTATTTTATGACGTATCCTGATATGGTTTTGTCAGAATTAGAATTGTTGCCACCAAATTTGTGTGCGTTTAATGTTATTTGTTAATATCTGGAGAACTCTTGTGTATGTATGCTTATTTTGAAGAGTCGTATATACTGATGAAACGAAAGTTCCTATTGTTAAAGATGCAATTTCTTTATAACTGCAATAATATAAATTAATTTAAACCTCTGATACCTGTTTAACAGTCTGACATGCAGATTGGCTGAGAAAATTATAGTGATTTGACGCAGTGCTGCATAATTAACAGCATTCAGCATTGTGGCCAAATTGTGATCAGATTTAAAATAAGATTTATAAACTTGGTGAGACCTGGTATCCCCAACTCCCTTGTCTCCTTTCCTTCTGTACTCTTCTATTATTTTATGTCTCTCCCTTCCCCCCACCTCACACCCCTTTCCATTTGTTCTCCTCCACCTTCTATACATTCGCTTCCACCTTTTCCTCATCCTCCTTCATTAAACTCCCTATACCCATTACAGCAGCGTGAAATAATTACACACCCAGCGCCCATTAGACACCACGTTTGTATTCTGAGGCGCGCGGTCTCTTGGGATACACTTCATTGCTTACAAACAACTACCGAAACATATTTATTTATTGTTAGGTTATTGTGTATTATTACAATTAAATGTGATTGGTGGTGTGGCAGGGTCGTCGTGCAGCGTGCGGGAGGCGGGGCTGTACTCCATGTTCTTCAGCTACAGCAACCTCTTCACCGTCTTCTTCGGCCCGCTGGGAGGAGCCTTTACTGACTACATGGTCCGGCGCGCCAGGGACAGTAAGTCTAGGATAGTACTGTCACTTGTGCCGCTCGTGACACTACTCCTGTCACCTCTGACACTCATGACACTCTTCTTCTGTCACTGGTGGCCTCTACGGCACACAGCCTGAATTAATGATGTCTGGCTTTCATTTATACTGTGTTTAATACTAGTAAAAAATTATATAACATATGTGATAGCAAGTGAGGAGAAACCTCAAACCTCTAAATAAACAGGCATGAAAATAGGGAAACATCTGAATCACTCTTCATTATGTAACTGCATTCACAAAATTGTTGATCAAGCACGCTTCCTGCAGCCGTTATACACCGTTGATTAACCATACCTTACGCATACACCCTCATCTTGGTACGTCCACAGCGCCCAATGAGGTGGGTCGACGGGTGAAGGAGATCCAGGCGCCATTTTGGCCCCTGTTGATCAGCAGCCTGGCCACTACCATCACCTACGCCTGCATCCTGGTCTTTCGCCCTCTCGCTGTCTACATCTCCCTTGTGGCCATGGTGGTGGCCAGGCCCTGCGTCATTGCTGTCTCCACGGCCTACCTCAGGATCAGGTACTGCATGCACACACACGCGCACACTCACACGCGCACACACACACACACACACACACACACACACACACACACACACACACACACACACACACACACACACACACACACACACACACACACACAGCTTGGGTGGGGGGGCTGGTAGCTGAGTGGATAGCCTTCTAGACCCGTGGACCTAGGGACCGGGGTTCGATCCCCCCAGCTGGCGAAAACAGATGGGAAGAGTTTTCTTCACCCTGATGCTCTGTTACCTAGCAGTAAATAGGTACCTGGGAGTTCGACAGCTGGTACGGGCTGCTTCCTGGGGGTAGCTGTGTGTGTGTGAAAAAAAATATAGTTAGTAGCAGTTGATTGGCAATTGAGAGCAAAGCTCAACGAAAGAGCAAAGCTCAACTTCTGCAAGCACAACTAGGTGAATACACGCACGCACACATTGTGTGTGTGTGTGTCTCTTTTTGCTTGATGTGCTCGCTTAGTCCTCCATGGACATGTTATTACTTAAGTGGCTGATGAGCAGTTTAAATTGATCCCTGCTTCTTATCTTGAGCATGGTCAACACTACTCAAGGTCACAAACACTGAATTTACCGTTTAACATTCCTCATTGACAATTGCTGTTCTAATGCATTTCCATATATGTATATTATATTATATATATATATATATATATATATATATATATATATATATATATATATATATATATATATATATATATATACACATATATATTTGCTTTATTTGAACTGTGTTACAAAAAAGGAGTTACATATAGGTTACAAAGATGGTTATCATAGGTTGTCGAGTTCCTCCAGCTCCTCAGATGGCGGGCAGGAACCCTGGATGCAGTGCGCATTTCCCCTCTGTATCGCCACGCTGAGGCGCTGGAAAAGAAAGCTGGCAGCTCTAGGGTCCCTTGTTGTTTCAATGAGCCTAGAACCCAGTTCCTTCAAAAAACTGGTAGCACTTTTACCCCAGGCGCCGAGTGTCTCAGAAGCAATGGGGACAAAATTGTAGTGGTGATCAAGTTCTCTATACTTACGGGATTTGGCTGCTTCCCTGTGGGTGGCAGCGCCACCTGGTTGTGCAACACTGAGGTCAATGTAGGTGTTAGCCAGGGTTGATACGCACGTGTAGTCCCATACCAACTGCTTGCCATTCTTCCAGGGGTTCACTGTGATACTATGGGTGAGGCTATGGGTCCCCACATTGGCACCAGAGGTGGTACCCTCACAAACTTTTATATATATATATATATATATATATATATATATATATATATATATATATATATATATATATATATATATATATATATATATATATACTCTCCTGTACATAGCCCCTGTACATATCTGTATCCTCTTACCACCAGATTCCCCGCTGAGCACTTCAACAGGCTGCTGGGGATCTACGGGTCGATATCTTCTCTCCTGATGTTCCTGCAGTACCCACATTTCATGTGGGCCCAACACATGTACTACCCAGTGAGTATCTCAAAGAAGGTGGTGAGTCGCACTCACCACCTCATGTCTTGCTCAGCGGCACCGGTGGTGAGTCAAAAAAAAATTATTACATGAGTCAAAATCAAAATGTTTATTCAGTACACAATCAAAATGTATACATACATAGAAGATGAGTTACAAACATAATGTTGGATTTGTAGATAGAGCTAGTGCATACAATACCTAAAGCCACTAATACGCATAGCGTTTCGGACAAGTGAACAACCCTATTCAATTCCCGCCATACCACACACAGCACCGCTCCTGTGCCAGGTAAGTCCACTACGGGCTCACCATAGCCCGTGCTACGTGAAACTTGTTCCGAGTAGCTGACTCTATAACAACAACTATTCAATTGACACCCGAGTCGTCGGGTGTCAATTTCCTCCATCCATAAAAATATTAGTGTATGGTGATGGTCTTCCTCAACTGTATAAACAGTCAAGGTTCACAAAGGCATTACTCTCCTATAGTAATAATTGATATTACATTTTCTTCACACAAATCACTTGCATGCTCACTTGATATTACTATAAAGTTATCAATCTCGGAATTCGTTGGCTACTTTCTTCTCAATACTGAACTGATTTACATGAAGTTCTAAGAGTCGTTCCTCATGTCATCCTCTCTTAAGGCGGTTATTGTAGTAATTTTACTCATAAAATGAATGGGTTCATTGATAATGAAAGGTTCAGTAGCTGTTTTTACTTGGAAACTATAGCAACTTGAGCTAATTCTTTTGTTTTTTTATTCGCTTCTCTGGAACTCACAAATGTTCCATACGTAAAGCAATTAATTATTTATATAAATTTAATTGTTCTTCATTCCACTAGACTTGAACTCATTTCCCAAATTGAAATACTTTTCTCATTATATACCTTACGTTTTGGCCCACTATAATTTGTATTGTCCATAGTGCAAAACTCTTCTTTCTGTCCAGTCATATGATGTCTTTAATCTCATGTGCATTCATGTTTATCCCCCTCGTCGCTATCCTCAGGCGCATGTGCTGGTGCTGGCGCTCCTCGTCCTCAGCTACACCAACCCCATCCACCTGTTGTTTACGCCCCTCATGCGCGATGCCGTTGTCATCAGAGACCAACTGGAAAAGGAACAACTCTGCCCTGTCAGGACCCTCAAAGAACCCTTCAGAGAAAGTCCGTGAAATGCGCCAGTGGAGTGAGAAACACTGTAGTGTGGAACTCTTGCCATATCGGCCTTAACCACTACTGTACAGTGCGGTGCAACTTGTCTAGATCACCATAAGTCACAAAGGATGTATTTCGATTAGAGCTCTTCCAGAATGAGGCCTGTTGAACACAGTGAATACCAATGTAATCTTCCTCCCCAAGAAGACCACTGAAGATCCACAGCAGAACAAATGTGCCAGCAAGAAGTACCGGACTAACCGGATTGTAGTGCATGTGTGGGCCTTCAGACATCAGCGGATGTGTGGGTCTTTCAAGCCTGTTGGAACAAGTTATCACAAGTCAAGCCTGGCCCCAGGCCGGGCTTTGGGAATAAAATAACTCCCATGAACCTCTCCAGGTCAATACATCTCACACACTGACCATAGAACGGGATCTTGTGATGAATTGCTATAAATAACCCAACTCTCTCATAGGAAAAATCTGGAGGCAGATCAACAAAGCCAAAGGAAAATCGCTTCCTGATCCGGCATATCATGTTCATCCAGAGCAAGAAGCAGAAAGGTTATCAAATCTATTTGCTCCAAGAGCCAGTTCCACTCAACTTCCTCAAGCAACTCTGACTTACCAACAAAAACTTCAAGCAGCTAGATGGAAAAAAATAGATGATGTTTTAGCCGTACATGACGAACTAGGCCAACCTTTCAATCTGAAAGAACTCAGAAGAGCTACAAAGAAAACTAAAAACACAGCTGCAGGTGAGGACAAAATCACTTACAATATGCTAGCCAAGCTATGAGAAAAGGGTGAAGAAGCCTTTTTGAATCTCATCAACAGAGTATGGGTGACAAGAACTCGACCACTCTCTTGGAACAGAGCAATTATAGTTCCCATTCCAAAACCTAACGACTTAGGAAATCCAAGACCCATCTCATTAACAAGCTGTCTGGCCAAAACTGCAGAAAGAATGGCTCTTAATCGAATTGAATGGAAAGCCAATCCACTGCTCCAAAATATGTTTGCTCACAGAAAAGGTGTTGGAACCACAGAATGCCTTACCTCCCTCCTGGATCAAATCAATGACAAACCTGGAATCCTTATTTTTCTAGACCTAGAAAAAGCCTTCTAGTTAGTCAATGCTCCAGCTATACTGTGCTGCCTTGTGGATAAGGAAATCAAAGGATACGCTCTTGCCTTTGCCAAAGGAAGCCTGCTTAACTGAGAAGCTACAGTCAAATTCCAAGGAAAAACATCGTCCTCAAGGAGGCTGGAAAATAGAACTCCGCAGGGAGGAATACTAAGCCCTTTCCTCTTCAGCTGTCTCATGGAACACTTCATGAAGCTGAAGTTACCAAAAGCCAAACTGCTTAACTATGCAGTCGACTTTGTGGTCATCATCAATGGCAAAGGCGCCAGGAACCATGCTCAAAAATGCCTAGATATTATCAGCAGGGAAGCGGAACGCATAGCAGTGAAAATAAACAGCAATAAAACTAAAGCAATGGCCGTTAAAATGAGAACTCAAGATATCAGACTCACAATACAAGGACATGAAATTGAGTGGTTAACCTCTTTTCAATACCTAGGAGTCATAATAGACAGCCAGTTGAAATTCACTCAAGAAATTGAATATCTTCCGCAACGTTGTAAAGCCAAAAACTCAGCTTTGCGCTCCCTGACAAGTCTTAGAGATGGTGCATCTCTACCAGTACTCAAAATGTACTACGTTCAAGCAGTTAGGTCACTCATTGACTATGCTACCCCTGCTCTTACATCCCTCAGTGATAACCAATGAGAGAAACTGGAAGTGTCTCAAAATGATGCCCTCAGAACAATGCTGGGAGCACCTATATGGACGCGTCGAGAGAATCTAAGAATGGAAACCAACTTTCCAGCCTTAGAAAACAGGGTTAAACAAAGGATAGCCACCATAACAGCAACACAGCTGTTATGGTGTTCCAGCTTGTTGGAACCACCGCCAGACTGTCAATCAAAGACAGCTTACACAGATCGCTTCAGAGAAACCTTCAATATAGAACAAGTGCATGGACGGATAATCTAGTAAAGATTCTAGAGAAAGTGAACTTGAAAGTGACCATTAAAAACAAAGGAGAAGATAGACAATATCAACACTTTCAGCAGCCTCCTCCATGGGAAGAATCGAGTCTAAAGATTGTCATTGAAGGATTACCAGTTAAAAAATCAGCATGTGACACGCAGAAGCTCAAAGCAGTCATAGAACGACAAATGGAAACCATCTCAAGACCTTCAACGACTCATCATCACAGATGGATCAGTTGATCATGAAAGAGGTTCTGCTGGGGCAGCAGTTTACACTAACAACCATGAAGCTTACTGGAGCATTAATAGTGGATGCTCAACATTGCATATGCCCTCAAGCAGGCCATCAGCTATACAATTGAGAATAATTTACATGATGTCATCATTCGTACCTACTCTAAATCTTCCCTCCAGGCATTGTTATCCAGTCAACACAGATATAATATACAACTCCTCACAGAAATCCAACATATAGGAAAAGAGGCCCATAATCTAGGGCTGTCAATCACCCTAAATTGGATACCAAGTCACTTTGGCATAGATGGTAATGAAAAGGCAGACTCACTAGTAAAAACTGCCACTGCTCTACCTGTTGTACCCTCCAAGTTTTTCACAGATTAAGGAGCAAATTAAGAAGAAAATACTCCCAACTATCAAAAGTCGCCACAGAACCAAAGTAGCGGAAGGAAGATCCACTGCGATATGGTACGAACAAGCCACTGGGTACTGTTCTTTCAAGCCTGACAAAAAGATATCCAGAGACATTGCAGTAGCCATACACAGACTCAGACTTGGTTACAAGTGCTGCTGGGAGGTAATAAACCCAATGGTTAAAGAGTGTCATATCTGTGGAACAGAAGCAGAAGCGTCACTATTGCATTACTTACTGGAATGTGAAGCTACTGAAGCCCTGCGCATCAAACTAACCATTAATCCAACGACACCAGCTGCATTAGATGCATATTCCACAGCCACTACAATGATTAGAAAAGCCGTTAAAGAATAGGACTCACTAGTGAACATTCTGCATCTACATCCGCAGAATGTTATTAAAATACGTCTAAAACCAAGATAATGTTATTAAAATACGTCTAAAACAGAAGCGAAAAGAAACAAGGAAAATGGAAGAAACCCCACCTCCATTTAAAACTTTGACCCAAATATCAGAGTAACAAGATTATCGCGAATAACTGAACTCAATTACGGGCTCACCATAGCCCGTGCTACATGAACATTTCGTTCTGAGTAGCTAAATCTAAAACAACAACAACATCATATGAAAATAAAGAAATGTGACGTTTTGGCCAGTTCAGGACCCCCCTTATTAAGTTGTGACTGCTAGAATATTATACTGTGTATCTACACCACTCAAGACTAGTTCCTCTTACATTGTAAATAGAAAGTGAATCAATTTGAATATTGCTATTTTTATAATTTATTTTTGCTACCTATGTAAATGGCATGCGATGTTCTATTGTCCGTTTCACATGTTATAAATATAAAAAAGTTTTTGTATAGTGTGTATCTGTCATGAAGATGGTTGTGAGTCCGGGCTTGGACAACGAACCGTCATGCCACAAGATGAATGAATGGATGACAATAAGAATACTGTATATTAAAATTAATTTAAATGTAGAAGATGGAAACAAAGGTAAAGATGGATAGACATGTGTGGTCTACGTTCTCGGCTCTCAACCGAGGAACTCGACGGGTTCAATCCTTGGGCAGAACAGAAACGGTTGAACATGTTTCCTTTCACCTGATGCCTCTGTTTACTTAGCAGTAGCATAAGTACCCGGGAATTAGGCCGTTGTTGTGGGTTGCATCCTGGGAATGGTCAGTAGGTGGCCTAGAGTGGACCTCAATAGGCCTAATAGTGCAGTAATTTTATGATAACTAGGTAAAAACATTTACAAGCAAGATATTTATCTATGGTATTTATATAGTATTTAGTTATCTGACTAACATGTTAAAAGTGCAGTTATATAGTATTTAGTTATCCGACTAACATACTGAAAGTCCCCGAAAAATAAAGCTGTGCTACGGGGACTTTTTAGTATGTTAGTCAGGTAGCCTTTAGTGTTAGTCTACTTCCTATACCTATATAATAAGAGAGAATGTCTATCCAAGTCACGGGAGACATCTCCCGTCACGCAGGGTGCAGTCGCACCTCCACAGATCTCCAGTATCATCTCTTGATACTGGTAATGGCTCAAAAGGGCCATCACTTACGGGCCCGTGCCACCTCTTGGGTGGCTTAATCTTTATCAATCAATCAATCTATCCAAGTTACAGCCCCGCTCCTGTGCCAGGTAAGTCCACTACTACGGGCTCACCATAGCCCGTGCTACTTGGAACTTTTATTCCCAGTACCTGAATCTAAAACAACAACATCTGTTTGACTGCTCAATGTTGGAGGCCAGACACATAGGGCTGGCCTCACCCAAGTTTGCAGAGGTAATGGAATGATATAGGCTGGTCGGAGTCTTCAGAATTCAACAGGGAACAGTAGGCCAGGGTTTCATTCTAACTCATGGCTTGGTGCCGCCTTTTGATAATTACTTCTGACCCCATGACGATTTTTGCCACTACCTGCTAGCTACACCTAGCTAAATATTTTGAAAGCAGAAGTTTAAAAACTAGTTTTTTTATACTAATATACACCATTATTCACTAATCTCTGTAAATTAACATAAATATTCTGTTATTAATACATTGGCTGTAGTATCATAAAACAGGCAATCCTCCCACAGCTTGAAAGGCTTTCTCTAGTCACCTCCATTTTCAAAGCAAATGGGTAACTATTATATTGTTTAATATTTCAGACCACTAGTGGACCACCCACTCGCCAATGGTTGATTATTATATTATTTGTATAAGAGATCAACGAAAATTAAACAGACAAAGATAGGCCTGCAGAGAAACTAGAAAGAGTGACAGGAAGACAGACATGAAAAGAGACTGACACCGACAAGAAGAGAAGGAAATAGAAAAGGGGGAGACGGAGAATAGGCAGAAGTGTAAAGGGAGAATAGTCAATTATCAATCGGACTGTGCGTGGGAATATAGCACCAACTTCCTTCCATATCATGGGAAGCCAAACTGTGTTCACGATGGTCGTCCCTCACTCCTGCAGGAGGCGAACCACAGAACCTCTGATTCATTTACGATGGTTCAAATCAAACAAAAAAAGTTTAAAATTGTAACGTTAACCAATGACACGTTTCTGTCAATATATAGGTAGGAAAAGTATGAAAGTAGTGTGATTAATCAGCACAAAAAATTCGTTAAAAAAATTATAATTAACATTTTTCTGGGTTCGAAAATCTTGTCAGGGCCTTGAAACGTTTTGGTCTACATGTAGCATTTAACTATGAAAATACAATTGGAAAATTATTAATTAAAAATAGTTATCGTTTGATAACCGTCATTTACAAAATATCCAGTGAAGATTGTGATACATTGTATATCCTGCAGGTCAGACATCCAAAGATTTGAAATTTCGAATTTCGTTGCGTAAGTATTCTTTAAGAAGTGCCACAAATGTAACTCTATTGTCAGAGAATTCTCGCCAAATTGACTGGGAGAAGTTTATTCTTAATACCAAATTGTAAAAACATTTTAAATAAAAATATTAGTGAATATGTTTTTATGCAAATTACAAAGCAATGCAACATGAATATTAGTAATGGTTTGTACAATTTTAATGGATTAATTAAAAAACGGTCTTAGTAAGATGGTCAAATGACAGCAATCCCAGTAGACATTGCTTCCAGTAACTCATGTACTGGTAATTAGGTCATTTACAGTTTCCTCTTTTGTGTTCATGACTAAATATTACAGACATTGTCACCTCACATGTCACCTTCCTTAACCTGCCAATATATTCAAGTATTGCATTTCATTGATTATACTTTTGAAGATGTGTTGATTAACATGAAAGCCCTCACATAGTTTGTTTATTTTTCCTTCGTGATTATACATTTTTCACATTATCCATCAAACGTTTATTTCTTCGTGGTTTACACATATATAGATATATAGTTTTGCATTTATGAGTGGAGCATAACATTTATTAAGTGAGTCCTAACGGCTTAGTGGACAGCGCTCGTGGTCCTAAGGGTCCGGGTTCGATCCCCGGCGGAAACAACTGGGCAGCTTTCACCCTGATGCCCCCCCCCCTGTTCACCTGGCAGTAAATAGGTACCTGGGAGTTACACAGCTGCTACGGGCTGCTTCTTGAGGATATGTGTGAAAATTAGGATTAAAGACTTGTCCGAAACGCTCTGGGTGCTAGTGGCTGTACAAGAATGTAAGAACTCTTGTATATATAAATAAATAAGTGAGCCTCACGAAATATTAAAACTACACTCAGGACGACAACTGGTTTTACGATTCAGAAATAACAAATAAACTAATGGTAGTAAAAACAGAGTTTGGCAGATTAGATAAAAAAACAGCCAACAACGGAAGTATATTTCCAACTGATGGTAGACAATTAGTTAGAAATCAAGCTTCAAAAATGACTAGAATGCTTCAAAAACTGTATGCAGTCAACCCAGATGTGCAAAGAAGTATCAAACCCATCCTCTTGTACACACACACAAAAAAAAAACCATGACGACTGACGAACTATTATATGTCGTTGTGAAAACATGTGAGTAGAATGTCAATATAACCATGACCACCCAACCCATACATCTGAAATTAAAGTGACGACGTTTCTGTCCGTTCTGGTTAACTATCGTCCTCTATTTTCATGTGACAGTTGGGTGTCTAATTTTTAGCCATATTATCGTGTACTGCTGTCTACACAGTATAAATAAGGCTTAAGGCGAAGCTTGGGCTGATCTTTAGTTTACTTCTTGGGTGGAAAGAAACAGATTAAAATTTGAAAGGGATGATCTCCCAGGGTGCAGGAAAGTGTCGTTGTTGTCATCCCGTTCTCGCACTTGCTTATAGTCAATATTTTGCTTATGAATAAGTATATGTGATATACTAATTTATTGTGAATATTTGAGTTTACCTAAAAAGATGAATAGAAAACCACTACCTAACCTATGACGTTCACGTTCTTAGTATGTTAAGATATTACAATTAGTACTTAACCTATACCTATATTGATATTACAGTTTTATAATAATAATAAAACAAAACTAAAATATTTAAATAAATTGTAAAGTAACTCACGATATTGTCAAATTTTGTATAAAATCTCTTTTGTTTAATAAAACTGAGAGAAAGAGTTAGTGCCTTGGAAAAAAAACCCTTGTTATTCATTATCAATCTGATACATTCTGAGTTCAAATGTAGTTTTTGTAATCCATTTGGGGCAATGTTAACATTCAATAAAGAAGGTTCCCTAGCTGTGGGTGCCTAATTCAGTCTCTTAAACAATAAGAACTTGCAGGATTGCGATTGGTTTCCCTGGTAGGCTGGAGTGGGCGAGCTCCCAGATCCAATAGAAAGTCAAGAGTCTGACCAGAAACGCAGGTAGAGGTTCCAGTGGATGGTTTGAAAGAAAATACCGTTACTAGGAAAGCAGGGATTACTATTGTATATTAATAATTCCTGTTATCGGGGACAGAAAGCCGGTGAATATATATAACAAATTAAATAGGAAAGGGAAAGAGAGGGGGAAGATGGAGAAGTAAAGAGAATAAAGGAGATAATAGGGGAAACGAGGGGAGATTAGGAGGATGGGGAGAGAGGGAAGAGAGAAGAGATGTTGAGGAGAGGGTGGAAAGGATGGAAGAGGGGGAGATACGGTTAGGAGAAGAGAAGTGAAAGAGGGGAGGGAATAGGAGAAGAGAGGTGAGAGAGAGAGAGAAAGACCCGGGCACAGTCAGGTACGCAATCTAGTATGCTTAAAGAGAGAGAAACGTTGTTGTTCAAAGGGTGTCTTGTAGAGTGCGGAAAGCTTCTTATACAGTGTGCAGGGTGAAGAAGATGTGTAGAGATGTGCTCGTAGTGGGGTGGAAGGGGGTCTTGTAGTGGGTGGAGGTGATCTTGTGGAAGGTGGAAGGAGTCTTGTAGAGAGTAGAAGGGGTTCTTGTTTAGGATGGAGAGAGATCTTGTAGAGGGTGAAAGGAGTTCCTGACGACTGTATAAGATAGAGGCATTTCCTGAAATGCATGAAGGTGATTACGGATGGTTGTTGTAGATGGTGATGGGATTGTTTACTTAGGGTGAAAGGGGTCCTCTAAGTGGAGGGAAAGTACACGAGATAAGAGAGCACAGGAGGCATCAATATAGACATTATAGCCAGTTGCTGTATCCTACTGAAACCAAAGTTTAAGCAAAGTGAATATTTTAGTAATTCAGATAAATTATATTTTCCATTCTCATTCATGACCATGTTGCTTCCTCGGTGATTAAACAATTGGGTCACAGACGTAACGACGCGCTCACGTGCACATTCTAGAAGGTATCTTAATTAAGAACAGCCAAATTCGCGTCCTAAGACTTCAATGTCAGCAAAATTATTTGCACACCCAACGTCATTATGTGATAAAATGTGAACAAATTAAAAAAAATGAAATAACTATTACAAATGTTCAAGAAATGTGAAGTAATTCATGCAAAATTATCTACTATCAGAGATTTTAGTCAAATATATTCCGTTTGCAAACTGCATGCAGGTGATGATTGCTCTGTGGGATGCATGATAACCTAATTTAAATTTTATATTACTAGTTCAACTAGCAAACTCTTACTTTATGTGGTAAACTCACTCTCAAACTCTCACTCTTGACGTCAAGGTGATTCTATTTTTATAACCTGTGAAGATATTGTTTATTTATTTGTTAAGGAACTGTATAACTACCTCATGACAGTTGTAACTTGCTTAGCTGAAATTCAGGAGTTAAATTTTCAATAATTGCAAGATGTAAAGAGAACCAGTGTTAATCTATATCCATATATACAGTATCCTGTGGAAGGTTCTGCTAATGAGGACGGCTGGCAGTACAGAAATAGCCTGAACGGATATCCACACAGAATTATCTTAAGAGACTGAGCTTACGAAACGTGTCCGTGTTCAGTGATAAAACAGGCAACCAGCGCCTTAACGATGGTGCTGTAGTGGAGACCAGGAGGCAGGGTAGTGCCTGGTGGGGAGGTGTGACGCAGACACTGACGTGAGGGTGTGCTAACGTCAGGCTCCGTCCTCCCTGGCCCCAAGAGTCCCGCCGACGCCATGGACAACAGCGCCCCGCTCACGCTCTGGCTGCTTGTCAACAAACATGGAGCCACTGGTAAGTCTACACATACTCTTAACGTTACTGATTACCATATATGGTCTTCGTTATCACGTGAATTGTACCATCATATAATTATCGTTACTGTAAGGGTTTCTCTGTGTTTGAAGCAACAGGTGATATTGATCGATTATTGTTTGCTCTCAAGGTAGTCTCGACCGTTTTCTTTGGACATATTTCTACAGTAACTCGCCTAATTCAATTATTTCTCTGAAAATGCATTCAAAGGTTAAGAATTTATATATAATTACAGTCAACAAATATAAACTGGTTAAGTTTAGAATTAGGTAAATTTAGTTACACTTAACTCGCCCCTCGGGCAAAATTTTAAATTTTTAAATTTTTAAATTTACTTAATTTCCTTAAGTACTTTCGTATATTAATACATCTTCAGAAGGAATGTATTCCTTCTGAAGAAGGAATACATTCCCCATCCCATCTGATGGGGAATTAGCCTCGGCTACCATCCTCTTTTGTTCGGTCGAGTGGTTAAGGGATCCTGTACATCAGTTGCAGAGTGCTCTGGCAGTATGGGTTCGAGTCACTTCTGGGGTGTGAATTTTCGGTTATATATATATATATATATATATAATATTATATATATATATATATATATATATCTATATAATATTATATATATATATTATATATATATAATATATATATATAATATATATAATATAATATATATATATATATATATATTTATTTATTTATTTATTTATTTTTGTTACCTAGAAGGGGTACCACCTGGGTGCAAGTGTAGGGACCCATAGCCTCGGAGAAGAAAATAAAGAGTACTCAGAGAAGACCTTGTGGATCCTCACTGCACTTTGATATTTTCTTCTCCTACCACCCCTATTCTTTTGGTATGTGTGTATAATTATCTAACTTTATTTGAAAATGTCATTACACAAAAAGTTACAATATTGATTACATGCAGGGTACAAGGCTGCTTGTCACAAGTTGAGTAGCTCCTCCAGCTCCTCAGATGGCGGG
>WNGS01167840.1:5721658-5731852 GCA_020271785.1 Procambarus virginalis | reverse complement strand
CTTCAGGAGACAGGTTTGGTGTGATATCAACTCCTAGATCTTTCTCTCTGTCCGTTTCTGTGTGTGTGTGTGTGTGTGTGTGTGTGTGTGTGTCAGACCCTCGTCAACGGGGTCTGACTTCGACCCTCGTCAATGGGGTCTGACTGCGACCCTCGTTAACGGGGTCTGACTCCGACCCTCGTCAATGGGGTCTGACTGCGACCCTCGTTAACGTGGTCTGACTTCGACCCCTCGTCAATGGGGGCTGACTTCGACCCTTGTCAATGGGGTCTGACTGCGACCCTCGTTAACGGGGTCTGACTTCGACCCTCGTCAATGGGGTCTGACTGCGACCCTCGTTAACGGGGTCTGACTGCTACCTTCGTCAACGCTGGTCTGACTTCGACCCTCGTCAATGGGGGCTGACTTCGACTCTCGTCAACGGGGGCTGACTTCGACCCCTCGTCAATGGGGGCTGACTTCGACCCTTGTCAACGGGGGGCTGACTTCGAAGCTCGTCAACGGGGGTCTGACTGCGACCCTCGTCAGCGCGGGTCTGTCTCGCGCAAACCTTGGCAGCTCATACAGCAATTTTCTCACAACACAGCTCTTGTTGTCTAGTTGCGAATGCCAACTCAGCGGACGTGAAGGCCAGCTCTTCCTAGCTGACTTTTTCACAGATGCAGGCGGTGACGGCGTTGCATAGTCTTCCTGGCTTGGTGCATTCTTTTGACAATTATTTACTTTCTCACTATCTGGCTTAGTGTTTTCTCCTCATCACTTTATTTTCTTACTCTCTCTCCCTGGTGCAGGTGGGTGTTGAGCAGTGTGAGGCCCAGGACGAGAGGTTCGCCCTCATCTTCACGGTGACGGTAGGATGCTACAGCGTCCCTGCGGTCCTCGTGGGCTTCCTCCTCCACCACGCCGGCCTAAGGGTCACCAGGGTGTCCGCAGGGTACGTCACCTGCTTTTGACCTTGAGGTGTGTTTGTGTGTGTGTGTGTGTGTGTGTGTGTGTGTGTGTGTGTGTGTGTGTGTGTTTATTCGCCTGTTTGTATCTGCATGATCGAACTTCATCTCCTAGATTATTGGGCCTGCCAGAGGCTTAGACATATCCCTGCAAAAAAATTGGTGTTTGTATAAATATTTGAAGCCTTTACAGATTTTGTTTTATTGTGTTGATGCTGGTGTGGTGAGCCTGGAGGGTGTTGGCGTAGTACAGCTACTCTTCTAGACCCCTGTGTCTCAGCCTTCAATGACTGATACTAGAAATATATAAGACCCTTGTATATTTCGCTGGTGTTATATTTACTTTCTTAGAATCTACGTATGGCTTCTTCCTCCATAGCTTTTATTTTTGTACACTCCCCGACTTACGCAATCAGAGTTATGTATAATGTTTCCATACATACGGTATTTAGCCGCCATCTGACGGCTAAATACATATACGCTAGGAGTTCCTATGTATTTGAATGGCTAGGAGCCTGTCCCCCCTTATTTGGGTCCCGTCTCATGTCAGTGTGTCTGGCTTCCCTGCATATCTTGTACGTCGTAGTTATATCTCGGATTTACTGAAGAATTTATCTAACATGTGTGGAGTAAAGTGTTCAGATTCCTAAGAGATCTCCTTACATATGTCATCCTTGTATATTTCGCTGGTGTTACATGGTTTATATATATACTGTAGCTCAGAAGATTTGTTTGATGTAATGTTTACCCCCTGCAAGATGGTATCTTGTGCTCGACTGCTTTGCCTCGACATCCTCTCCTGCTATTTTGCACTTGCTGGGAATGAATTCTAATAGCCATTCGTTGGACTGTCTGCAATATGCCCAAGTATTTTATCAGTTTCTGCAGTATGCCAGCCCTTCACTGTCGTGCCTGACCTACGTCACCCAGTCATAGAATTCTGTATGGTTTGACATGCCTTCATTAAATCTTACTATGGCTTTGTCTCAAGTGCACTTTTTTCTAGATGAAGTTTCCAACAATTTTCTTTTTATAAATAATATCACCTTGCATGGTTTGAACGTAATTTACAGCCTCCAGTCTATCTCCTTTTTCGTATATCGACAAGACGTTGGCTGTCTTCCAGCTCTTTGGTATCTCTCCTGTCTCCAGGGACTTGTTACGTGTCCTCTCAAGTGGCCTGCATTAGACTTCAGCTTCTTATAATCCTCAAGGTGAGATTTTATAAGGTCACGTAGCCTTTTGTGTAACTTATTCTGCAATTTGTAACACTATTTCTTCACTTACACCGCATGGTTCGACTGTCACCCTCCCTGGGCGAGGTTCTTGACCCCGGCTGGAATTTAAATGAAAGCTGCTATTGGAGACTTGACTTATCATTATCATGTAAAATGTAGTCTTACATTGTCGAAATTCTCAGCCCGCCACAGGCTTGAAGGACTTGTACAAGACCCATCCTCATTGGTATGGACCCTTGTTAATAAAGGATGTGGTTACGTATTGCAACTTGTATCATACACGTCAACGTTGGGGTAAACCTAACCCCTATTTTGAGACCCTAGTTTTGGCGGGAACTATTATGTGTGAACCTGCGTGTGCCATTATGCGGTAATTTTGCATAACATAGCGTCTCTGGAAGTTGCAAGAACTGATTAACTTTCTTAAGTTGGCTTACAAAAGTCTACAGAACCAGACGCGTTTGTTTACGTGGAACTTATTCCAGCATCCATACTCAGCCTCACACTCAAGCAGTTGGTGTCAACGCACTCCTTGAGGTTCTCAAGGAGATCATCTTGAAATGATTTCATGATGATGAGATGAATCATCTTGAGATGATTTCGGGGCTTAGCGTCCCCGCGGCCCGGTCCTCGACCAAGCCTCCTTTTTGTTACACACACCCCCAGGAAGCAGCCGTAGCAGCTGTCTAGCTCCCAGGTACCTATTTACTGCTAAGTAACAGGGGAATCAGGGTGAAAGAAACATTTTGCCCATTTGTATCCGCCTCCACCGGGGATTGAACCCGGAACTTCAGGACTATGAATCCGAAGCGCTGTCCACCCAGCTGTCAGGCGCATCAATAACGTATTGATAAATGATTGTGCATTAATAATTGAATAAGTTTACAACATTCAAGAGCATTATATATTTAAGCAAGACAAAATAATAGAAGCCTAATACTGATCAATATAATTATACTGTACATTAGACACCCCAAAAGTTAAGAAGCGTAACAAAGAATGGTAATTGTTACAGTTCTAACTACACCAATACATACATTATATAAACTGGACACTGTAATAGTTAACATCTCGATCCAAAGTGTTAACTTTGTTTTAGTAGTTGCGTTAATCGGAAGACTAGCTAGAGGTCAGGGGTCAGGGAAAAGCCTAAATCTGTATTCCCTTGAGCGCAGGCGGGAGAGGTACATAATAATTTACACGTGGAAAATAGTAGAGGGGCTGGTCCCAAACCTGCACACAGAAATAACATCACATGAGACCAGGAGACATGGCAGGATGTGCAGAATACCCCCGTTGAAGAGCAGAGGTGCAACAGGTGCTCTGAGAGAGACCTATCAACATCAGAGGCCCGAGACTGTTCAACACGCTCCCACTACACATAAGAGACATAACTGGCCGACCCCTCACAGTGTTCAAGAGGGAACTGGATAAGCACCTCCAAAGGATACCTGATCAACCAGGCTGTGATTCGTACGTCAGGCTGCGAGCAGCCGCGTCCAACAGCCTGGTTGACCAGTCCAGCAACCAGGAGGCCTGGTCGACGACCGGGCCGCGGGGAAGCTAAGCTCCGGAAGCACCTCAAGGTAAGGGGTTGGTAGCCCTGCACCCCACACACTGTACTAGGAGCCTGACACCCCACGCGACGCTGTAAGGCTATTATTAACGCGTCCTCACAAGCAAGCAGCATTAAGCATCCACCGAGGTGTGAATGAGACAGTAATTGAAGAACCACACTGGCTCGCACCCAGTTCCCCTGCCAGATGAATGAATGGCTAACAGGCATACTTTGCTGCTGATGATGGTACCTGTTGATGCTGCCTGCGGATGCTGCCTGCGGATGCTACCTGCGGATGCTGCCTGTTGATGCTACCTGCTGATGCTACCTGCTGATGCTGCCTGCGGATGCTACCTGCTGATGGCCGCTACACATTCTTGTTGCTCTGAGATGAGTCAGGAAGGCAGCGAGAGCTTCAGCGGCGCCATTTGACCTTGATGGTGGGAATGATGTCAGCGTGACTCCTTAATTAAGATGCGTGATTCATCCCCGGCGGGAGAGAAGTGGTTGGGAGTTGAGCAATTGTTCTGAGGTTACTGCCTGGAGGAAGGTCAGTGGTTTGATTAGACGGGGCCTTTATATAAGCCTAACGTGTGTGTGGTTGCAACCCGTTCTCGTTAGTTAGTTTAGTTCATTTATTATGCACCCCATACCCATCTTGTGGGCGGTAGTGGAAAGGGTTACAGAGGCACATAATGGGCTCAGGGACTGAACCCCACAATTCATTTAGCTAAGCAAGTTACAATCTTGATGAGCTAGTTACAAAATTCAATATAAGTCGTCACATCAACAATGGGTTCGAGATCGACCTCAAGTACAGGTTCTAAATTAAGCAACTGACATATGTGGAGAGCTAGTGTCAAAATTTATATGTTTGTCCTGCACACCGCCTCCCATCCAGTGGGCAGCGGTGGATAGGTTACAATCACTCAGTTACTACCTACAGTTAGCAAACTGGGGATATTTGGCTAAAATTTCTGGTAGCAGATCATTTTGAATGAAATATTTACACATCGCTGGAACATTGGTTATAGAATTGTCTCTAAATTCACGTATCTTTTCGCACTCCATCACATAGTGACGGAGGGTGTGCGAATAATTTTGTTGACACAGTTTACATTTGGTCAGGTCTACATCGGCAGATAATGAGAATTCCCAGAGATACTTGTAACCGAGTCTAAGCCGAGCAGCAGTAACATCTAGAAGTCTGCTGATTTTATTGGATGATCCATAGATGTGTGGCTCCTCTTGCATGATAGTATGATGATAGATGGAATTACTGGTGTCAATTTCACTTTGCCTCAGATCTACAAGATCTTGTTGAAGTTCTCGGTGTACTTCTGCTCTCAGATTGCTCATTGACAATCCAAGGTTACACTTAACGGCTCCTTTAAAGGCAGATCTTTGGCTACCCGTTCTCGCACTTGCTTATAGTCAATATCTTGCTTATGAATAAGTGCATATGCGACATACTAATTTATTGTGAATATTTGAGTTTACCTTGAAATGCTGAATAGAAAACCACAAACTAACCTAACCTTCTTAGTATGTTAAGATATTACAATTAGTACTGAACCTATACCTTATATTGATATTACAGTTTTATAAAAATAATAAAACAAAACTAAAATATTTAAATAAATTTAAAGTAACTCAGGATATTGTCAAATTTTGTATAAAATCTCAATTGTTTAATAAAACTGACAGGAAAAGTTAATGCCTTGAAAAAAATATGGTTTTAAACGTGTCACATATTTACTTATTTATAAGCGAAATAGTGACTATTAGCAATAAGTCATATATGTGCTTTCTTGTGCGAGAGCAGGTTATGTATGTGTGTACTCGCCTAGTTGTACTCACCTAGATGTGCTTGCGGGGGTTGAGCTTCGGCTCTTTGGTCTCGCCTCTCAACCGTCAATCACTGGTGTACAGGTTCCTGGGCCTACTGGGCTCTATCATATCTACACTTGAAACTGTGTATGGAGTCAGCCTCCCTACATCACTTTCTAATGCATTCCATTTCTCAATCACTCTGACACCAAACAAAATCTTTCTAGTGTCTTTATGGCTCATTCCGAATCAGTTTGTGTTCCCAAGGTCGTGTGCCCCTTGTGTTAAATATATATCTTGTGTACCTTATTATTCCTTTGAGAATCTTGTATGAGGTAATCATGTCCCCCTTAACTGTCCTATCTTCCAGCGACGTGAGGTTTAATTCCCGTAGTCTCCTCATAGCTCATGCGCTCAGTTTGGCACTAGTCTGGTAGCTAACCTCTGAACCTTCTTCACCACACAGCGTTGTGTGTGTGTGTGTTGTGTGTGTGTGTGTGTGTGTGTGGTGTGTGTGTGTGTGTGTGTGTGTGTATTATATATATAATATATATATATATTATATATATATATATATATATAATATATAAATATATAATACGCAGGCGATCTGTCCCCGACAAAATGAATTATTATTATTTGTTTCATTTGGGATGCCTTATCTAGCAGCCTTTGGATACATATGGATATCCTCAAGAACATGAGAGTGAATAAAGTAACAATGATACTAAAAAACCCCCCATCTCGCAGTATGGTTAGTCATACATGGAAATGTGACATTATCATGGGCTGGTGAATTTTGGGTGCACTATGAAGATATCCTCAAGACACGAGAGGTAATAAAGTGATTGCATAGCTCTAGTTTTTTAATATCGGCAGGTCTGAAGCATCTAATGACTGGACATAAAAAATGTAGTGTATGAGATCATGACCCAGTTCCTGTTTCAGAGTTTGCACCAGGAATGCTCAGGATTGGGAATATTCGTCACCTGTAGCCACTGCCCACAGGTAACGGTAGCTCAACCTGACTGATCGTGGCAACAACTCTGTCGCGCTGTTTCTTGGACGTTTTGTGCCGCCCATATACACAAGTCTTTGATCTAAACAAATCTTAGCTTTTATACTGGTTCTTGCAGACCTATGAGTCACTACCGAGGTTTCTTCTCCCACCAACCCAACGTCTTGCCCAGAGTTTGAGTGGCCCCACACCTCCTCACACTCCCTCGCTTCTTTCTCATGTGTATTTAGTTTAATGTTTTACCCTTCTGCCTGTTTTTACCACAGCACATCTCCTGTGCTAGGTAAGTACGATGGGCTCACCATATCCCGTGCTGCTTGGAACTTTTTTGTTCCGAGTAGCTGAATCTAAACAACTTTTGTATTCATCTCTACCTGAAAATGTTCCGAATAGAAACGAAACGTTGTAGCAGATAAATTCTTCGATAATTATTAGTTTCCCTTACCATGAATTTTGTAACTTGATTGTTCTTCTCAATAATGATACTAAGAAAATAGTTAGAAGCATAGAAAGCTTTGTGTGTGTACTCATTTATGCCTGCAGGCTCGAGCATGACTCTTGGTCCCGCCTTTCTAGCCATCGGTTGTGTGTCTGTGAAATTACATCAAAGACATTAACATTGATAAAAATTTCACAGGACGATGATGTCGATGGGCTTCCTCTTCCTGGGAATGGCAACGAAAGGTGTGTAATTATTATGGCTATCAGGTACACCAGGTAACAATATATTATGGTTTTGTCCGGGATGTGGGAAGTTTAAGGTATACTTGTTGGAACCTTGTGCAGTATTTATGAATTACACACACACACACACACACACACACACACACATACACACACACACACACACACACACACACACAACACACACACACACACACACACACAGACACAGACACGCACAGACACACACACACACACACACACACACGCACACACACACACACACACACACACAGACACACACACACACACACACACACACACCACACACACACACATATATATATATATATATATTATATATATATATATATATATATATTATATATATATATATATATACCAAAGTATGGGAAAGTATGGGGAACCCATACTCCTATATGGGAGTATGGGTTCGAGTCACTTCTGGGGTGTGAGTTTTCATTCGCAATAGTCCTGGGCTTGTTCGCATATATTCAGGCTTCTTCATATTCAGGCTTGTTCGCATATATATATATATATATATATATATATATATATATATATATATATATATATATATATATAATTTTTATTACTATAGAATGTATTACACTTATTTATACAATTTGCACAACGTTTCGAACCTCCATGGTTCATTCTCAAGTGAAAAGATTTTTCAGAACTGGTTGGTTTATACCCGCACTGGGTCAGGTACCTAATATTATCAATGAAAACAGGATATATATATGTATATATATAATATATATAATAATATATATAATATAATATATACATATATATAAATATATATATATATATAATATATATATATAATATATATATATATATATATATATCAGATTAATACACTGCGGCATCAACAAAGAAATTATACTTACAAACAAGATGAAAAATAGTACTATCTTGCTCCCGTTCTGGTAAATGTGTTTACACATACTACACGCACAAACACACACACACACACACACACACACACACACACACACACACCACACACACACACACCACACACACACACACACACACACACACACACACATCGTTGGAAGACAGAAGAGTTAGGGGGGACATGATCACCACATTCAAGATTCTCAGGGGAATCGACAGGGTTGATAAAGATAGGCTGTTTAACACAAGGGGCACACGCACTAGGGGGACACAGGTGGAAACTGAGTGCCCAAATGAGCCACAGAGATATTAGAAAGAACTTTTTTTAGTGTCAGAGTGGTTGGTTGACAAATGGAATGCATTCAGGAAGCGATGTGGTGGAGGCTGACTCCATACACAGTTTCAAGGTGTAGATATGATAGAGCCCATTAGGCTCAGGAAAAGTGTACCACCTGTTGATTGACGGTTGAGAGGCGGGACCAAAGAGCCAGAGCTCAACCCCCGCAAGCACAACTAGGTGAGTACAAATAGGTGAGTACACCACACACACACACAACACACACACACACACACACACACACACACACACACACACACACACACACACACACACACACACACACGGAGCTAAACAGACTATAGCTGTAGCATACCTATATAGCCATAGCTACAGTGATACCAATCATTGTAGTATGATGGATACTATGATACAATCATAATAACTTCTCTCAAGAGTCGCCGAACTGGGTTTTCGTGGCTATGATCCTGATGGCTTGCTGGGTGGCAACCACCAGCTGAGAATGAGCGTGATGCAGTTCGGGACACTTTGCCCTCTCCACAGACTCCACGCCATCACCTCCTCATCTGGGCATGTACGCCGCTCCGCTCCCTCTTCCTCGTCTTCCAGGTCAGTGTTGTTGGTGTGGGGGGAGTGTGCTGGTACTTTGGATTTTAGCTTTTGTTCTGCCCAGACGTGACAACACATTAGGACAATGCTAAGCAGCACACACCATTTTCTTCTATCCATCCATGGTCTGGGTGAGAGATCTGCCAGACAAACGTTTATAGTCTCAGTAACCCACGTTGTGGGTTACTGAGTACTCGGCCACAGGTGATTGTAGTTCATTACAATGCTAACCAGTATTCATACTTTGTCGCCTGTCCAACGTAGACAGCGTTAGGAGTAGTGTAAAGTAATAGTGAGGTCATTGGTATTTGACCACATAAGGTTGATCGGAGGATTTTACAAGCTAAACCATTACACGTACAATACTCACACTTCCGTCTGCATCCATAAACAGGGCTCGAAATATAGACAGTTGGTTATTGATACTTAATTACCGATTGTGATTAACATGTTTATTTTGTGCGTATATGTTCATTTATTTTGACAGGGAGGTAAGAGAAATGCTGTAAAAACTAGTAGGTCATTGAGCACTCAACCACAGAAAGGTGATTAAGTGTTCTTTTAGAACTCAACTTCAATATATACATCACATATTTACATAGTAAATCTTGGGAACACTTCCAGTATATCGAGTGTTCCAGTTTTCAGATAGTGTTTCACAAAGTTCAGCATATTTCAACACAGGGGTCGAAAGTGTCAGCTCAACCATGGGACATTTTCTACAATATAACATTCAAAAGGAAACATATTTTCTGCTTTCACAAAGTTGCACACATAAGTATCTTGATAAATTGGTGAGTCCGAATGCTTATTCCGGCTTGGCGAGTTGGGTGTTGCTGGTGTTTGGGAGGGTGTTGATTGTGCTGTGGTGATGGTTGGGTGTTGGGGGGGGAAGCAAGGTGGATGACTGGTTTTTATGGATGTGAGGGAGGATGTGTTGTTGAGGAAGGATGTCATAATGCTGATGTATAATCGTCTTTCTGCTGTATTATTTATGTATTTATCATGTTATGCCTCTCCAATCCCCCCCCCACTCTCGCTGCTCCTCTCTCTCCTCTCTCTCTCTCTCTCTCTCTCTCTCTCTCTCTCTCTCTCTCTCTCTC
>WNGS01167840.1:5704494-5721630 GCA_020271785.1 Procambarus virginalis | reverse complement strand
GAGCAACCGTCCTCACACAAGACAGCACATATATGACTTAATGCTTAAAGTCCATATGTTACATGTGATTTAGTACATATGTGGTATATTCCGAGTTAACTTTTTTACCAAGGCCCAAACTCTTCATCACGTACCAATTTACGTCTCACAGTACCCGTCCATCAACGTAGATAGCAGAATAGTCGTGATTGGTTCACGTATAATGAAAATTGTAGTTTTCAGGTCACACATGGGTTGTGAAATTTACCTACTATTGTCCATGCTCTTAGAATATTACAAATCAGCTACATCCTATTGAAGGCTCGTAGTTTTGTTTTGAGAAATATTAGTTGTTCTTAGTAAATTATAATAAGCACTATAAATTATTACATAGAATTACAGTGCTTCACCAATCAATATAATATACAATAGTTTGTGCCTTAAAAATATTTAAAGAATGTTCTGTAGGAACGCTAACAGAAAACGATGTTATGTTTTCTATGGGTAAACTACTGCAAATGGTGTGGTGTCTACTATATATCAACTATAGGATGCGTATAGGGTCCACTAAAACCTGTTAGGTGGGTAAGGGGTCCAATACACCCGCAGGATGGGTATGGGGGTCACATCCACCCACAGGATGGGTATGGGGATCATCCATCCACCCACATCCACCCACAGGAAGGGTATGGGGTCCAATACCATCCACTGGATGTGTATGGCGTCCACTACCACCGACAGGATGTGCATGGGGCTCACAACCACCCACAGGATGGGTATGGGGTCCAATACCACTCACAGGATGAGTATGGCGTCCACTGTCACCCACTGGATGGGTATGGGGCTCCAACCACCCACAGGATGGGTATGAGGTCCAATACCACCCACAGGATGAGTATGGCGTCCACTACCACCCACAGAATGTGTATGGGGCTCACAACCACCCACAGGATGGGTATGGGGTCCAATACCACCCACAGGATGAGTATGGCGTCCACTGTCACCCACTGGATGGGTATGGGGCTCCAACCACCCACAGGATGGGTATGGGGTCCAATACCACCCACAGGATGGGTATGGGTCCAATACACCCACAGGATGAGTATGGCGTCCACTATCACCCACTGGATGGGTATGGGGCTCCAACCACCCACAGGATGGGTATGGGGTCCAATACCACCCACAGATGAGTATGGGGTCCAATAAATTATGTAAAACTAAATTATGTAAAACTAAACACTACCTGATAAATTCCCTGTAACCTACCTTACCCCTCTATTGTCAACCCATGTCTTATTTTTTTATTCAACGTTTTGTCTACATATGGTATTTGTGCTGTTTTTCAGTCATGTTCCCCCCTTTTTTTTATCTTTATTTGTAGTCTGTTTCTCAAACATTTTGTTCTTTTTGCTCAATTAGTATTAAGTTTTAGATATTACTGTTTTTCTTGCCCGAAACGCATTGTGTAATAGTGGCTTTAGGCATTGTATGTACTAGCTCTATCTATAAATCGATCCATTTATTTAAAATCACTTTATGTATGTACCTTTCCTAGAAACATATTTATTTATTTATTTAATAATAACCCCACTGGATGTGTATGGCGGCCATTGCCGCCCAGAGGTCGCTATGAAGTCAACTACCGCCTATAGTGTTTGTATAGTGTCCACTACCGCCCATAGTATTATTATGGGGTCCCACTACCCCTCATAGGGTCGGTATGGGGGTCCATACTACCCACAGGTGTCTGGGTCTATTTTGGCAATACTGCTTTTCCAATCTCATTTGTTGTTCAATGTAAAATATATGTTGCTCGACTTGCCAATTTATATATCTATATATGTATATAGTATGTGCCTTTGCATAATGTACCAATGTGTGTATTTTCATAACCCATTTTAAATTGTTGAAAAATAAATAACTACTTGTGAATGCAAGTCAATGTTTACATGCTAAATCAGAGTTGCCAGATTCTGTTAAAATAGCAAATTGTGCTTAGTTCAAAGCGTGAGTGTTTAGCTTTAAAGTAGTTAAAGCTACGAATTTCGTAATTTGCTATGTACTTTAGTGTACTATTTTAAAATAAGGTTGGTTTTTAATCTGCAAGTCATATGAATCTCAAAAAAAGTATATTATTAACAATCTCATCTCCATAGTTCACTAGTTTCTACAAATCAGATCTGGTAACTCCTTAGGCCAAGTACTGGAGGACTCATACACAATGTGTGGGAAGCTATTGGTCTCTTTGAAGAAGTCATCTCGACAGGACTTCCAGCTCCAGCTATAAAACTTCAGCACACATGGATCATCCGGTACATCAACGGTAAGAAATTAATAAACTGTACAAAGTTTTATGATAGAACTTTGTTACAGAATTGTCCCTGTCCAGGGACAATTCAGTCCCCTGCCCTATGTGTACTCCATCACATAGTGACGGAGTATGTGGGAAAAATTTTGTTGACAGTGTCCATTTTGTCAATTCTACAACAGCAGATAATAAGAATTCCCAGAGATACTTGTAACTTGAGATACTTGGTTTGGTTTGGTTAAGTTAGGTTAGGTTAGCCTAACCCCAGTAAATCCTCCCCGGCCAGGATATGAACCCAGGACAAAGTGCTCGTGAAAACGCCAGACATTTGCCAAATATGAGGATGTGGTTGATTATATTATATTCTCTTCTATATCATAGATGTTTCAGTATATGAAAATTATTTTAGACCTAAAAATGGACCCCTGAGGTACTCAACTTACCACATTTCTTCATATTCATTCCCATTTAGTATGACCCTTTGCCTGTCTTTGTTTTAACTATTGTTTTGTCCCATTTTACAATTTTTTTCCATGAACCTGTAAATTCCTTGCTAGTTTTCCATGTAGTACCTTATTAAAGTCTTTAGCATAATCCATGTATACTACATCCACCGGAAACACTTTGAGTACCATTTACCATGTCCCGAAAAGTGAGGAGGTTTATAAGTTAGCATCTGTTTTTTTAAGAAGACCATGGTGTGTCGATTGAATAAGATTGTTCACTGAAAGATGGTAAATGATTCCCTCCCTTAGGATTTTCGCCAGGAGCTTACAGATGTGTTATCCCAAGCTGATCGGCCATTAGTTTTGTGCTGAACTCTTCTGCTTTTTTTTTTTTAAATATTGTAAGGGTGAAATTTTCATATTGAAAATCTCGGGGGACTATCCCTTGGTTCAGATTTTTTGTGAAAGTAGTTTCAGCAGTATGCATAGTTCTTCTGTCCGTTTATTTTCCTTTATAATTAAGGTTGTTTTCTTTTGTACCATAGAATACACAGAAAGGTGTTATAATGTTGTTTTAGCTTTTCTGTACATTTTTTCTTTTTTGTTAGTATAAAAGCTATGCAATGAATTCAAATATTTACACTACCAATCAATTTTTCAGATAGATCATCGGATTTTGACAGTATGGGTGTACATACCAGATATGTTTCAAAAATAACTACAGCCAACAATAATGGTACTGTGTTTACTATTTTTATACTTTATATATAGGAAGACAGGTTCAAGTCAATGAGCATTTTAATATATCATCAAAATTTTCATACATTCCTTTCACTTTGTTACCTTGTAAAAACGTATTCTTAGCTAAATTTATATAAATGTTAATACCACTGTTAAATGAACATATTGATTTGTGTCCTTATTTATGTTGACCCCCCACCTTACTAAAGGGATTACCTTAACTTGTGTCAATATCTCTCTAGGGGGGGGGGCCCACTATCTCTCTAGGGGGATGCCCCAGGTAGGCAGTATGGGTAATAACCACTAACATGCATATCATTATGGGAAAGTCCATAATTTACACATAATTATAAGTAGGTTATTTGTAGCAAAATTTTAACTTTATTACTAGGTACATTGTAGCATAATTTTGCATAAGCAAATTTTCTTGTTTTGTTCTTTCTACAACAAAGTTGGGAGGAATAAAATGTCTTTACAGATACTTAATGTATAGTATTCTTTTGTCATCCACACACACTATATTATAATAATTATATTATCTTCACAAATTAATGTTCTTGTAAATAAAGTATGCACATATAAATATACATTGTCATTTGACTTATATTTTTTAACCGAGTATGTCTTTTAGTTTGCCTTTCAATTGCATCCCATATCATCATTTTATTATCTAACACCATGTAAATTTTTGTTTTATGTAAAATTTAGCAGTGCATCAGAATTCTTCATATAAAACATTTTTTGATACCCCATTACCCATTGTTTAATATTATAGTGGTTACCACACAATGAATAATTATTTCTGAATTATCATTGCAGAGGTATCAGAAACCCCTAATTATTCTGATAGTATCTTCAGCAAAGATGAAGATTTCAAGCTCATGTTGGCACATTCAGAGCATGAAAATTAAGGTGAAACATCAATTATAGTTAAATTAATCTATCTTTAGAAACGAGTATGTTACATTCTGGTTTTAAGTCTTAAGCCGTTTGGAATTAGTAATGCGCATAAAGGAGTAAAGGATAGGCTACCTACAGCAGTGTGCTCAAGTAGTATTGATGAGTGTTATCAATCAGCAAATATTTTTCATTCCTCTATGTTTGGGTGTCGACGGACTGAGAGACAATGGCAGCGGTCCGCACTCCTGGTATGTACTGGAAACCGTTAGAACGTGATGAGTCTGCCATGTACGTTGCTTTCAGTTTCTAGACCGTGTCCATGATAATTTAGTAGCGAGCCAGACACAAAGTTGGTGCACTTGTGCTATAATTACTCAGGTACAATAACTTAATTACCAAAGAATCGAAACACGTGACTAATTTCCAGCGTGAGCGAGTGCTGGCGGATGTCATTCATGCCCCCGCCCACATGTGACGTCAGTCATCAAGGACCCCACGCCGCTCCTCCATGCGCACCTCACCAACAGCAGCCCATACTCGGCTACCGTAAGGTGTCTAACCTTGTGGTAGCAAGCAGCCTCAGTAGGCCATATATCCCCGCCCCTAGCTAACGTGACGCCCTCCTGGCCTCCACGCCGCTCCTCTGCACCGCACCTCACCAACAGCACTCCATAAGGCTCTATCAGCCGCCCTACTTCGTTCTCTCACACTGCTAGGGAGATTTAACAGGTCTTAACGTTTTCTCTAATGTCCGATCAAATTTAAGGATAAACTTCGCTAACAATTTTAAAAAACTTTTGCCCATTTTTTTCTGATGTACATTTAAGATTTGCATTATTGATATATTTTGTACAATTTTTTTTAATTGCAACTTGTGTGTTTGGTAATTACCTGCATTTCTGTTATAATATACCCGACTTCGGGAATAAGGCAGATGGTGTGATTTGCATCCTTTGTGTTAAATGTTTATCTAGCTGTTTAGTTTATTATATTGTTACGGTAATTTTAAACATGATTCGTTTCAACTTTTAAATTCTCTTATAAAGAACTTTATGGAATTTGGGAACAAGAAGCCGGTTATGATTATCGAGGTTCCCCTAGGTCAATTATACTGACTTTCCCCAGAATGCAACCACAATAGTTACTTCCGTGTACCTATTTACTGCTAGGTGAACAGAGGTATCAGTCGAAAGAAAACGTTGCACAAACGTCTACCATATCTCAGTAACACAACCCTGGATCCCTCAGCTGTTATTCGACTTTGCTCACCACATATTACGTCATCCAAATTTATATCGTATCCAATACATATGCATACTAATAGCGGAGGGACAGAAATGCTTGGGAGCATTACTATCACCTAATGCACCTATTCACCTAGTAGAAATATAGATAACCAGAAGTTAGCTTGTTGTTGGTTTGCATCCCGGGGAAGGTCACTAGTTCGACCTCTGGAGGGGGGGACCGAGATGTAAGCTTAACATGTATATATACACTGGCTGCCTGTCCCCCGACACAAGGAATTAACATGTAATAATAAAACTATTATTATATATTTAATAAAAAAAAGGCTCTGAATATAAATAGTTTAGGCTAAATTAACGTTTTCTGTAAAATATCCATTTTCTGTTATGGTTTCCTAGTGGGTGTACCTCCAGCATTTCAACCCAAATGTATTATCTGATTTACCTCAAGACAACAATCTCCATAGCGGCCTCGACGGGGATAGGAAGCTGGCGACTTGTTAAAGGTACCCCCATTGTTTCTGAAGATTTTTCTATCCGAGTTTTAGTGCTTCGGACGGTAGGCGGGTCCATGGGTTTATAACTCTATTGGTGAAAAAGCATCTGCTTCCTCGAATATTGTGGTGTGTAGAGCTTGAAGCTGTTTCCTATTGTATGTGGTGCGTTTGGACTGTTAAAGAAGTGGCTTCCTGTGCAACTAGTGGTTGGGCACCATTCCTTTCCACCCGTCCCATCCCAAATCCTTATCCTGATCTTTTCCCAGTGCTACACAGTCGTAATAGCTTAGCGCTTTCTCCCGATAATTCCTTCCTTCCTTCCTGTGCAATTATATCTTTCTGATTGGGGCCAGTGGAAAAAAATCAAAGGAAACTAAATTCAGAAATAACAAAACTTAAACTAAAAAAAAAACATGTATTAGAGTAAACTCACCCGACCCAAGCAACAACTGACTGGAGACACTTGGTGTTGCCAGTGTGTTGGCTTTTGTGGGCTCAGGTGTGCCTCCGCCCACCTGAGGGCCCTTCGCAACACACATGTGTGCCGGGGCCCACCTGAGGGGTCCTTCGTGACACACCTGTGTGTATCACTGTCCACCTGAGGGCCCTTCGCAACACACATGTGTGCTGGGGCCCACCTGTGTGTATGACTGTCCACCTGAGGGCCCTTCGGAACACACCTGAGGGCCAGTCGGGACACAGGAATGTTGTGAAGGGTATGGGGGGAGTGCACAATAAACTACCGTTCACAGGAGTTTATGGAGTACACAATCAACTTTGTGTGGTGACAACATTTAAACATTTCTTGATTATTAGTGATTAAGTTTACCCATTTCATTAAATAACTAGAAAAGGTGAATAGTTTTCCTGACAAAATCTACATTTGGTCAGATCTACATCAGGAAGTAATGCAAAGTGGCAGAGGTGTTTACAGCCAAGCCTAAGCTTAATGGTAGTAATATCTAGAAGTCTGCTGACCTTGGATTTGTTGCTCTTCCTGCATAATACCATGATCATAAATGGAATAATTAGTGTAAATTTATATTTGTATCGGGTTTATTTTGTATGGAGTATATTGCTGCACCTAGGCTGCTTATAAGCCATCTTTCAATAATGTATGTGTTGGCTAATTCATCAGTTCTAGGCCTACACTTTTTGAGCTCATTGTGAAAGTGTTTATATCAAGAACATAGGGATTCAGATCCTGAACCCACTGTGTGGACCTGATAAACTTTCCAGTACTACCACCCTCGAGACAGTTATGATATCAACCGTCCACAATTTGTTAATTAAACTTGCACTGACGTACAGCCACACTTCTAGCTTCTATAAGAATGGTTATCGAATGAGGAGCAGGAACATATTGCAGTGTCTGGAGGATGGATGTGGAGTATCAGGTACAGTTGTTGTGTTTGGCAGCTAACTAAGGAAATGTTTCAGACAGCTAATAATATTCCTGTCGGCGTCTGAGTGACTGGTTATCCACGTCTATCGCAGTTTGAGGCCACTTCACCTCCAGTAGTATTTCATGTCTCCGACAGGGCGCCAACGAGGCGCAACCCTGCTCGTAGAGGGTAGCTGTCAGGCAATTTCAGGCTCATCCAATAGGATCTTTCTAGTCTTAGGGATTACTATAACTGGGTTCAGGGTCGGCTATTAAGCAACTCTTAGAAGTTTTCACCTCCTGCTTGTGTAAGTTGATCAAATATATTCAGTGTGTGGAAAGCTGTTCGCACACAACTTCAAAATATTTAATTAGAAGTTAAATTTTGGCCAAAATCATAGCCAAATAAAAATATCCCATATTTTGTTTAATAAACTGTTGACTTGAGACAGTTAGGTAGGTCCCAGCTGTTTCTGGCTGCAAGACTTTTTTTAGCTTATTTTCTACCACAGACGCGGCCATTCAGTTACAGTGCTAAATATATACTGTACATACATTTTTCTGCCTTATATCAACCCATCCTCCTGAAATGATAGTACTTATAGTAACTATTGGGTCGACAGTACCAATAATTAGTGATGGAACAACAGTAAACCACTTTTTACATTATTTATTTGATAAGAGTCGAAAACAGTTAAACTAAAAACCATACTTATATATTCCTAGGCTTAGTATTGCACATATATATTCAATATATTAAGCATATATATGATTGTTATAATATATATGGTTTAGGATTGTTTGGAGAGGTTAGGTTAGGTCTTAGATTTATGTTGCGGGTAAAAAGGTTTCTGGTTTGTCTAAATTCCATAATACTGTACAAAAAAAATCAATACATATCTTTCGACAAAATAGTTACTATAAGTTCTTTAATTTTAAAAGGATGAGCTGCTTATATAGACAGATAAAACTCTGTTCTATGGGTACAATTTCCAGGATGAACAACCCAGCGGGTTTTCTTCCTGTTGGGATGTTGAGCACGTTGAATGGCGCTATGTTCATTCACAGGCGACTGACGTTGCTCAATAAACTCGAGGCAAAATTTAAAAAAATAAGTGACTATCATCCTTGATTGTACTCAACTCTCCAAAATCGATACAGACTTCGTTGTACTTACCTGTAAATAATAAAAAATAACCTGTTGAAGTACCTAAACAAATTGTATATGTAGTTCATCATCACTACAACGTGCTTATATAAACAAACATTGGGACTGAACCCAAGCTGTGTGTACCTGTACCCCTAGCACCAGAAGATTATAGGGGAAGGAGGAAAGTATAACTTAACCAAGGCGAGGCTAACCTTCTCCCTGCCTGGCCGCAACCCGCCGCCCTCACCGCTCCCGGAGCTCTGGGCCTCGACTGTGGGGATCTGAGGGGAGAGAATGTGAGGGAGGAAAAAGGAGAGGGAGGGATTGAACGCGCAACTTACGCAGCCTACCACCCTTGTAGGCCGGCCGTCTTTTGTACATTATGTTCTGGCACGTCTTGTTTAGTATGCTTCCTCGGAGCCAGCATGGCTGTCCTTGGCCCTGAGAAGCGTTAAAGCTGGTAGTGTTTTTATTCCTCTGTGAGAGTAATAATTAAATACAGCGTCCTCCCCACCTGGTGGAGAGCGCGGGATATGCACCCTCCCTGGGGGCTGGCGGGGCTCTGTTTCACCCACCACTCTCCTTCCTCCCTGGAGCACGTTCCTCTTTGCGTTTACTTCAAATTATTGAAACAGAAGTATTAAACTGAAATAAAAGAAATACACTTGTATGTCGGGCGATACCGCATGCGTGGGTGCGGTCCCATGCCCCTGGCGGGCCTATCTTCTCCCCCGCCCTCTCACCCTGGCCGACCGTGTCTCCTGGCGGGGCGGTCGGCCACCAGTGTCTCCCTGGGAGCCCCACCCACCCAACAGGGCCGCATGCGGCAGGGTGTTGTCCCCGCAAGGATCACGCCCTCTCCTCGCATTCAACCTCTCGCTTTCTCTCTTTCTAGAGTTGTAAGTAATTCCCGTTTTATTCATTTCTATTCTCAGGCCACCTTATGGGGAGTTTCATATAAGTAATATATATTAAGGAAATTAATGTTTATCGATCATATTCTTATAATCGGGGTCAAAATTGATGTTCTTTTATGAGTTTTATATACTTATTTACCCAATTTTATGATTTTTTTATTTATTTATTTATTTATTTATTTATTTATTTATTTATTTATTTATTTATATACAAGATGGTAGGTACATTGGGTTTATTAGAGTACAGAAACTTGAAGTTTTACATTCTTGTAAAGCCGCTAGCAAGCATAGAATTTCGGGCAGGAAATTATTGTTCAATACGAGATACAGTGACAGGCGAGGCGGTTGGTAATATTGTAGCATGGAAAATGCACTAAAAAAGCGTATGGATAATTTATCACACAACCTGTTAGTTAGTTAATTAGTTTAGTTCATTTATTATGCACCCCATACCCATCTTGTGGGCGATAGTGGAAAGAGTTACAGAGGCACATGTTGGGCTCAGGGACTGAGCCCCACAATTCATTTAGTTAAGCAAGTTACAATCTTGATGAGCTAGTTACAAAATTCAATATACATCGTCACATCACCAATGGGTTCGAGGTCGAACACAAGTACAGTTTCTAAATTAATAAGCAGCTAGTATATGAGGAGAGCTAGCCCGTAAAGATGTTTTGTTGACTTGTGTCAGTCAGTGTTCAGCAGGAGAGTAGGCAGGCGGAGCCTCATACAAAAGGGCCGAGGTTGCTACAGTTGCAAAACGAAGCTTTGGATAACGTGAGTGACTTCTCCGCTCCGCTTATCTTTCACGTATGTTCAGGCTAACGTTGCGTGTCTTTCCCAGTAGGGAAAGCTCAACTTCTGTTGCAAACACTGTGCTTTTTCTGATTGTCATATGTGGAAAAGCACTTTTGCCTATGAAAGCCCACGGTTCAAGCGGAGTTTTGTGATATTTTCACAATGAAAAGTGAATACTTGGCAGCACATTTTCAAACGCACTCGACAGGACACCATAAACCCAGGAGTTGCACCAATGTTTATATGTTTTCGTTTGCATTTTGTGGCCACATTTCGTATCGCGATGACTTCACTCACTGTTCTGCCCTTCCTTGATGTGGACAGTTTTAAACCTCTGGTATATTTTTATGTGCGATGATTTTATATATCTGGGTGTATGATCTGAGGTGACAATGGTAGACGTTTGGCGATGTTTTATTATCGATGTTTATAGTTATGTCACTGCGCAGCTGCTGCCTATCTCATGGTCAAGCAGTCTCACGGTACCAGTACCAAAACCTAGTTGACCTGATGCTTTTCGTTCCATCTCACTGACCAGTTGCATGTGTAAAACCATTAAGAAAATGTTGCTCTATAGATTATTGCATAGAATTAAAGAGCACGTGTCACCTGCTATTAATGGTGCCATCCATGGTAAAAATGTACACCTTACCTTGAGATGGGTTCGGGGCTTAGCGTCCCCGCGGCCCGGTCCTCGACCAGGCCTCCTACATTTGGAGGAATGGCGTTCGTATCGCAACCATTCTCATTGTCCATGGAGATAGAGGGCATAAATATACAAAATTTCTTCGTTAGAAAAAAGCCAGTGATATTGCTAATAGGAAAGTGATCCTGTATGAATTAGCAAAATGGATGTAGGTGGACAATCGTTATAATGAATACGAGGTTATCATGTTAGCAAGTCCTCAGCACTATTCCAAGGCTACAAATTGAAAATAAATTAACGAACTAATGCAATTAATCTACAAGAAGAAGTAGTAAGCCTCACCTTCTTTAATGTACTAATAAACGACTTATTAGTCAATCCCAACTAGTCCTAAAAGCATAACTATTAGCTATGCAGATATGCTTGGGGACCATTCAGGCTTGTTCGCAGATATCCTTGTACATCATAAAACGCACCGTGAAATGCAAATAATCTTAGAGTGCTTACACTCAACTTGTGAGAGATGTTTCTAGGTCACGCTCACTGTTATTATTGCTTTTTCTCTCTTGATAAAATGTCTTTGTTTCTAAGATAGGCTCATCGATGTTTGGTACCCTTATGTGATCTCCAGAGGCAAGAAACCATTGCTCGTTGAGACCAATGTTCGTTGGTGTACAAATTATGAGGCGGATTAAGACGGTTGAAAGCTAAAACTGCAAGACTATCCGGACAAACTGAACGAATTGCTGGTGTTTTCAACCTGTCCTCTTACAAAGAACGTCGCTTTTCGTTCGTATGCATTACTAAGGCCAAAAATCGTCGTATTAGAAAATGGAAGTGGCTCACGAATCTGAAGTACTGTTCCATTTTCTGTTTTTGATCTTGTGGCTTAGTCTGTTAGGTTAGGAGAGGACACTTTAAATTAACCGTTTTCTTGTCGTTTTGAAACCTTAGGAGGACGGGCTGGTGAAAGACCAGGAAGATTGATATCACACCAAGCCACATCACTCAGATATCACCAGCGGCGCACTCTTGGTTGATAAACGTAAGAACTGGCTTCAGAAATCTGAAAAAAGAATCATTCATTACCTTATATTGCAATATTTTCCAGACCAAATATGGAACATACGGCTTCAGCGTGGAGTTTTTATCTAGTCAAACACAAGACGATTTTTTAGAAGATACAGATGTATGCCACCAGACAAGTCCCAGTACCTGTAGGCATGAGTTAGGAGGAAAATCTATAGGAAATAAACCTCAAGTCATTGAAAGTCAGATGAGTTAGAGACATGATTACCACATACAGGGAATTGAAAGTGCAGACAAGGATAGGCTTTTTAGCACGTGTGGTACTCGAAAAAGCAAGCACAGGTCGAAATGATTAACCAAATGAGCCCGAGGCGTTATAAAAAAAAATTCATGCATAGTGAACAAATAGAATGAGTACATTTTAAAAATGTGTAGTCATATCACAACCGAAAAATCACGCGTTCAGTTCCTACTAAACGACAGTTTTTTTTGTTACATGTGGGTACAGGAACAGACGACTGGTGACTCCTGTTAGCAGGCTGAGAGCTCTTCCATCCCATAGCTCCTGGTAAGCCATACCTACTAGTTTCCCTGGAATACCTGCCAGGATACGAACCAAGGCTAGGCCAAATAGCTCGGGAAGTGGGGGATGAGTGTGTCACCTGATGCCGCTGTTCACCTAACCATTAATATTCACCCAGGAGTTAGACAACTGTTATGAAGCTTCAGTTTGGGGAAGGTCAGTAACGCCTAAGGCCAAATGGGTCCTTGATAAGTCTAAGTCTTCCGAGCCTTGACCATTGGAAAGTTTCAAATAGAGGTATGAAGAGCCCAATAGGCTCAGTAAACTTACTGAGTTCTCGGAGCAGTAAGCTTGCTGAATTTGTTGAAAACTGAGAGATGGTTCCAATGAGCCGAAGCTCAGGCAAGTATAATTAGGGGCTGAATTAGGCGAGTAGTAGAATAACAAACATGCTGAAAAGCGAGAGCGCGGCTTTCTGCGCATGCGCTTACAGTCAGCTGGTACTATCGACCACAATCCTTGTCAGTCGCCACGGGACCCTGGTAGAGTGAGGTTGTAGATCTTCGTTCGACGTGCGTGCTGACACGCTATCACCTGCTTGAACTTCTCACCTTTGACAGAAAACCGTCGTCTTACAGGAGATGCCTAGAATTTATCAAGGTGCGGTTTTACTCCAAGATTTTTCTCAGTATCCAAATTTTGTTCAGCTAAATTACTTACAGCAGATTGAAAAATAAACGTAAATCCGTCATAATAATTATCCATGTTTGTACTTGGCCGTATATATATCGGGCTTTTTAATGATAGCAATCTAATTTCTCGGTGCATGTGCTTGTCTGTCCGTATAGATCAGCATCCATACTCACCACTTAAGCATTACAAATGACATAATTCTCCTACGAATGCAAGATAAGAGTGCAGTTCTGAGTATGTTAGCGACACCGCACATCCTGCGGTCCTAATGCCTGGGTCCTGGATACACTCTACATGGGCGTTAGGAATTAAGCAGTAAGACCTTTATGTATTGTATTATATCATTATGTTAGGTCTTAATCAGCGGGATCATTATACATTACACACAGAAATCACAATAGCGTGATGCATTTGATGAACAAATCCACAAAGGCCGTGACGAGGATTCGAACCTACTTCCGGGAGTATCCCAGACGCTGCCTTAATCGACTGAGCTACGACATGGTCAAAAGAGTTGAAACCGAAGTTCTACTGAACTCACTGGATCCTGCAGCCTCTCCGAGACACAAACCAGGGTTTGTGCCTCTGAGGTTCGAATCCTCTTCACGGCCCTTGTGGATTTGTTCATTTGATGCATCACGCTACTGTGATTTATGTGTGTAATGAAGTAAGGGCGAAGAGGGAGAACGGCCTATTGGCATAGCTCGAGTGCAAGGGGGAGTTGTGTAAAACCCTGGTTTGTGTCTCGGAGGGGCTGCAGGATCCAGTAAGTTCAGCAAAACTTCGGTTTCAACTCTTTTTGACCATGTCGTAGTTCAGTCGATTAAGGCAGCGTCTGGGATGCTCCAGGACGTAGGTTCGAATCCTCGTCACGGCCCTTGTGGATTTGATCATTATGCATTACTCACTACGAATATGAGTTACTCGGTAGGTTCATTACGGCTTACTAGGACCATTATGAGTTAGTATGACCTTTGTTAGTAGGATGATTATGAGTTAGTAGGATGATTTTGAGCTAGGAGTATTATGAGTTAATTGGATGATTTTGAAATATAGAATGATCATTATGAGCAAGAATAGTCATTATAAAATTCATAGAATTACAATGAGTTCCTTTATGAGATCATTATAAACTGGTTAATAGGATAAATGGGTATCGTGCCTTTCCAGTAAGATCATTATATACATGTATGACATTGATCAGAAAGTACTCAATAATACCATTATTAACTTCGCAGTAAGGTCGTTGTTGAATAGAGTTGTTATTCATAATTATCGAGTAAAGCCATTATTAATCAAGGGTTACAAAGAGTAAAATAATAATAACACTGTTTAAAGATAATAATAATAATATTAATATAACGTCTGCAACAATCAAAGAACACTGATGAAGACCACAGACAACAATAATGATGATGGCTTTACACGTTCAATTATTAATCTATTTCTTGTGCAATTCTACTACTAATAGTGGATCCAACTGAATGGTCACTGGTCTAGGTTACATCTAGAAAATTATAACTATAAAATATATTCAACAACAACTCATATTAAAAATATTTAAATTTTACATTAATTAATAACTTAACTTTAATTATTTATTCCTTCTGTAACTTAATTGCCATAATATTTTGCTATGATATATATATATAAATATATATATATATATATATATATGATATATATATATATACTATATATATAGTATATATATTTTGTGACATGAGACCTGTGTTCTTTGGTAAATTCGTAAACAGTTTGTTGGAACGCGTCGTAACTGCCAAAAATGGTGGTATAAAGGGAACGTTTCTTAAGGACTTGCGTAACTTCCGGATGAATATGGGGCCCCTGAGCTGCACCCGGTCACCCTACCCCTGGGTGCCCACCCTTAACCCCAAAAGCCTTGGGATACATGGGTAGTCCCTCAAGCTTAGGGATACAGGGAAGCTCCTCAAGCTTAGAGTACTGTTCCCATTGCCCTTATGTTAACCCTGTCACTCTCTTCACTAACTCACTACACGACACAAGTAGTGACATTCAGAATAGGTAAAGGCTCACATAACCAACCGTTGAACGACCATCTTAACTTTTTCAACACCTTTGTGTAATCTGAGTACAACCCCATTATCAGCACACGCTTCGTCGTCACTTGATTAGCGTCAGGTATGTGGGCGCTGCGTTCGTTTACTTCCTTTATTACTGTTCCCCATGTAGTCGTGATATGCCCAGTGTCATTACGGTTTTCATGAAGTATCGTGTTTTATGTCAATTCTACGGATCACAGTCAGCATATGCCCCTGTCGCTATGTTATATGACCCATGTGTCAGATACGGGATGTCCCCATGTGTCAAGCTTATACGGTTATTATGCATCCCCATTGTGTCAAGTTATACGGTGTATTATGCACCCATGTGTCAAGCTATCGTTATACATTGTCAGCATACGGTATTCCCGTTGTTAGGATTACCATTCGTCGTATACCCAGGTGGTATTGTTCTGTTCAGTATACGATTTCCCATTCAGTGATCCTGGTCATAACGTGATAGCCATAAGATACTATACACCATGCACATACGTTATTATGCACCCATGGCATTCGGTGTCACCAGTGTCGTTATACGGTTATTATGCACCCCATATGTCAAGTTCATCGGTTACTATACATCCTTTGTGTCACCTTCTCAATGCCACATATATTGAGTTATACAGTTATCATAATTTCGTGTAGTCCTTTGGATGTTATACACCATATATAGGTGTGTCGGTAATCGTCACGAGAGTAACACTAATGTCTGCTTACCTCTTGCCCAAGCGGTATTTTTAACTGTTTATCAGCAGCGATAACGTTCCACTGTACGCCTACGTCAGCTGGCCCGGAGCTGTCAATTACCTGCTTTAGCCCATTGTATTATCTATATACATGGTTCAGTTGTGGAAATAATGTTCTAGCCAGAAAGTATGAGCTCATTAGATAAGCTCACAGTTCTGAGCAAGTAAAAAACAGCTTTATTATTCGGGTACCAATGAAAAGTGGGGTTTTTCAATGTAAGCAACCTGTTTCAGGCTGGATAACATTTTTGTTCATTGTTCACAACATATTGGTAGAGGCCTAAACAAATAGTAGCCTAGTCGGGCCATCAACAACCTCTTCAAGGCGCTACATTCATATTTGCTCCTCGTCTCACGAACTAAATTGCTCCTGTCCCCCGTCAAAAAAGCTTTCCTGTCCCGTTCCAGTCAAATAATAACTTCATTGAGTGAATGAAATCACAACTGGTTATGAATAATGACTTCACTGAGTTGTCCTTATTCATTATTCATAATAATTCCATTCCCCCGTCCCATCCCAATCCTATCCTGATCCCTTCAAAGTGCTATATAGTCGCAATAGCTTGGCGCTTTCCCCTGATACATCCCTCCCCTTCGCTGAGTGAAGAATGACTATACTGACTGATTAATATCTTCAATGAGTGATTAGTGACTTTACTAAATGATTAAGGCGCCAATCGAACATGTGGCAGCAGCGTTTGACCCCTAGGCCTAAAAGTTACCATATATATTGACGTCACTGAATGATTATCGATAACCCTGATTGGTTTGTCACTTGTGACGTCACTGTGATCTTCCTGCGTGCTTAGTAATGGGAAGAATGCCACAACTAATAACCCCCGTACGCTCGACACCCTCGCTTCTTGCAGGGTCGGCGTTCGATCCCCCAATGACCCAAATGGTTGAGTCTTCAAATCCCAACTAATGTCTTCATGTGCCTTCCATGTGGTGTTTGGTCATACTGGTTGAGCGCGTTAGTCACAAATACCTCAACTAAGGTACTAACGTCACTATGTGACTATAAAAAGACTTCCTGTGCGATTAACAATAA
>WNGS01167840.1:5676729-5704469 GCA_020271785.1 Procambarus virginalis | reverse complement strand
CCTAAAGTATACTCTCATTGTATATTCACCGATAAATGGGGTTCAGCTGTCGGTGTACACGTTCTTGCCGGTACCAGGTATCATTGCCATCTACCACCAGCAGGAGGGCTCCTGCTGGTGTAATGGCAAACTAGAATATTCTACGTAATAAAACAGCTGACAGGTTAGCAAATCTCCACATTTCATAATATGAAATACAGTAAGTGTATATTGCTTTTGAATTTGTTATCTTAGTTTATCTTGTTTGATTTATATACCAAAATTATTATATGTAGCCTAATAAAGATAAATATAGTTAAATAATTTTAACCTCTGATTCAAACCACACAAAGGATGGGTATGGTGTCCACCACCGGCCACAGGATGGTATAGTGTCCACCACCGGCCACAGGATGGGTATGGTGTCCACCACCGGCCACAGGATGGGTATAGTGTCCACCACCGGCCACAGGATGGGTATGGTGTCCACCACCGGCCACAGGATGGGTATGGTGTCCACCACCGCCCACAGGATGGGTATGGTGTCCACCACCGGCCACAGGATGGGTATGGTGTCCACCACCGGCCACAGGATGGTATGGTGTCCACCACCGGCCACAAGATGGGTATGGTGTCCACCACCGGCCACAGGATGGGTATGGTGTCCACCACCGGCCACAGGATGGGTATGGTGTCCACCACCGGCCACAGGATGGGTATGGTGTCCACCACCGGCCACAGGATGGGTATGGTGTCCACCACCGGCCACAGAGTGGGGTATGAGCACCACCTTCACCCACAAAATGACTAGGCTCCACCACCGCCCACTGAACTAATTTAACTAAACTCTACCAACATTGTTTACGTTCGTGGAGAATAACAGAATTGTCACAACAAATCATATTTTCTCTATACTCATATTACAATGGATTTTATTTAATGTATAATTAAAATACCCATAAAGTTTATTAATGAAATCTAGTCTTCATATAAATGAAGACTAGATTTTCAAATTTTAGTGAACATCAAGACTGCCAATTCTTGAAAAAAACAAAAGAAACCTACTAATATTTCCCCCACCTCCAGGCGGCTAAAGCACGATAGCCACTGCTGTTTCTACGATTAAGATCCCAGTTTGATGACGCCTTCCAGTAGTTAGTGTTTTCATTTCAAATTTAAAGACTGCATCAATAGACGTTCAACCGGAATTTATCCTTCATTTACCAACTGTCCGATGAGATTCATTCTTCTCAATTCTAAACCAGAAAACAATGGATTTTGAATAATATATAATCAATGGTACCTAGTGGATGTTACCAACAATTTAAAAATAGGCTACAACAATGTCTGCAATTTTATTATATAACTATTAGGTATTTCCTTCATTTCGGAAGATAAATTGTACACAACTTTTAAAAGCAATACAACTATTTGAATTATTATTAAAAACCTTATTAAAAATAGTATATTGGGTTTTAAGGAAGTAGCAAGAAGACTTAGAGACAGTAGCAGCAGGGAAGGAGAGTAGAGGTAGCAAGATGCAGCAGGAAGGCAGCGACCCATGGCGGTGGTGGAGTCTTCTTTTTAGCGTTTTTACCACGCCCGAACACAGAGAACATCACAAAACGATAATTATGCCGGTGTAAAACCTTGGGCTGTAGCTGGTGGGAGCCGGAGATGGGAGAGCACGAAGGTCAGGCCAGCGTATATAATCCAGGTGAAGCCGGGTCCTTTTCAGTGACTTCGGCAGGAGTCTTTGGTGAGCACACAAAGCGGGTGAGGAGCAGCCATGGGAATAGCGGTGAGTCGCAGCATATACAGTAGGCATGTTGGGGAGGGAGTGTTGATGTAATTGTACTCTAATAGGTGTAAAAAGTTATTTCTCTTAATTTGAATATAGTGCTTTAATTTTAGCAAAATATAAGTACCAACATTTTAATAAAATTGAGTCAGTGATTAATTTCTAAGAATTGCAAATGATCGTTGTTAAAGATTTTACAACTCTTATAACGCAGCATTGTAGCAAGTGCTGGATAAACCAAACTTTGTGAAGTCCTGCGCGGCTCTGCTGTATTGCTCCTAATTGCTTATTGCTCTGCAGGTGGCTGTTGTAGCGTGCCTGGTGGCGGCGGTGTTTGCACAGGAGCAGCACCCTGTGGTGGAGAGGGAGCCAATATCACCTGTGGTGCTGAGGGATCTGCCCCGCCCCTGGATCCTAGGAGATCCGTCTCGTCCTTCTCTAGTAGTGAAGGGGGAGGTACCCCGTCCTTGGATCCTGGGGGATCTATCTCGTCATTCTCCCTTAGTGAAGGAGGAGATGACCCGCCCTTGGGTCCTGGGAGACTTTTCTCGTCGCCCTCTAGTGCTGAAGGAGGAGATACCTCGCCCTTGGATCATGGGAGACCTGCCCCGCTCTCATATAACGGAGAAGGTGGAGGAAAATGACGTAAATCGACCCTGGGTGCTGCGGGAGATGTCTCGACACTACCACCCATACCGTTACTACCCTTTCTACCCCTACCAATATAAACAGCTCCGCACCAAACCCGAGGACGGCAAGGGGGTGGCGCTGCACCCCGGGGGCTCCACCTCTTACGTCTTCCCGCAAGTGCATGGCGTAGGCAAACGATCTGCTAAACCCACAGCCCAGGCAGCAGCAAACCCAGACTTTGCTTATGGCTACCACACAGGCGACTACTTTCCCTACCGTCACTATGGCTTATATAACTTCCCCTACCAAAACTACGTTTACCACCGTCAACTCAATAAGCGATCTGTCGGGCCACAGTACAGCTACAGCTACCCTAGCAAGCGTCCCCAGGATGGCAACGTTGGCTACAACTTCAGATGGTGACTTGGCTCAGGAGTGACGGGGAAGCTATCATCTACCCCGTCAGCCGTTTGCGTCGCCGTTCCCATCAACCGTCTACGTCCCCGTCTGCGTCAGCCGTCTGCTTTACCACCTCGCCGCACCGGAGTCTGATAGGCCAACACTGCTCACATTGGTTTTTCAGATTCCAAACATTTATTCAATACAGGACAAAGTGTACAATAAAAATACATCAGTGTAAGAGTCTTTAAAGCTGTATTCATAGTCCCCACCATCTTCTGAGGTAGAATTTTCAGTACGCAAGACTTCTTAATGTGTTTGTTGTGGTAAAGTTTGTTAGTGTTAGCTGGAAACTTTCTGAAAATATCTGCGGCATCAATGAGGGAATATAACTGTGGGAAAATATATTCTCGCCATTATACGCCATAGAATATTTCCGGCTAAACCTGTCTTATAGGTCAAGTAGTACAGTGGTCTACGCACTTGGCTCACACCTAAAGGATCCGGGTTCAATCCCCGGGCACGAGAGAATCGGCTGTGAATATTTTTCTTTCACCTGGTACCTCTGTTTACCTAGCAGCAAATTCAGGCACCCGGGGGTAAGGCAATTATCGTGGACTGCATGCTAAGAGAGATCAGTAGTTGGCCTAAACGAGGGGGGGGGGGATGAACTCTGCTCCTTCAGTAAGTCTAAGTCAGACTTGGTGTCCCCGACACTGATTGAGTTCCTGCGTTGTGTGAATGGCAGCGATTCCTTTTTTAAAAGCTTATAACGAAGGGAAAATTGTCCACTTAAAAGAGCAAAATCGTGTTGAAGGAAAATTGCAATAAGATAAAAACAAAGTTACGTAGATGGTTCTCGAGTAACTGTAAACTAGAGGTGTCGGGGCACACTCTAGAAGGTAGTTGTCTGAAGGATGGCTATATAACGGAAAACTTGGTTTACTGTGTAACTCAGAAGCCACGATGAGTATTTTGAGTGACTACATGAAGAGGTGTTTACTGCTAATGAGATCTCTGAGAGCAGGAATCGTTGGAGATATAAAAGAAGGACTTCCTGTGAGAGATCCAAACAATTTCTTTTTCTTTCATATAACATCTCATTCCCTGAAAAACTATATCTCTTAAAAATCTGCATATTTTCACCTCTGGGAGCATGCAGACTCCACCCATGTTTTTCGCCAGACAGTCTAATTACGCTCTTGATGGGTCTTTATCATTCTTTGTTTCAAATTTCCTGTAATTTACTCATTATAGCTCACTTTTGTTACCCTTTTTCGTTCTTGAGTCGTGGTGGTGGTGTAGGTGCTGTACCTGGGTGGTGTAGGTGCTGTACCTGGGTGGTGTAGGTGTTGTACCTGGGTGGTGTAGGTGCTGTACCTGGGTGGTGTAGGTGTTGTACCTGGGTGGTGTAGGTGCTGTACCTGGGTGGTGTAGGTGTTGTACCTGGGTGGTGTAGGTGCTGTACCTGGGTGGTGTAGGTGCTGTACCTGGGTGGTGTAGGTGTTGTACCTGGGTGGTGTAGGTGTTGTACCTGGGTGGTGTAGGTGTTGTACCTGGGTGGTGTAGGTGCTGTACCTGGGTGGTGTAGGTGTTGTACCAGGATAGTGTAGGTGCTGTATCAGGGCAGTATAATTTTGCTTTAAAAGTATCACTATTTTTAACGCAAAATTATATTCATCATTTTAAATTTGTACTGCAAGTTTAGCAAGGCATTATCAGGGACATGAAGAGTTATATGAATGGGATCCAATTGACTATAATCAATTATAGTTAAATTAATCTATCTTTAGAAACGAGTATGTTACATTCTGGTTTTAAGTCTTAAGCCGTTTGGAATTAGTAATGCGCATAAAGGAGTAAAGGATAGGCTACCTACAGCAGTGTGCTCAAGTAGTATTGATGAGTGTTATCAATCAGCAAATATTTTTCATTCCTCTATGTTTGGGTGTCGACGGACTGAGAGACAATGGCAGCGGTCCGCACTCCTGGTAGCGTACTGGAAACCGTTAGAACGTGAAGAGTCTGCCATGTACGTTGCTTTCAGTTTCTAGACCGTGTCCATGATAATTTAGTAGCGAGCCAGACACAAAGTTGGTGCACTTGTGCTATAATTATTCAGGTACAATAACTTAATTACCAAAGAATCGAAACACGTGACTAAATTTCCAGCGTGAGCGAGTGCTGGCGGATGTCATTCATGCCCCCGCCCACATGTGACGTCAGTCATCAAGGACCCCACGCCGCTCCTCCATGCGCACCTCACCAACAGCAGCCCATACTCGGCTACCGTAAGGTGTCTAACCTTGTGGTAGCAAGCAGCCTCAGTAGGCCATATATCCCCGCCCCTAGCTAACGTGACGCCCTCCTGGCCTCCACGCCGCTCCTCTGCACCGCACCTCACCAACAGCACTCCATAAGGCTCTATCAGCCGCCCTACTTCGTTCTCTCACACTGCTAGGGAGATTTAACAGGTCTTAACGTTTTCTCTAATGTCCGATCAAATTTAAGGATAAACTTCGCTAACAATTTTAAAAAACTTTTGCCCATTTTTTTCTGATGTACATTTAAGATTTGCATTATTGATATATTTTGTACAATTTTTTTTAATTGCAACTTGTGTGTTTGGTAATTACCTGCATTTCTGTTATAATATACCCGACTTCGGGAATAAGGCAGATGGTGTGATTTGCATCCTTTGTGTTAAATGTTTATCTAGCTGTTTAGTTTATTATATTGTTACGGTAATTTTAAACATGATTCGTTTCAACTTTTAAATTCTCTTATAAAGAACTTTATGGAATTTGGGAACAAGAAGCCGGTTATGATTATCGAGGTTCCCCTAGGTCAATTATACTGACTTTCCCCAGAATGCAACCCACAATAGTTACTTCCGTGTACCTATTTACTGCTAGGTGAACAGAGGTATCAGTCGAAAGAAAACGTTGCACAAACGTCTACCATATCTCAGTAACACAACCCTGGATCCCTCAGCTGTTATTCGACTTTGCTCACCACATATTACGTCATCCAAATTTATATCGTATCCAATACATATGCATACTAATAGCGGGAGGGACAGAAATGCTTGGGAGCATTACTATCACCTAATGCACCTATTCACCAAGTAGAAATATAGATAACCAGAAGTTAGCTTGTTGTTGGGTTGCATCCCGGGGAAGGTCACTAGTTCGACCTCTGGAGGGGGGGACCGAGATGTAAGCTTAACATGTATATATACACTGGCTGCCTGTCCCCCGACACAAGGAATTAACATGTAATAATAAAACTATTATTATATATATTAATAAAAAAAGACTGAATATAAATAGTTTAGGCTAAATTAACGTTTTCTGTAAAATATCCATTTTCTGTTATGGTTTCCTAGTGGGTGCACCTCAGTATTTCAACCCAAATGTATTATCTGATTTACCTCAAGACAACAATCTCCATAGCGGCCTCGACGTGGATAGGAAGCTGGCGACTTGTTAAAGGTACCCCATTGTTTCTGAAGATTTTTCTATCCTAGTTTTAGTGCTTCGGACGGTAGGCGGGTCCATGGGTTTATAACCCTATTAGTGAAAAAACATCTGCTTCCTCGAATATTGTGGTGTGTAGAGCTTGAAGCTGTTTCCTATTGTATGTGGTGCGTTTGGACTGTTAAAGAAGTGGCTTCCTGTGCAATTAGTGGTTGGGCACCATTCCTTTCCACCCGTCCCATCTCAAATCCTTATCCTGATCCTTTCCCAGTGCTACACAGTCGTAATAGCTTGGCGCTTTCTCCTGATAATTCCTTCCTTCCTTCCTGTGCAATTATATCTTTCTGATTGGGGCCAGTGGAAAAAAATCAAAGGAAACTAAATTCAGAAATAACAAAACTAAAACTAAAAAAAAAACATGTATTAGAGTAAACTCACTCCGACCACCCAATCAACAACTGACTGGAGACACTTGGTGTTGCCAGTGTGTTGGCTTTTGTGGGCTCAGGTGTGCCTCCGCCCACCTGAGGGCCCTTCGCAACACACATGTGTGCCGGGGCCCACCTGAGGGGTCCTTCGCGACACACCTGTGTGTATCACTGTCCACCTGAGGGCTCTTCGGAACACACCTAAGGGCCAGTCGGGACACAAGAATGTTGTGAAGGGTGGGGGGGTGGGGGGCGGGCACAATAAACTACCGCTCACAGGAGTTTATGGAGTCCACAATCAACTTTGTGTGGTGACAACATTTAAACATTTCTTGATTATTAGTGATTAAGTTTACCCATTTCATTAAATAACTAGAAAAGGTGAATAGTTTTCCTGACAAAATCTACATTTGGTCAGATCTACATCAGGAAGTAATGCAAACTGGCAGAGGTGTTTACAGCCAAGCCTAAGCTTAATGGTAGTAATATCTAGAAGTCTGCTGACCTTGGATTTGTTGCTCTTCCTGCATAATACCATGATCATAAATGGAATAATTAGTGTAAATTTATATTTGTATCGGGTTTATTTTGTATGGAGTATATTGCTGCACCTAGGCTGCTTATAAGCCATCTTTCAATAATGTATGTGTTGGCTAATTCATCAGTTCTAGGCCTACACTTTTTGAGCTCATTGTGAAAGTGTTTATATCAAGAACATAGGGATTCAGATCCTGAACCCACTGTGTGTACCTGATAAACCTTCCAGTACTACCACCCTCGAGACAGTTATGATATCAACCGTCCACAATTTGTTAATTAAACTTGCACTGACGTACAGCCACACTTCTAGCTTCTATAAGAATGGTTATCGAATGAGGAGCAGGAACATATTGCAGTGTCTGGAGGATGGATGTGGAGTATCAGGTACAGTTGTTGTGTTTGGCAGCTAACTAAGGAAATGTTTCAGACAGCTAATAATATTCCTGTCGGCGTCTGAGTGACTGGTTATCCACGTCTATCGCAGTTTGAGGCCACTTTACCTCCAGTAGTATTTCATGTCTCCGACAGGGCGCCAACGAGGCGCAACCCTGCTCGTAGAGGGTAGCTGTCAGGCAATTCAGGCTCATCCAATAGGATCTTTCTAGTCTTAGGGATTACTATAACTGGGTTCAGGGTCGGTATTAAGCAACTCTTAGAAGTTTTCACCTCCTGCTTGTGTAAGTTGATCAAATATATTCAGTGTGTGGAAAGCTGTTCGCACACAACTTCAAAATATTTAATTAGAAGTTAAATTTTGGCCAAAATCATAGCCAAATAAAAATATCCCATATTTTGTTTAATAAACTGTTGACTTGAGACAGTTAGGTAGGTCCCAGCTGTTTCTGGCTGCAGACTTTTTTTTAGCTTATTTTCTACCACAGATGCGGCCATTCAGTTACAGTGCTAAATATATACTGTACATACATTTTTCTGCCTTATATCAACCCATCCTCCTGAAATGATAGTACTTATAGTAACTATTGGGTCGACAGTACCAATAATTAGTGATGGAACAACAGTAAACCACTTTTTACATTATTTATTTAATAAGAGTCGGAAACAATTAAACTAAAAACCATTCTTATATATTCCTAGGCTTAGTATTGCACATATATATTAATATATTAAGCATATATATGATTGTTATAATATATATGGTTTAGGATTGTTTGGAGAGGTTAGGTTAGGTCTTAGATTTATGTTGCGGGTAAAAAGTTTCTGGTTTGTCTAAATTCCATAATACAAAAAAAATCAATACATATCTTTCGACAAAATAGTTACTATAAGTTCTTTAATTTTAAAAGGATGAGCTGCTTATATAGACAGATAAAACTGTTCTATGGGTACAATTTCCAGGATGAACAACCCGCGGTTTTCTTCCTGTGGGATGTTGAGCACGTTGAATGGCGCTATGTTCATTCACAGGCGACTGACGTTGCTCAATAAACTCGAGGCAAATTTAAAAAAAATAAGTGACTATCATCCTTGATTGTACTCAACTCNGAAAGTGAAAAAGCTGGAGATGCAGGCTGGAGTGAAAGGGAAGGTACTCCGTTGGATACAGGAGTACCTAACCAACAGGAGACAAAGAGTCAGTGTGAGGGGTGAGGTCTCAGATTGGCGAGACGTTACGAGTGGAGTCCCGCAGGGGTCAGTCCTTGGACCTATACTGTTTTGATATATGTAAATGATCTCCAGAGGGGTATAGAATCGTTTCTCTCAATGTTTGCCGATGATGCAAAAATTATGAGGAGGATTGAAACTGAGGACGATAGTAGGAGGCTACAAGACGACCTAGACAGACTGAGTGAATGGTCCAACAAATGGCTGTTGAAGTTCAACCCGAGTAAATGCAAAGTAATGAAACTAGCAGTGGAAAAAGGAGGCCAGACACAGGATACATGAATAGGAGATGAAGGACAGAATGAAAGGAGAGAGAAGAGATAGAGAGAAAGATCTTGAAACACACAAACACACACAACCTGTCTCCTGAAGCCCACATAAAAAGGATAACATCTGCGGCATATGCGAGGCTGGCTAACATCAGAACAGCGTTCAGGAACCTGTGTAAGGAATCATTCAGAATCTTGTACACCACATATGTAAGACCAATCCTGGAGTATGCAGCACCAGCATGGAGCCCGTACCTTGTCAAGCACAAGACGAAGCTGGAAAAAGTCCAAAGGTATGCCACTAGACTAGTCCCAGAACTAAGAGGCATGAGTTACGAGGAAAGGCTGCGGGAAATGCACCTTACGACACTGGAAGACAGAAGAGTAAGGGGAGATATGATCACAACCTACAAAATCTCAGAGGAATCGACCGGGTAGACAAGGACAAACTATTCAACACTGGGGGACGCGAACAAGGGGACACAGGTGGAAACTGAGTACCCACATGAGCACAGAGACGTTAGAAGGAACTTTTTCAGTGTCAGAGTAGTTAACGGATGGAATGCATTAGGCAGTGATGTGGTGGAGGCTGACTCCATACACAGTTTCAAGTGTAGATATGATAGAGCCCAGTAGGCTCAGGAATCTGTACACCAGTTGATTGACAGTTGAGAGGCGGGACCAAAGAGCCAAAGCTCAACCCCCGCAAGCACAAATAGGTGAGTACAAATAGGTGAGTACACACACACACATCAAGGGACCAACAAGAATGAGAGAAGATGAAGCAGCCATGCTCGATCTGATATTTACCCTAATGAGTGGGATATAAGGGAAGTTAAGATGGCAGCACCCTTGGGAATGAGTGATCACAGTGTATTGATCTTTGAGTACCTGGTAGAGCTAGGAATTATCTCCCCCAAAAAGAACTAGGAAACAAAAGGCTGGCATACCGAAAGGGGAATTATGAGGAGATGAGAAGTTTCCTAAGGAAAATACTTTGGGACACAGACATCAGAGCTAAGTCTGTACAAGATATGATGGACTATGTCTCCTGTAAGTGTCAGGAGGCAGTAAACAGGTTTATCCCGGCCCAAAAGAAAAATCCGAGAAGCAAAAGAAGAATCCATGGTTTAATAGGGCATGTATGGAAGCAAAGGAACTGAACAAAAGGGCGTGGAGGAACTTCCGGAATAACAGAACACCAGAAAGCAGAGAGAGATTCCAGAGAACCAGGAATGAGTATGTTAGTGTGAGAAGAGAAGCAGAGAAAAATTATGAAAATGATATAGCAAACAAAGCCAAGACCGAACCGAAGCTACTCCACAGTCACATCAGGAGGAAAACAACAGTGAAAGAACAGATAATGAAACTTAGAACAGGCGAGGACAGGTATAAAGAAAATGACAAAGATGTGTGTGAAGAACTCAACAAGAGGTTCCAAGAGGTCTTCACAATAGAACAAGGTGAGGTCACTGCACTAGGAGAGGGGGAAGTAAACCAGGCAGCCTTGGAAGCGTTCGAAATTACGAGAGATGAGGTCAAGAGACACCTGCTGGATCTGGATGTGAGAAAGGCTGTTGGTCCAGACGGGATCTCGCCATGGGTACTGAAAGAGTATGCAGAGGCACTTTGCTTGCCACTCTCCATAGTGTACAGTAGGTCACTGGAGACGGGAGACCTACCAGAAATATGGAAGACGGCGAATGTAGTCCCAATATACAAAAAGGGTGATAGACAAGAGGCACTGAACTACAGGCCAGTGTCCTTGACTTGTATACCATGCAAAGTGATGGAGAAAATCGTGAGAAAAAACCTAGTAACACATCTGGAGAGAAGGGACTTCGTGACAAATCACTAACATGGGTTCAGAGAGGGTAAATCTTGCCTGACGGGCTTAATAGAATTCTACGACCAGGTGACAAAGATTAAGCAAGAAAGAAAAAGCTAGACAGACTGCATTTTCTTGGATTGTCGGAAAGCCTTTGACACAGTACCGCATAAGAGGCTGATACATAAGCTGTAGACAGGTAGGAGTAGCTGGTAAGTTGCTCCAGTGGATAAGCGAGTACCTAAGCAATAGGAAGCAGAGAGTTACGGTGAGGGGTGAGACCTCAGATTGGCGTGAAGTCACCAGTGGAGTCCCACAGGGCTCTGTACTCGGTCCTCTCCTGTTTCTAATATACGTAAATGATCTCCCGGAGGGTATAGACTCTTTTCTCTCAATGTTTGCTGACGATGCCAAAATTATGAGAAGGATTAAGACAGAGGAGGACTGCTTGAGGCTTCAAGAAAACCTAGACAAACTGAAGGAATGGTCGAACAAATGGCTGCTAGATTTTAACCTAAGCAAATGTAATGTAATGAAGATAGATGTAGGGAACAGGAGGCCAGATACTAGGTATCATCTGGGAGATGAAATTCTTCAAGAGTCAGAGAGAGAGAAAATGACTTGGGGGTTGATATCTCGCCAGACCTGTCCCCTGCGGCCCATATCAAGAGGAAAACATCAGCGGCATATGCCAGGCTGGCCAACATAAGAACGGCATTTAGAAACTTGTGTAAGGAATCACTGAGAACATTGTATACCACATATGTCTGGCCAATCCTGGAGTATGCAGCCCAGCATGGAGTTCATATCTAGTCAAGGATTAGACTAAACTGGAAAAGGTTCAAAGGTTTGCCACCAGACTAGTGCCCGAGCTGAGAGGTATGAGCTACGAGGAGAGACTACAGGAATTAAACCTCACGTCGCTGGAAGACAGAAGAGTTAGGGGGGACATGATCACCACATTCAAGATTCTCAAAGGAATTGATAGAGTAGATAAAGACAGACTATTTAACACAAGGGGCACACGCACCAGGGGACACAGGTGGAAACTGAGTGCCCAAATGAGCCACAGAGATATTAGAAAGAACTTTTTTAGTGCAGGCGATGAGTCACAATAACGTGGCTGAAGTAGTTTGGCCAGATGACACACTAGAAGGTGAAGGGACGACGACGTTTCGGTCCGTCCTGGACCATTCTCAAGTCGAATGGCAATCGACTAGAGGATGGTCCAGAACGGACCGAAACGTCGTCGTTCCTTCACCTTCTAGCGTGTGGTCTGGTCAAACTTTTTTAGTGTCAGAGTGGTTGACAAATGGAATGCATTAGGAAGTAATGTGGTGGAGGCTGACTCCATACATAGTTTCAAGTGTAGATATGATAGAGCCCAATAGGCTCAAGAACCTGTACACCTGTTGATTGACGGTTGAGAGGCGGGCCCAAAGAGCCAGAGTTCAACCCCCGCAAACACAAATAGGTGAGTACACACTATATATATATATATATATATATATATATATATATATATATATATATATATATATATATATATATATATATATATATATATATATATCCCTCTGTTACTGAACTGGGTGAATGACGGCCATGGTTTATGATAATCAACCGTAGCTGAGCCTTAACAGTACCTACTTCATCAATGCTGTAGTAACTTGCTTAGCAGGACAAACTAACTTGGAGCTCAGTTGGTGAGTGCATTATAAGCCTCTTGTAACATTTACATCAGTCCACAGGATGTTACTTGAGAAATAATATATGAACTGAACTAGTTCTCTCCCACTCCGGAATTATCATAGCAATAGATCATGCTTAGTCTCTTACTCGTGACTTCTAGATTTTCACGAGAAATTCATAGACAGACAGACAGACAGACAGACAGACAGACACACACACACACACACACACACACACACACACACACACACACACACACACACACACACACACACACACACACACACAGACAAAGAGGTAGGCAGGTAGACATTCTGTTCCATGCCCTCAGGAACAAGAGGAGGTGGTGAGTGAGGTCTCTTGATAAGCCTTGAATAGCCAGGCCCCAGACTGCCTTCCTTGCCAACTCTGATATTTAGGCGAGAAAGGCGCCCGTGCCATGCTTCCGAACGGAGCACGTGCTGTGCTTCTGAATGGCGCACGTGCTGTTTCCGGACAGCGCACGTGCTGTTACCGGACAGCGCACGTGCTGTTACCGGACAGCGCTGGTGCGAATATCACCCTGTTAGGCTTCCAAACGGCGTGCTGGTTCGATCACTCTTTCAGAAGTGTCTCTGTGACACTGTTCCCTGTGTCGTGGTGACTGCGTATGTTACCGGCTTGGTCATAAGTGGTGGGTAACTGAAGGTTGTAGGGTGATGACAGGGGAAACAAGATGGGTATTAATAGGATCTTTAAAATATTATTACAAAACTGAACACTTAATAATGGATACAAACTAGATAAGTTTTGATTCGGAACAGATCTGGGTAAATACTTATTTTTAAATTGGGTTGTTGGTTAATGGGACATGTTGCCAGGTGACATAACAGACGGTGGGTCGCTAGCTTGTTTCACGCGCAGGTTAGACATATATGAGCGTCACTGATTAGACATAAATAGCAGCTGCCTCTTATGCGCTAATAAGCCATCTGCAGTTTTCTATGTTCTCTTATTATGTTATGGAGAGATGTGGTAATAACATCCCTAATGACGTCGCTCGGGTCTTGATAAAAACTATAGTCATTGTGAAATAATGAACTAACCAAAGGTTAGTAAAATTAAATTGCCAGAGACTCAAGATTCGTTCTGGTATCTATCCTGGGCTGCTACTACGTCTAATTAAACTCAGGAACTTAAAAAAAAGGATACAAAATATATTGTAGGAACAGAGCATGTGCACACGCTAAAACGAGTAAATCTTGGAATAACCACTGAAAAATATGGCCACGATATAGGACAGGACAAAGGAAAATATGGAAGGGATCTCCCAGTGTGTCCGGGCAGCAGTGGTGCAAGCCTCAGCCGTCCAGCTCTTACCACCTATAGACGGCTTTAATGCCAAGATACAACGAAGAACGTTCACCAGTTTCCTCTAGTTTGTTATCATATGACTGTTCAAACAAGATTCTCTCTGTGCTGCGGCGAGTAAGGGTTTACCTTTAGCTCGCAGAGCTCACTACAGATTCCATGTTTTCTTGCCCAAAAAAGTCTCTCAAAACCAAGCAGTTTCACGTCTCTACACCATCACAAAGACATCACTGTCCCTCTCCACTCCTTCCCTCACTTCCCCCTTCCCTCACCCCTCCCCCTTCCCTTTCCTCACCCCCTCCCTTTCCCTCACCTTTCGTGTCCCCTTCTTGAGAAGTTCCTGTAATTATTAACGGCGACCTCAACACAATAGAACATTTCAGCAACTGATGGTAAACAAAGACTAAGCTTGGTTTACACACACACGTCTTAGAGTTCTTGTGCAGCAGCCAGAATGTCTTCCCTATGTTTAAACATCTGGCGGCGTATAATAGTTCTTTCATTACCCGAGTGAATATGTTTATAATGATTACGTGTTGTGCTTGTTATTCTGACTTTTTCTTGCATAACGTGATGCACATTTGTGTAAACTACCTCAAGCATAATGGTACAACCATTTATGAATAAAAGTTTTGAATATGAATTTGAATTGTATTCCAAACGTCCGTAATTTATTATCTCTCGGGAGGTGTGGGTGACGAATGTGAGCTACTGCGTGGTGCCGCCTGGGGCTCCTGCACACCTGCGGGATATGTACACCCTGAGGTACTCTCCGCTTCTCAGTGTATGTACACCCTGAGGTACTCTCCGGTTCTCAGTGTATGTATACTATAGGTTGACTTTTCCTTTAACTGTTTTCTTTAAGCTCCCTGAATGCTGTCACCTTCCTGAATGTTGACGCCTTCATAAATGTTGAAGTCTTCCTGAATGATGGCACCTTTCTAAACGCTTTTTGCTGCACGAAAATGTTCCACAGGTTCCGTCTGTGTCCCGCGGCCTGGAACACTCTCTCACGTCCTTCCCTCCAAAGCCAGACAAGAAGGTGATCAGGCTACACTCTTAAGGGAGCGGGAAGACGTTGATGACCAAATTTTCAGGAATTTGGAAAGTGCTTATATAGTCTTGATGAAGTAGGAGGCTTTTGTTTCACACGAGATGTTCCGACTTTTATGCATAACTAGATGGGGTATCCGGCGGTACCCGGGTTTCTCTTCCCCCTGCCCCATCTCTCCACCCCTCTCTCTCACCACATTCCCCTTCCCCAAAATCTCACCTCGCCTACCATTCCTCTCATCACCCGTCTTCTCTCTCTCCTCACTCCTCTCCCCCATCCAGCCCTTACCTCCTCCCCCACTCTCTCCCTTTCTCCCCTTTTACCCCCTTTCTCCCTCTTCCTCCCTCTTTGCTCTTCTCCGCCAATCCGAAGCATTTAATTGATGAGAACAATGCAAGTTGTTCTTATTAAATGCAGGATAGGTTTCGAAGGTATGACAACAGAGCAAGATAAAATGTCACACGTTGAATTTTCAGGGAAGAAAAGTAAGTACTTCAGAGTACTTCTGAAGTATGGAAAAGCTTCAGGCACCGACGCAGAAATTATTATTATAGTAAATAGAAAGAAGTGAAGATGGCTCTGTGCCAGAGGACTGCAAGAGCCGTGACTGTACCTTCACAGATTTATACTGTACAGTACAGATGTGACTGTAGTAAATGTAAAGACAATAGAGGCATTAGTTTCCTACGTGAAGTAGGCAGTGTTTGGCAAAACTAATTGAAGAGTACATTGTTACTGAGAATTGAGGTAAGAGATGAACAACAGTAGGTCATGCAAGCAAGTCAGCGTAAACTTCCATAGCCGCCCCGTAATGGGATGGCATGGGGGGGGGCATCATAAGCAAATTAAATTATATATAATTAGTTCACCGCAAATGTAAGTTGCTTAGTTTAGAAGTTGTTGTGGTCCAATTATCGAACGTAATGCTGATATGTACATTAAAGTTAGTATTTATGTTATCAAGACAAGGTAACAAAAAGACAAGTTTTTTTTTTTGGCTAAACAAGGTAACTTGTTTAGGCAAAAAAAATTTTAGGGTTCCGTTTTTGCGGCCATTTACCTCATTTAAGATTACCTAATCTTTGCGCCTACAGATTACCTCTGTAATCTTTCTCATTGCCACCCACAGGATGGGTATGAGGTACATAATAAATAACATTCTAAAATTGATTAACAAGGATTCTAAGAGTTAGCTATTTCTACATAACAAAACACAATGCCAGTATTTTGTTGACTGTGAGAACAGGGTTTGTCTTCCTTAGAAGCAAATTCGTACTTCCCATAATTCATCTGACCAACGATGTATGAGTAAATAATACCCACATTAACAGTCGTAGATTATGATAAAATAGGCATTCATTCCGATGGCCTCAAATGTACCATTATCCCGGTTCATCCTATCCCTACAACGGACATTTATGACAGAGTGTTTTCCTCTGATCATTTACCAAGGGTGTTGGTATTGATAGGCTTCAGGTTTATCAGGCCTAACTCTGGAGGGTTATGAAGTCAATAAGAACTTACTGACCAACCAGTAAGTATACTTTAATCCAGAGCATAGACCAGGACTAAAGTATACTCTCATTGTATATTCACCGATAAATGGGGTTCAGCTGTCGGTGTACACGTTCTTGCCGGTACCAGGTATCATTGCCATCTACCACCAGCAGGAGGGCTCCTGCTGGTGTAATGGCAAACTAGAATATTCTACGTAATAAAACAGCTGACAGGTTAGCAAATCTCCACATTTCATAATATGAAATACAGTAAGTGTATATTGCTTTTGAATTTGTTATCTTAGTTTATCTTGTTTGATTTATATACCAAAATTATTATATGTAGCCTAATAAAGATAAATATAGTTAAATAATTTTAACCTCTGATTCAAACCACACAAAGGATGGGTATGGTGTCCACCACCGGCCACAGGATGAGTATAGTGTCCACCACCGGCCACAGGATGGGTATGGTGTCCACCACCGGCCACAGGATGGGTATTGTGTCCACCACCGGCCACAGGATGGGTATGGTGTCCACCACCGGCCACAGGATGGGTATGGTGTCCACCACCGGCCACAGGATGGGTATGGTGTCCACCACCGGCCACAGGATGGGTATGGTGTCCACCACCGGCCACAGGATGGGTATGGTGTCCACCACCGGCCACAGGATGGGTATGGTGTCCACCACCGGCCACAGGATGGTTATGGTGTCCACCACCGGCCACAAGATGGGTATGGTGTCCACCACCGGCCACAGGATGGGTATGGTGTCCACCACCGGCCACAGGATGGGTATGGCGTCCACCACCGCCCACAGGATGGTTATGGTGTCCACCACTGGCCACAGGATGGGTATGGTGTCCACCACCGGCCACAGAGTGGGGTATGAGCACCACCTTCACCCACAAAATGACTAGGCTCCACCACCGCCCACTGAACTAATTTAACTAAACTCTACCAACATTGTTTACGTTCGTGGAGAATAACAGAATTGCCACAACAAATCATATATTCTATATACTCATATTAATGAAATCTAGTCTTCATATAAATGAAGACTAGATTTTCAAATTTTAGTGAACATCAAGACTGCCAATTCTTGAAAAAAAAAAAGAAACCTACTAATATTTCCCCCACCTCCAGGCGGCTAAAGCACGATAGCCACTGCTGTTTTCTACGATTAAGATCCCAGTTTGATGACGCCTTCCAGTAGTTAGTGTTTTCATTTCAAATTTAAAGACTGCATCAATAGACGTTCAACCGGAATTTATCCTTCATTTACCAACTGTCCGATGAGATTCATTCTTCTCAATTCTAAACCAGAAAACAATGGATTTTGAATAATATATAATCAATGGTACCTAGTGGATGTTACCAACAATTTAAAAAATAGGCTACAACAATGTCTGCAATTTTATTATATAACTATTAGGTATTTCCTTCATTTCGGAAGATAAATTGTACACAACTTTTAAAAGCAATACAACTATTTGAATTATTATTAAAAACCTTATTAAAAATAGTATATTGGGTTTTAAGGAAGTAGCAAGAAGACTTAGAGGCAGTAGCAGCAGGGAAGGAGAGTAGAGGTAGCAAGATGCAGCAGGAAGGCAGCGACCCATGGCGGTGGTGGAGTCTTCTTTTTAGCGTTTTTACCACGCCCGAACACAGAGAACATCACAAAACGATAATTATGCCGGTGTAAAACCTTGGGCTGTAGCTGGTGGGAGCCGGAGATGGGAGAGCACGAAGGTCAGGCCAGCGTATATAATCCAGGTGAAGCCGGGTCCTTTTCAGTGACTTCGGCAGGAGTCTTTGGTGAGCACACAAAGCGGGTGAGGAGCAGCCATGGGAATAGCGGTGAGTCGCAGCATATACAGTAGGCATATTGGGGAGGGAGTGTTGATGTAATTGTACTCTAATAGGTGTAAAAAGTTATTTCTCTTAATTTGAATATAGTGCTTTAATTTTAGCAAAATATAAGTACCAACATTTTAATAAAATTGAGTCAGTGATTAATTTCTAAGAATTGCAAATGATCGTTGTTAAAGATTTTACAACTCTTATAACGCAGCATTGTAGCAAGTGCTGGATAAACCAAACTTTGTGAAGTCCTGCGCGGCTCTGCTGTATTGCTCTCAATTGCTTGTTGCTCTGCAGGTGGCTGTTGTAGCGTGCCTGGTGGCGGCGGTGTTTGCACAGGAGCAGCACCCTGTGGTGGAGAGGGAGCCAATATCACCTGTGGTGCTGAGGGATCTGCCCCGCCCCTGGATCCTAGGAGATCCGTCTCGTCCTTCTCTAGTAGTGAAGGGGGAGGTACCCCGTCCTTGGATCCTGGGGATCTATCTCGTCATTCTCCCTTAGTGAAGGAGGAGATGACCCGCCCTTGGGTCTTGGGAGACTTTTCTCGTCGTCCTCTAGTGCTGAAGGAGGAGATACCTCGCCCTTGGATCATGGGAGACCTGCCCCGCTCTCATATAACGGAGAAGGTGGAGGAAAATGACGTAAATCGACCCTGGGTGCTGCGGGAGATGTCTCGACACTACCACCCATACCGTTACTACCCTTTCTACCCCTACCAATATAAACAGCTCCGCACCAAACCCGAGGACGGCAAGGGGGTGGCGCTGCACCCCGGGGGCTCCACCTCTTACGTCTTCCCACAAGTGCATGGCGTAGGCAAACGATCTGCTAAACCCACAGCCCAGGCAGCAGCAAACCCAGACTTTGCTTATGGCTACCACACAGGCGACTACTTTCCCTACCGTCACTATGGCTTATATAACTTCCCCTACCAAAACTACGTTTACCACCGTCAACTCAATAAGCGATCTGTCGGGCCACAGTACAGCTACAGCTACCCTAGCAAGCGTCCCCAGGATGGCAACGTTGGCTACAACTTCAGATGGTGACTTGGCTCAGGAGTGACGGGGAAGCTATCATCTACCCCGTCAGCCGTTTGCGTCGCCGTTCCCATCAACCGTCTACGTCCCCGTCTGCGTCAGCCGTCTGCTTTACCACCTCGCCGCACCGGAGTCTGATAGGCCAACACTGCTCACATTGGTTTTTCAGATTCCAAACATTTATTCAATACAGGACAAAGTGTACAATAAAAATACATCAGTGTAAGAGTCTTTAAAGCTGTATTCATAGTCCCCACCATCTTCTGAGGTAGAATTTTCAGTACGCAAGACTTCTTAATGTGTTTGTTGTGGTAAAGTTTGTTAGTGTTAGCTGGAAACTTTCTGAAAATATCTGCGGCATCAATGAGGGAATATAACTGTGGGAAAATATATTCTCGCCATTATACGCCATAGAATATTTCCGGCTAAACCTGTCTTATAGGTCAAGTAGTACAGTGGTCTACGCACTTGGCTCACACCTAAAGGATCCGGGTTCAATCCCCGGGCACGAGAGAATCGGCTGTGAATATTTTTCTTTCACCTGGTACCTCTGTTTACCTAGCAGCAAATTCAGGCACCCGGGGGTAAGGCAATTATCGTGGACTGCATGCTAAGAGAGATCAGTAGTTGGCCTAAACGAGGGGGGGGGGGATGAACTCTGCTCCTTCAGTAAGTCTAAGTCAGACTTGGTGTCCCCGACACTGATTGAGTTCCTGCGTTGTGTGAATGGCAGCGATTCCTTTTTTAAAAGCTTATAACGAAGGGAAAATTGTCCACTTAAAAGAGCAAAATCGTGTTGAAGGAAAATTGCAATAAGATAAAAACAAAGTTACGTAGATGGTTCTCGAGTAACTGTAAACTAGAGGTGTCGGGGCACACTCTAGAAGGTAGTTGTCTGAAGGATGGCTATATAACGGAAAACTTGGTTTACTGTGTAACTCAGAAGAAGCCACGATGAGTATTTTGAGTGACTACATGAAGAGGTGTTTACTGCTAATGAGATCTCTGAGAGCAGGAATCGTTGGAGATATAAAAGAAGGACTTCCTGTGAGAGATCCAAACAATTTCTTTTTCTTTCATATAACATCTCATTCCCTGAAAAACTATATCTTTTAAAATCTGCATATTTTCACCTCTGGGAGCATGCAGACTCCACCCATGTTTTTCGCCAGACAGTCTAATTACGCTCTTGATGGGTCTTTATCATTCTTTGTTTCAAATTTCCTGTAATTTACTCATTATAGCTCACTTTTGTTACCCTTTTTCGTTCTTGAGTCGTGGTGGTGGTGTAGGTGCTGTACCTGGGTGGTGTAGGTGTTGTACCTGGGTGGTGTAGGTGTTGTACCTGGGTGGTGTAGGTGTTGTACCTGGGTGGTGTAGGTGTTGTACCTGGGTGGTGTAGGTGTTGTACCTGGGTGGTGTAGGTGTTGTACCTGGGTGGTGTAGGTGCTGTACCTGGGTGGTGTAGGTGTTGTACCTGGGTGGTGTAGGTGTTGTACCTGGGTGGTGTAGGTGCTGTACCTGGGTGGTGTAGGTGCTGTACCTGGGTGGTGTAGGTGCTGTACCTGGGTGGTGTAGGTGTTGTACCTGGGGTGTAGGTGTTGTACCTGGGTGGTGTAGGTGCTGTACCTGGTGGTGTAGGTGTTGTACCTGGGTGGTGTAGGTGCTGTACCTGGTGTGTAGTGCTGTACCTGGGTGGTGTAGGTGTTGTACCTGGGTGGTGTAGGTGTTGTACCTGGTGGTGTAGGTGCTGTACCTGGGTGGTGTAGGTGTTGTACCTGGTGGTGTAGGTGCTGTACCTGGGTGGTGTAGGTGTTGTACCTGGGTGGTGTAGGTGCTGTACCTGGGTGGTGTAGGTGTTGTACCTGGGTGGTGTAGGTGCTGTACCTGGTGGTGTAGGTGTTGTACCTGGGTGGTGTAGGTGCTGTACCTGGGTGGTGTAGGTGCTGTACCTGGGTGGTGTAGGTGTTGTACCTGGGTGGTGTAGGTGCTGTACCTGGGTGGTGTAGGTGTTGTACCTGGGTGGTGTAGGTGCTGTACCTGGGTGGTGTAGGTGCTGTACCTGGGTGGTGTAGGTGTTGTACCAGGATAGTGTAGGTGCTGTATCAGGGCAGTATAATTTTGCTTTAAAAGTATCACTATTTTTAACGCAAAATTATATTCATCATTTTAAATTTGTACTGCAAGTTTAGCAAGGCATTATCAGGGACATGAAGATTTATATGAATGGGATCCAATTGACTATAATCAATTATAGTTAAATTAATCTATCTTTAGAAACGAGTATGTTACATTCTGGTTTTAAGTCTTAAGCCGTTTGGAATTAGTAATGCGCATAAAGGAGTAAAGGATAGGCTACCTACAGCAGTGTGCTCAAGTAGTATTGATGAGTGTTATCAATCAGCAAATATTTTTCATTCCTCTATGTTTGGGTGTCGACGGACTGAGAGACAATGGCAGCGGTCCGCACTCCTGGTAGTGTACTGGAAACCGTTAGAACGTGATGAGTCTGCCATGTACGTTGCTTTCAGTTTCTAGACCGTGTCCATGATAATTTAGTAGCGAGCCAGACACAAAGTTGGTGCACTTGTGCTATAATTACTCAGGTACAATAACTTAATTACCAAAGAATCGAAACACGTGACTAAATTTCCAGCGTGAGCGAGTGCTGGCGGATGTCATTCATGCCCCCGCCCACATGTGACGTCAGTCATCAAGGACCCCACGCCGCTCCTCCATGCGCACCTCACCAACAGCAGCCCATACTCGGCTACCGTAAGGTGTCTAACCTTGTGGTAGCAAGCAGCCTCAGTAGGCCATATATCCCCGCCCCTAGCTAACGTGACGCCCTCCTGGCCTCCACGCCGCTCCTCTGCACCGCACCTCACCAACAGCACTCCATAAGGCTCTATCAGCCGCCCTACTTCGTTCTCTCACACTGCTAGGGAGATTTAACAGGTCTTAACGTTTTCTCTAATGTCCGATCAAATTTAAGGATAAACTTCGCTAACAATTTTAAAAAACTTTTGCCCATTTTTTTCTGATGTACATTTAAGATTTGCATTATTGATATATTTTGTACAATTTTTTTAATTGCAACTTGTGTGTTTGGTAATTACCTGCATTTCTGTTATAATATACCCGACTTCGGGAATAAGGCAGATGGTGTGATTTGCATCCTTTGTGTTAAATGTTTATCTAGCTGTTTAGTTTATTATATTGTTACGGTAATTTTAAACATGATTCGTTTCAACTTTTAAATTCTCTTATAAAGAACTTTATGGAATTTGGGAACAAGAAGCCGGTTATGATTATCGAGGTTCCCCTAGGTCAATTATACTGACTTTCCCCAGAATGCAACCCACAATAGTTACTTCCGTGTTCCTATTTACTGCTAGGTGAACAGAGGTATCAGTCGAAAGAAAACGTTGCACAAACGTCTACCATATCTCAGTAACACAACCCTGGATCCTTCAGCTGTTATTCGACTTTGCTCACCACATATTACGTCATCCAAATTTATATCGTATCCAATACATATGCATACTAATAGCGGGAGGGACAGAAATGCTTGGGAGCATTACTATCACCTAATGCACCTATTCACCTAGTAGAAATATAGATAACCAGAAGTTAGCTTGTTGTTGGGTTGCATCCCGGGGAAGGTCACTAGTTCGACCTCTGGAGGGGGGGACCGAGATGTAAGCTTAACATGTATATATACACTGGCTGCCTGTCCCCCGACATAAGGAATTAATATGTAATAATAAAACTATTATTATATATTTAATAAAAAAAAGGCTCTGAATATAAATAGTTTAGGCTAAATTAACGTTTTCTGTAAAATATCCATTTTCTGTTATGGTTTCCTAATGGGTGTACCTCCAGCATTTCAACCCAAATGTATTATCTGATTTACCTCAAGACAACAATCTCCATAGCGGCCTCGACGGGGATAGGAAGCTGGCGACTTGTTAAAGGTACCCCCATTGTTTCTGAAGATTTTTCTATCCGAGTTTTAGTGCTTCGGACGGTAGGCGGGTCCATGGGTTTATAACTCTATTGGTGAAAAAGCATCTGCTTCCTCGAATATTGTGGTGTGTAGAGCTTGAAGCTGTTTCCTATTGTATGTGGTGCGTTTGGACTGTTAAAGAAGTGGCTTCCTGTGCAACTAGTGGTTGGGCACCATTCCTTTCCACCCGTCCCATCCCAAATCCTTATCCTGATCTTTTCCCAGTGCTACACAGTCGTAATAGCTTAGCGCTTTCTCCCGATAATTCCTTCCTTCCTTCCTGTGCAATTATATCTTTCTGATTGGGGCCAGTGGAAAAAAATCAAAGGAAACTAAATTCAGAAATAACAAAACTTAAACTAAAAAAAAAACATGTATTAGAGTAAACTCACCCGACCCAAGCAACAACTGACTGGAGACACTTGGTGTTGCCAGTGTGTTGGCTTTTGTGGGCTCAGGTGTGCCTCCGCCCACCTGAGGGCCCTTCGCAACACACATGTGTGCCGGGGCCCACCTGAGGGGTCCTTCGTGACACACCTGTGTGTATCACTGTCCACCTGAGGGCCCTTCGCAACACACATGTGTGCTGGGGCCCACCTGTGTGTATGACTGTCCACCTGAGGGCCCTTCGGAACACACCTGAGGGCCAGTCGGGACACAGGAATGTTGTGAAGGGTATGGGGGGGAGTGCACAATAAACTACCGTTCACAGGAGTTTATGGAGTACACAATCAACTTTGTGTGGTGACAACATTTAAACATTTCTTGATTATTAGTGATTAAGTTTACCCATTTCATTAAATAACTAGAAAAGGTGAATAGTTTTCCTGACAAAATCTACATTTGGTCAGATCTACATCAGGAAGTAATGCAAAGTGGCAGAGGTGTTTACAGCCAAGCCTAAGCTTAATGGTAGTAATATCTAGAAGTCTGCTGACCTTGGATTTGTTGCTCTTCCTGCATAATACCATGATCATAAATGGAATAATTAGTGTAAATTTATATTTGTATCGGGTTTATTTTGTATGGAGTATATTGCTGCACCTAGGCTGCTTATAAGCCATCTTTCAATAATGTATGTGTTGGCTAATTCATCAGTTCTAGGCCTACACTTTTTGAGCTCATTGTGAAAGTGTTTATATCAAGAACATAGGGATTCAGATCCTGAACCCACTGTGTGGACCTGATAAACTTTCCAGTACTACCACCCTCGAGACAGTTATGATATCAACCGTCCACAATTTGTTAATTAAACTTGCACTGACGTACAGCCACACTTCTAGCTTCTATAAGAATGGTTATCGAATGAGGAGCAGGAACATATTGCAGTGTCTGGAGGATGGATGTGGAGTATCAGGTACAGTTGTTGTGTTTGGCAGCTAACTAAGGAAATGTTTCAGACAGCTAATAATATTCCTGTCGGCGTCTGAGTGACTGGTTATCCACGTCTATCGCAGTTTGAGGCCACTTCACCTCCAGTAGTATTTCATGTCTCCGACAGGGCGCCAACGAGGCGCAACCCTGCTCGTAGAGGGTAGCTGTCAGGCAATTTCAGGCTCATCCAATAGGATCTTTCTAGTCTTAGGGATTACTATAACTGGGTTCAGGGTCGGCTATTAAGCAACTCTTAGAAGTTTTCACCTCCTGCTTGTGTAAGTTGATCAAATATATTCAGTGTGTGGAAAGCTGTTCGCACACAACTTCAAAATATTTAATTAGAAGTTAAATTTTGGCCAAAATCATAGCCAAATAAAAATATCCCATATTTTGTTTAATAAACTGTTGACTTGAGACAGTTAGGTAGGTCCCAGCTGTTTCTGGCTGCAAGACTTTTTTAGCTTATTTTCTACCACAGACGCGGCCATTCAGTTACAGTGCTAAATATATACTGTACATACATTTTTCTGCCTTATATCAACCCATCCTCCTGAAATGATAGTACTTATAGTAACTATTGGGTCGACAGTACCAATAATTAGTGATGGAACAACAGTAACCACTTTTTACATTATTTATTTGATAAGAGTCGAAAACAGTTAAACTAAAAACCATACTTATATATTCCTAGGCTTAGTATTGCACATATATATTCAATATATTAAGCATATATGATTGTTATAATATATATGGTTTAGGATTGTTTGGAGAGGTTAGGTTAGGTCTTAGATTTATGTGCGGGTAAAAAGTTTCTGGTTTGTCTAAATTCCATAATACTGTACAAAAAAAATCAATACATATCTTTCGACAAAATAGTTACTATAAGTTCTTTAATTTTAAAAGGATGAGCTGCTTATATAGACAGATAAACTCTGTTCTATGGGTACAATTTCCAGGATGAACAACCCAGCGGGTTTTCTTCCTGTTGGGATGTTGAGCACGTTGAATGGCGCTATGTTCATTCACAGGCGACTGACGTTGCTCAATAAACTCGAGGCAAAATTTAAAAAAATAAGTGACTATCATCCTTGATTGTACTCAACTCTCCAAAATCGATACAGACTTCGTTGTACTTACCTGTAAATAATAAAAAATAACCTGTTGAGTACCTAAACAAATTGTATATGTAGTTCATCATCACTACAACGTGCTTATATAAACAAACATTGGGACTGAACCAAGCTGTGTGTACCTGTACCCCTAGCACCAGAAGATTATAGGGGAAGGAGGAAAGTATAACTTAACCAAGGCGAGGCTAACCTTCTCCCTGCCTGGCCGCAACCCGCCGCCCTCACCGCTCCGGAGCTCTGGGCCTCGACGTGGGGATCTGAGGGGAGAGAATGTGAGGGAGGAAAAAGGAGAGGGAGGGATTGAACGCGCAACTTACGCAGCCTACCACCCTTGTAGCCGGCCGTCTTTTGTACATTATGTTCTGGCACGTCTTGTTTAGTATGCTTCCTCGGAGCCAGCATGGCTGTCCTTGGCCCTGAGAAGCGTTAAAGCTGGTAGTGTTTTTATTCCTCTGTGAGAGTAATAATTAAATACAGCGTCCTCCCCACCTGGTGGAGAGCGCGGGATATGCACCCTCCCTGGGCTGGCGGGGCTCTGTTTCACCCACCACTCTCCTTCCTCCCTGGAGCACGTTCCTCTTTGCGTTTACTTCAAATTATTGAAACAGAAGTTAAACTGAAATAAAAGAAATACACTTGTATGTCGGGCGATACCGCATGCGTGGGTGCGGTCCCATGCCCCTGGCGGGCCTATCTTCTCCCCCCCTCTCACCCTGGCCGACCGTGTCTCCTGGCGGGGCGTCGGCCACCAGTGTCTCCCTGGGAGCCCCACCCACCCAACAGGGCCGCATGCGGCAGGGTGTTGTCCCCGCAAGGATCACGCCCTCTCCTCGCATTCAACCTCTCGCTTTCTCTCTTTCTAGAGTTGTAAGTAATTCCCGTTTTATTCATTTCTATTCTCAGGCCACCTTATGGGGAGTTTTCATATAAGTAATATATATTAGGAAATTAATGTTTTATCGATCATATTCTTATAATCGGGTCAAAATTGATGTTCTTTTATGAGTTTTATATACTTATTTACCCAATTTTATGATTTTATTTATTTATTTATTTATTTATTTATTTATTTTTTTTATTTATTTATTTATATACAAGATGGTAGGTACATTGGGTTTATTAGAGTACAGAAACTTGAAGTTTACATTCTTGTAAAGCCGCTAGCAAGCATAGAATTTCGGGCAGGAAATTATTGTTCAATACGAGATACAGTGACAGGCGAGGCGGTTGGTAATATTGTAGCATGGAAAATGCCTAAAAAAGCGTATGGATAATTTATCACACAACGTCTGTTAGTTAGTTAATTAGTTTAGTTCATTTATTATGCACCCCATACCCATCTTGTGGGCGATAGTGGAAAGAGTTACAGAGGCACATGTTGGGCTCAGGGACTGAGCCCCACAATTCATTTAGTTAAGCAAGTTACAATCTTGATGAGCTAGTTACAAAATTCAATATACATCGTCACATCACCAATGGGTTCGAGGTCGAACACAAGTACAGTTTCTAAATAATAAGCAGCTAGTATATGAGGAGAGCTAGCCCGTAAAGATGTTTTGTTGACTTGTGTCAGTCAGTGTTCAGCAGGAGAGTAGGCAGGCGGAGCCTCATACAAAAGGCCGAGGTTGCTACAGTTGCAAAACGAAGCTTTGGATAACGTGAGTGACTTCTCCGCTCCGCTTATCTTTCACGTATGTTCAGGCTAACGTTGCTGTGTCTTTCCCAGTAGGGAAAGCTCAACTTT
>WNGS01167840.1:5664029-5675729 GCA_020271785.1 Procambarus virginalis | reverse complement strand
CAGTGAAGTCATTATTCATAACCAGTTGTGATTTCATTCACTCAATGAAGTTATTATTTGACTGGAACGGGATCAGGAACAGCTTTTTTGACGGGGGACAGGAGCAATTTAGTTCTGTGAGACGAGGAGCAAATATGAATGTAGCGCCTTGAACCGAGGTTGTTGATGGCCCGACTAGGCTACTATTTGTTTAGGCCTCTACCAATATGTTGTGAACAAGTGAACAAAAATGTTATCCAGCCTGAACAGGTTGCTTACATATGAAAAACCCCACTTTTCATTGGTACCCCGAATAATAAAGCTGTTTTTTACTTGCTCAGAACTGTGAGCTTATCTAATGAGCTCATACTTTCTGGCTAGAACATTATTTCCACAACTGAACATGTATATAAGATATACAATGGGCTAAAGCAGGTAATTGACAGCTCCGGGCCAGCTGACGTAGGCGTACAGTGGAACGTTATCGCTGCTGATAAACAGTTAAAAATACCGCTTGGGCAAGAGGTAAGCAGACATTAGTGTTACTCTCGTGACGATTACCGACACACCTATATATGGTGTATAACATCCAAAGGACTACACGAAATTATGATAACTGTATAACTCAATATATGTGGCATTGAGAAGGTGACACAAAGGATGTATAGTAACCGATGAACTTGACATATGGGGTGCATAATAACCGTATAACTTGACACATGGGGTGTATAATCACCGTAGAACTTGACACATGGAGTGCATAATCACCGTATAACTTGACACATGGGGTGCATAATAACCGTATAGCTTGACACATGGGGTGCATAATCACCGTAGAACTTGACACATGGGGAACGTAATAAAGGAAGTAAACGAACGCAGCGCCCACATACCTGACGCTAATCAAGTGACGACGAAGCGTGTGCTGATAATGGGGTTTTACCTCAGATTACACAAAGGTGTTGAAAAAGTTAAGATGGTCGTTCAACGGTTGGTTATGTGAGCCTTTACCTTTCTGAATGTCACTACTTGTGTCGTGTAGTGAGTTAGTGAAGAGAGTGACGGGTTAACATAAGGGCAATGGGAACAGTTACTCTAAGCTTGAGGAGCTTCCCTGTATCCCTAAGCTTGAGGGAGTACCCATGTATCCCAAGGCTTTTGGGGTTAAGGGTGGGCACCCAGGGGTAGGGTGACCGGGTGCAGCTCAGGGGCCCATATTCATCCGGAAGTTACGCAAGTCCTTAAGAAACGTTTCCTTTATACCACCATTTTTGGCAGTTACGACGCGTTCCAACAAACTGTTTACGAATTTACCAAAGAACACAGGCTCGTGTCACAAATATATATATATATATATATATATATATATATATATATATATATATATATATATATATTTATATATATATATCATAGCAAAATATTATGGCAATTAAGTTACAGAAGGAATAAATAATTAAAGTTAAGTTATTAATTAATGTAAAATTAAATATTTTTAATATGAGTTGTTGTTGAATATATTTTATAGTTTATAATTTTCTAGATTAACCTAACCAGTGACCATTCAGTTGGATCCACTATTAGTAGTAGAATTGCACAAGAAATAGATTAATAATTGAACGTGTAAAGCCATCATCATTATTGTTGTCTGTGGTCTTCATCAGTGTTCTTCTGATTGTTGCAGACGTTATATTAATATTATTATTATTATCTTTAACAGTGTTATTATTATTTTAACTTTTGTAACTTGTATTAATTGTCACCGGAACAAAATATTTTTTCTCCCCACCAGCGAGTGAGGTGTGAGAATATAGGCTTTGCTGGGTGATCCAAACCTGCTTCTACACCACCACCACCATCTGTCGCCTCCATCACCACCACCACCTGTCGCCTCCATCTCCACCACCTGTCATCACCACCACCACCACCACCACCACCACCTGTCGCCTCCATCACCACCACCACCTGTCGCCTCCATCACCACCACCTGTCATCACCACCACCACCACCACCACCACCACCATGCACTGCAAGCAAGACCCGCTCATGGAGCTCTCACTAACGAGGCGGGTAGCCATCTTCATCATTGGTGTAGTGGAGTCGATGCTCTTCGCGGGCACAGTCTTCGGGTGGCCGCAGCTGGTACACGTGTTCAAGGTGGAAGGTCTGTACAGCCACCTGTGTGACGATTCAACCACCCTCCACCACAACCACACTGCCCGTCCACCGCCCGCCCACAACCCCTTCAACAACACCCGCTGCCGGGACCGCAACACCACCTTCCAATTCTCCAGCAGTCATAAAGTGAGTTAACAGCCATGAAAGAGGAATCTGTGGATAAGAGTTGTGACTGAAGAGTATCTTCAATGGTTGTAATGAGCGCGTGGAACGCATGTTGGGGTTGATAAGTCTTGAATGTTACTTATTCTTTGGGGTGCCATGTTTCACTGACTTATAAGTGGCTGGTTTTATGGTAGAATTACCGGTGATGCTGAAAATGAAATAAGTAAGAATGTGTTGGTCCACATTACAACTCGCTCCAGTAATCTCAACTTCTCTCTCTCTCAAGACCTTGGTCACCGTTCTGTTGACGCTCAATAAATGTCATGTCATTTATGTGTGAGTAAGTACCGGACTGGGGCCAGGAGATAACTTACAACACGATGCTTAGGAATTACTTAACTTAACTCTGAACATAAGAATTTGGTCATAGATTCATGATCAACATAATCCTCGTAATATGCATATTTTTCCTATATGCAACACTGCAACCCGCTTCTAGGTTGCCGGCCCCTCCCCCCCCCCTACATTATCCAACCCCTAACCAGTCCTTTCCTCCCCCCACCCTCCCAGGCTCCCCCACCCTCCCCGGCTCCCCCACCCTCCCCGGTTCCCCCACCCTCCCCGGCTCACCCGTTCTAATCACCCCTGACATCACCCCGAACAACGTACCCAACAACCTTACTTTATCAGATGGGTGCTTCCCAATTCGTCGGACACAGACAATGTTGTCAACATTCTCACACTAAAACAAATATATCACGAAGCTTCGAATATAAAATTGTTGAGTCATCTGTAACAGTATACGTGTCTGTTCAGTTGTTCGCATGAGCAGTTCTAGCAGTTGTGTGCTGAGTAGTACTAGAGCTGTAATATTAGGGAGTTGTTATCGCGTGACACACACATTGCTGCTCTCAACACCTGCTGAACCTCCCGTCGCACGCGGGTTCGAATCCTTTATGGGTCAAGCGTGTTCTGATGCAAGCATATATATATATATATATATATATATATATATATATATATATATATATATATATATATATATATATTACTTTTACCTTCATCGGTTCTATTCACTACTTTGCCTCCTTGTTTACTATTTGTATTAGCATTCAGGGGTGTTCCAAGGGTGCTGGTGTCACCCCTGGAACGCATTTACCATTTCTTAAACCAGTTTTCCAACTTACTTAAGACGGCTTTCATCATCTGAGACTCGAGGGATATTGTGAATTTACACCAAAGCTTGGCAACATTGGTTAGCTGTTATTGATGAGCATAATCTGTTATTCACGTAATTTGTGTATCTCAAGAACGGAACCGATCTACAGACTGACCCTCGTGGCTCCCCGCGTGTACGCCAGACATTCTGAGGCATTTCCGTCTAAGGGTCACATATGCAGACTCGTGTTTGTTGATCCAAAGGTGTTGGCTTAGGTGTATAGGGTCACGTATATGGCTTACGTGTGTCGGACCAGGTTTGTTGTTCCATGTGTGTAGGCTCCGTTGTGTTGGCTTGGGAGTTTGTAGGCGTAGTATTCACCCCCTACACGCACCCACACGCTAATAGGTGAATATGTGAGTACACACACACTCACACACACACACACACACACACACACACACACACACACACACACACACACACACACACACACACACACACACACACACACACATTCCAGTTGATTGACGGTTGAGAGGCGGGACCAAAGAGCCAAAGCTCAACCCCCGCATGCACAACTAGTTTTGCATACAAAATGCAAATTTAAATTAACAGGGGTTATACTTTACCTTGCGATGGTTTCGGGGCTCAACGTCCCCGCGGCCCGGTTCCCGACCAGGCCTCCTAAGTATAGGAGGGTAGGTACGGGCAGAGTATATTTTTTATAGGTGGATAACCAATATAGGAACACAGTTGAAACTAAGGTACAGTGAAATTATAAATATTTTTCCCGTTGTCATGGACTGAATAATGGGAATGAATTAAGAAATGAAGCAATCTCTGACCTTGTACACAGACAAGGAAAGAAAATATTTGTATGATGGTTAGAGTGATCATGAATGGCGACGTCTGTGGTACGAAATATACTATATAAACAAGTGCAGAGGTGGGGGAACACTTCATACAGTACTTCTAATTGAAGTATTTACAGAGCAGCCCTGATGACTTGGGAGCCTGTACACCAGTCGTGAGCATGCATGTGTGTGCGTGTGTGTGTGTGTGCGTGTGTGTGTGTGAATGAGAGAGATAAAACACATACCACAAGATAGAGAAGCTTAGGCCATTGCTACCCTCCTTGAGGGGTGGCAATGAGGCTTCTCGCCGTGTGTACGCCCAATCATGTTTCTAAAGAAAACGTGCTACGTGTCCGTTCCCGCGTAGGGGAGAGTCCACCTCACTATCAGCATCCCTGACGTCATCAACCCCACCACATCCCGCCTCTACCACATTCCTTCACCACTACTACCACACCCTACCACCATCACCCCTCACCACCACAACAATCCACCATATTGGCCTAGGAGCTAGTAATATTGACCGTTATCATCTAGCGGTGTGTGTTAGCCTCACACAATGTGTTTACTCTCACCCTGATATTTCCTGCTCCCCGGCCACCTGTTGCACAAACTGTTCCCTCCTCAGCATGTTATGACTCCACCTCCGCTGGTGCCAAGGTCACCGTACGCCTCATGAATCTCCTCAGCGCCTGATAGGCCATCTATGACGTTTTAATACCGATATTATGGGTGTAAACTGACTTCACAGTATGGGTAGTACGGTGTGTAATTGTCTTCACAGTATGGGTAGTATGGTGTGTAATTGTCTTCACAGTATGGGTAGTATGGTGTGTAATTGTCTTCACAGTATGAAGTGATTGTAGTTACCATAGTATATGTTTCAGTGTTATTTATTACGCTCATCACTGTGTCAAGGTGAGCTATATATTTCGTCATATAGTTTGTTTTTTGTTAAATATTACGAGGCAAACGAGTTTTCTAAGAGGCCAGAGTATAAAGTTCAAATTTTAGGCATGTGTACGTGTTGTGGGTGTTGGTGTACGTGTTGTGGGTGCTGGTGTACGTGTTGTGGGTGCTGGTGTACGTGTTGTGGGTGCTGGTGTACGTGTTGTGGGTGCTGGTGTACGTGTTGTGGGTGCTGGTGTACGTGTTGTGGGTGCTGGTGTACGTGTTGTGGGTGCTGGTGTACGTGTTGTGGGTGCTGGTGTACGTGTTGTGGGTGCTGGTGTACGTGTTGTGGGTGTTGGTGTACGTGTTGTGGGTGTTGGTGTACGTGTTGTGGGTGTTGGTGTACGTGTTGTGGGTGCTGGTGTACGTGTTGAGGGTGCTGGTGTACGTGCTGCTGCTTGATAAAATCATCAGGGGGCAAATACGGGGAACCTTTTGACAAGTCACCGGCTTCCTGTCCCCGTCGAGGCCACTAAAGAGATGATGGCCCTCAGGTATATTCAAGTAAATACAGCAACCTCACGTTCCTACCTACTACAGCAGTGTCACATTCCTACATACTACAGCACAGTCTGACCTTCATACCTACTACAGCAGCCTCTTCACACACACAATATAATGCAGACAAATGCTATCCATCACTCAGCAAGGGATTTTGACCTCGTGCTCCTCGTCTTGGTGCCAAGATTGCCTAACACGCCAAGCAACCGCTGGAAAATCAAGGTAGTAATTTAGTAATTGAACCCTTCATTCTCTTTATCACCTTGATGGATAACGCAGCCCCGCCAAACTGCTCTTTTACTTATCCTTAGATAATACGTTTAAATTACACTATGCAGTTTTTGTTCCTGGGTAGCAAGTGCTGTTTTGTGATTGCTTATGCCTCCAAAGTATTGAAAAATTTGACTATTACTCCTCATTCTTGGCTTTGGCCTTTGTCTCAGCTTTGATTTCAAGACCTCTTTCAAGAAGTCTTAAAATCACAACTAGATCAGGAGTCGACAGCTGTCAAGTATCTTCAATACGTCTTCCCTAAGCTGTTTTAATGAAAGGTCAGAGCAAAGTTTGAGGAGATTAATAAACATTTTCAATATTTTGGAGGCATAAGCAATCAGAAAATAACACTTACTACCCAGGAACGAAACTTATGTTACATTTTGTTATCATTTGCGTGTTTTTCGAGGGCAAACCAAGATATGAGTAATCACTGCGTTCTATATTAGGTCCTCAGGGATGTGTCTCGGGGCTAGAACACATCTTACGTGGACCTTAAATTCGCTGACATGCAATATTTCTCAATATGAATGTCAATCACTTCTCTCACTTAAGTCTTCACACTTGGTTGTTGCTGTAATGGTGCAAATTTAAGGGTCGTCTCCCTCACGCCTCTTGACTCTTCTCTCAGTAACTCTTGTGGATTTTGTCTCGCATAACTTTCATGCTTGCGTCTTCTCCTGAGGTTTATAGCCATCCCTTTTCGTTAAGAAACTAGTGATTTAAATTTAGTTCATTAGTTAAGTTCTGATTGTCCCGTAGGTTAGTCCTCACTAACCTTCACCAACTCTCCCGATGTCTAATTCTAGATTACTGGAACTTTGTTTACGTGTGAACACACAAGCAAGCATACATAAGCACGCACGCTTGGGTTCACATCAGTCAAGTCTTGTCTGACAAACCTGTTATTCTTATTCTTATTCTTGTCAGTCTTATGACAATATGTCAGTTGTTGCACGATCCCCCTGGTTACAACACAGGCAGTAGGGACCCAAGCAGCTTCCCGGAGGACCTCTCTCCTACAGCAACCCCCAGACAGTGGTGGGGTGGAATGGGGAGCTCAACTCAGCTGGCTTGGCACCTTTAGAGGGCGTCTCCTTCCTCAGCAGGCGGTCAGCAACTCTTCACTCGGGGTACATGAGTTCCCACACCCAGTGCACCCCGTATACTTTACTCAACAACTCGCCTATGTCCCACCTCATGCAACCACACATATAAATGGGAGGCTAAGGTACTCATTCTTACAAACTTATTCTGGCTCTTCGGCCATTGCACTATGCTGGCGGTGGCACTGCATGGTCTCAAAAATGTTCTGGGATAAACGACCTCGTGTCCGGAATTGACACACGACTCCAGAATAATCCCAGTATCTCAGCACCTGCTGAAATGTGCTCATACCTAGTCTCTCCCTCAGGCGTGTCCAGCTGTGTTCTGTAATTAGTTATAGCTCAACCTCTGCAGGATCAGCCAATAAACACCAGAGGAAGGAAGAACACAAAAACAAGGTTCATAAAATGCAACATAATTAAAATAAAAGCAGAATACACGTTTCATTATTAGCCTCTTCTTAAAATGGCATTTATTTGCATAGCCGGCTCTGAACTAACTAGGCTGCCTTGGCCATTTACACTCAAATTCTTTACACATTAAAGAATTGAAAGATCAAAACTATAAATCAGAATTAATGAGGCTTGCTTTAACTTGGCAAGTACTTGAAAATCACGAAACAAACAAATATCAGGAGCTCTCGGGATTCACGCGACAATCACGTGCAAAATAAACATCAATCGATAGACACTCGCATATACACAAATCCTAAATTGTCCTGTAACGTTATGGCAGGTTCGACACTTTGTACACACTATGGTAGTGTGTGTACTCACAAAATAGTAGTGGGTCCCGCCCATCCTGCGAGGGCTGTGGACCCCATACCCTCCAAACACACACCGAAACTACGACGTTGGTACAACGTTCGAACAAGTTTTACCACTTCCTAACCAGCTATAACAACCAATATAGCAAGTTGTAACAGCGTTCTAATACGTCATAAACACGTTAAGCCAAGATGTAACAACTTTATTACAAGTTGTAACAAGCGGAAAATAGAGACAGTTTCGGTTTGTGTTTCCAGGGTATAACCATCCTGTGAGTGGTAGTGGGTCCCATAGACATCCTGTGAGGTAACAGAGTGAGAGACTGCTATTCGAGCCAATTATTAATTTGCTTACCATGTTCCCAATCGTCTATCCAGTGGGCGGCTGTGGAACGGTTACCAAACTAGGGAGAATTACGGAAAATGTATTGTAGTCGATAATTTTGAGCTAAATACTTATATATATCATGAACATTTGTGATAGTTATTTCTAGATTCCATTTTTTCGGAAGGTATGATGCAGGGTAGGAGAATAATTCTGTTGCCCAAGTGGTTGAGAAAGACTAGGGGAAAGTTAATGTTTGCCGGAGTGTCACTGCACACCCCAGCACGGCTTGTGCAATATACCTTCACACACACACACACACCACACACACACACCCACACACACACCACACACACACACACCACACACACACACACAACACACACACTCTCTCTCTCTCTCTCTCTCTCTCCTCTCTCTCTCTTCTCTCTCTCTCTCTCTGATGATGTAACATCGGTGACTAGTGGAAAGAAATTTACATCAACATATTACCTTTTGTCAGCTTTTCCTATATTTGCTTCCCACTCTGACGTCACATATTCTCGCACCTGCCAGCTGGCGCAGAAGCCGTCGCGAGATGTCTGGAAATACATCTTGTTACTTCTGGTTTGTAAAAAATCCTTCGCCGATTCAGTTCGCAGTAATGATAATCTTTAATATAAACATATGTAGTACCTAATAGCCAGAACGCAATACTCGGCCTAGTATGCAAGGCCCGATTTCTTAATAGCAGAGTGATTTTCGTATTCAAACAAATTTCATTGGTTTATTTGAGTTAATATTATTATATTTATTAAAAGCACAATTACTGACTTAGTTATGTTTATGTTAGGTTAAAATAGGTTAGGTAGGTAGGGTAGTTTAGATTTGGTCATATTTCTGCGTTAGTTTTTAACTCAAATAAAAAAAATATTAAAACATATATAATGTAATAGAAAGCTTCATCTTTCATAAGAAATTTTTTTAGAAAAATACATATCAGGAAAATTTGGCTTATTGGGCAAATCGTGTTTTGCATAGCATTCAAAGTGTGCGTTCAGGCTATTAGGTACATGTCATATATATATATATATATATATATATATATTATAGATATATATATATATATATATATATATATATATATACTATATATATATATTTTTATATTTATATATATAAAATATATATAATATATATGACATTATAATATATATAAGGTCATTAACCTCACCGTGTCTTGCATGCCATCCTCCTGTCCTTTGGCAGAGAAGACCATGCCGTCCGTACCTGTCGACCTCTGCCTCGCCGCAAATACACCTGTATTCGGTGTGGATTGGGCCAGCGATGTGGAGAGCCACAGCAATTCGGAGGGTCTGCGGTGTGAGACGCGTGCCGGTTGCTGACATTGGGGTTGCTAATAGGAAGTCACCTGAATGGGGAGCTGCTACAGCTCTAAATCGGGCAGTGGCATGGGGTGTTGTCGCAGCTTCTTGGTCGGCAATGGGGCGATCCCAGCTGGATTGCTTATAGGCTTCAGAAAGCAGTGGTTGGGTGCTGGTCCTGCGAGAGAGACCTATTTGGTGTGCATTCTGTATAGCTGGGATTATGTACCCCTGCCCGTTGAACTAGGTACTCAGGTAGGATTTCCTTCACCAGGTTGTCAGATGCCACTGAAGAGGACAGGAACGTTGGTACAGCAATAATTCGTGTTGCTGTGCGAACGCCTATGCCCCCGAGTCTGACAGGAAGGGAGGCCTGTTTCCACTGTGAGTCGCTGAGAGAAAGGCTGAGGTTTTTTTCTAGCATTGATTTCAGCAGGCTGTCGTACTCTTCTAATTTAATGTTATTGAAAGATGGCGAACATCTAAGAAAGTAGGTCAGCCTGGGGAGGGACAGGCATCTGGTGATGAGGTAAAATGCATCATGAGCATCGATGTCTTCAATCCTCTCATTCATCCTCTTCAGGTCAGTGATCTTCTTACCAAAGACCTCGTCGATTTCATTCCCTCCAAGAGGAGCACCTAGGAGTGTGCTGTCCTCAGGGTTGGTTGTATGAATATCAGGCAAAACAACCTTTATTTGCTCTATTATGTGCTAGTTGGTGGAGGTTATTTCGCACTTGGAAGAATTCAGGGTGAGGCGTAGACTTGCTCCTTGCTCCTGAATTATTCTTATACATTATTCTTATGTGTGTCATCCAGGAGGGAGTCTTGGGAGCCAGCTAGAGTACCATCGTCCAAAAACCAAATGTTGAGCTCACTGGACAGGTTATCGGTGACTTCGTTGATGACTGGGCAGAAACAAAGGGAGCTAGGGAGGGGGTCACCCTGTTGGACACCTTGTGATTCAATTTCATGTTCCCCAAATAACAGAATTAGATTCTTGCTCTAACATGAATTTACAAACGAATAGAGGGAAGGAAAATAAGCGATGAACCGCACTGAGCACTGCATTCCTTCTTACCAGATTGAAAGCATTTTTGAAGTCCAGTTTTATCAGGGCTTTTTCATCTGTAATGTTGGCAATGTAGCTTTAGCTGCATGAGCCGCTGCCTCCATAACAGATGTGTTGCTGTTATGGTGGCTACCCTTTGTTTGGAGGTGGTGTTGCCCCAGGTATGCACACGGGGACTCGTCTGCACGTTATCACTGTGACGCAAATTTGTGTTAAATGGACTTCAACTTCATGACAGCTGGGAAATTCATTCTGACCCCAGCTGCTGGATGCCATCCTCCATCACGGTGTAAACACTTTCTTTCCCAAGTAAAACGTACGGCTTAATTACGTCAGGTGTGCAGATTCCACACAGTTAATTTTATATATATATATATAATATACTATATATATATATAATAAATATATATATATATAGTATATATATATATAACTGAAAACATCACACCAGAAGGCCTCGAACCCTACGCGCAGGACAACGCAACTGGCATGTATCAGGACACCTTTATCCACTCGACGATCACACCGGTCATAGGAGGTTATAGCCGAAGCTATTGTGAACCCCCCCCCCCCCCCGCCGGCACTCGGTATGGTAATCCTTGGGCATAGTAATTTTATCAAACACCTCATTCTTTGGGGCACACGTGATGAACACAAATCGACAACCTGAATGTCCCCAGGACTATATGCAACTGAAAATTCAACCCCAGAATGACTCGAACCATACTGCCAGGAGCAACGCAACTGGTATGTACAGGACACCTTATCCACTCGACCATCGCGACCGGTCATAAGGAGGTGATAGCCGAAGCTATCACCAAATTTGATAAATATTTGGTGATTACAAAATACTATGATTCAGGTTGTTCGCATTTGTGTTGCGAACAAGTCAACGCTCATTGACTATGCTGCCCTGCTTCTTACATCCCTCAGTGCTAACCAATGGGAGAAACTGGAAGTGTCTCAAAATGATGCCCTCTAGAACAATGCTGGAGCACCTATATGGACGCAACGAGAGAATCTAAGAATGGAAACCAACTTTCCAGCCTTAGAAAATAGGGTC
>WNGS01167840.1:5618511-5652979 GCA_020271785.1 Procambarus virginalis | reverse complement strand
TACAGTATTTCTTAGTAGAGAAGTAATATATAGGTAGAGTATGTAATATGATAATGCATTTTTATTGTGTACAAGAAAAAAAAAAAGACCTGACACAAACGCCTCCTGAAGGTCACCTCTTGCAACGAATCCAACGCTCCAACGAACTGGGGTTGGTCCCATATAGTATGTTGAATCGAGGTTGTACTGTGTATGTATATATATATATATATATGGAAGGGGAATGGTAGAAGAAAAGCACACAGAAACTGTATTGGAGGGGATCTAAACATTCCTCTAATGAGTTATGCGTGGTTTCCTCCGAGGCTATGGGGGTCCCCCTTCTTCCAGCCAGAGGTGGTACTCCCTTCCTATTGATATATATATATATTAATATATATATATATATATAATATTATATATATATATATATATATATATATATTTTTTTTTTTTTTTTTTTTTTTTTTTTTTTTTTTTTTTTTTACAAAATAACCTAGAAGGGGTACCACCTCTGGTGCAAGTGTAGGGACCCATAGCCTCGGAGAAGAAAATAAAGAGTACTCAGAGAAGACCTTGTGGATCCTCACTGAACACTTTGATATTTCTTCTCCTACCACCCCTATTCTTTTGGTATGTGTGTATATTTATCTAACTTTATTTGAAAATGTCATTACACAAAAAGTTACAGTATTGATTACATGCAGGGTACAAGGCTGCTTGTCACAAGTTGAAAAGCTCCTCCAGCTCCTCAGATGGCGGGCAGGAACCATGGATGCAGTGAGCATTTCCTCTCTGGATTGCCACACTGAGGCGCTGAAAAAGGAAACTGGCAGCTCTAGGGTCTCTAGTTGTTTCGATTAGCTTAGACCCCAACTCCTTCAAAAAGCTAGCAGCACTTTTACCCCAGGCACCAAGTGTCTCTGAGGCAATGGGGACAAAATTGTAGTGGTGCTCAAGGTCTCTGTATTTACGTGACTTGGCCGCTTCCGGTGATTGGCAGCTCCTCCTGCTTGAGTAGCACTGAAGTCAACATAGGTATTGGCTAAAGTTGAGACGCAAGTGTAGTCCCACACCAACTGTCTACCATTCTTCCAGGGGTTCACCGTGATTCCATCTGGGCGACCGACAGGCTCATTAGAGTTGTGGGACATTAGGTACCGGGGCTCTCTCTCTGCTGGACAGCCGGCTGTGGTAAGGCTTCTCTTAATAATGTCATTGACCTCGCCGTGTCTTGCATGCCATCCTCCTGTCCTTTGGCAGAGAAGGCCATGCCGTCCGTACCTGTCGGCCTCTGCCTCGCCGCAAATACACCTGTATTCGGTGTGGATTGGGGCAGCGAGACGGAGAGCCACGGCAATTCGAAGGGCCTGCGGTGTGAGACGAGTGCCGGTTGCTGACATTGGGATTGCTAATAGGAAATCACCTGCATGGGGAGCTGCTACTGCTCTAAGTCGGGCAGTGTCATGTGGTGTTGTATATATATATATATATATATATATATATATATATATATATATTATATAATATATATATATATATATATATATAATATTATATATATATATATATATATATAATATATATACACACACACACATACAAGAGTTGTTACACTCTTGTACAGCCACTAGTATGCTTAGCGTTTCGGGCGGGTCCCTGGAATACATCCCCGCCGCGAAGAATCGTTGTTACAACCAAATACACATTTTACTGTTGAGTTAAACAGAGGCTACAGTTAAGGATTTGCGCCCAGTAAATCCTCCTGGCCAGGATACGAACCCATGACAAAGCGCTCGCGGAACGCCAGGCGAGTGTCTTACCACTACACCACGGAGACTGGTAGTAACTCACTGTCTTCTGTTGCTTAGATATTCCCTTATCCACAAGAAGCACTTTACCCATTATTCCTGCCCGCTTCTCCAACTTGTGCACCAGCCTCTTATAGGATACTGTGACAAAAGTTTTCCGACTATCCAAGAAAATGCGGCTGCCCACCCCATCTCTTTCTTGCCTAGTTTTTGTTGCCTGGTCATAGAATTCTATTAAACCTGTGAGGAAAGATTTACTATTCATAAACACATGCTGATAGTGTGTTGGAAAGTTCCTTCTCCCCAGATGATCGTCCATCACCTTGCAGTATACAAGTTAGGGACACTGGCATGCAGTTCAGTGCCTCCTACCTGTCACCCATATTGTATACTGGAAAACACATTAGCCATTCTCCAACTTTCTGGTAGATCTCCTGCTTCCAGTGACCTTTTATACACCATGGAGAGTGGCATGCATAGTACTCTCCTGTGGTGTATCCTTCTTGTAAAACAAATACTGTATACTATTGACATCCTTATATTTGTAATAAAACCAAATTTTATTGGAAAACATTTATAAAATATTTGAAGAAAAAAACAACATTACGCCTAACTCCTGCGAATAAAGAAATGGAATTCCTGCAAAATATTTAATCTCAAAACTTAAAAAACTAATTGGTACTCCTGAATGTGAATATTAGTGCATCAAGCATACACACTACATACCTGACCAATGACCAGCCCAATCTGGAAGATGCCAGCCTTAGCTAATGCTGTCAGCTTATCCTGCAGGCTGTCTTCTGCTACCACCGTCCGCCCCATGATGTTCAAGCTTGCTCAGATAAAAGTAATGTTATCTTACAGCCCGGGCCGAGCCAAGGATCACAGAACAACTGTCGTGATCAGCCGCGAGGGTCAGTCAACTGTTAGGATCAGCCAGCTGCCAGTGTCATTCAGCTGTCAGTGTCAGCCAGCTGCCAGAGTCAACCAGCTGTTAGGGTCTGTCAGCTGTCGGGGACTGTCAGCTCATCGCCAGCTGCTGGAAAGCTGTTTTGGAAAGGTAATTGGTGATCCTTCATTTACAGACCCTACTGACAACGACTGTATTCAAGCACAGAGAATATTAAGCTAACTGACAGTACTGTATATAATTCCCAAACACTATGCAGATGCTGGCGGCGAGAAATATTGACATTAATATTAACGAGGCGATGACTCTCCTCCCGGCAACAAACAATGGGTTCTTAAGTGAGTGAAATATTTGCCGACTTGACCTTCCCAGCATTATTTTACTTTAATCATTTGTTAACCAACGAGACCATATTTAACTTATCAAACAAAATGCATATGTATATTTTTCGTTTAGTTTTTATAACTTGCTAACAAAATTTTCAGACAAGCTTTTTTCTAACAAGAACTTAATAGGACTTCAAAATGATTGAAAAAGTTGCAATTGAGAAAGTAACTCTACTAAATTACCTTCAAACATAATTAACAGAACTAAAGCATCCATTATAAAATACATTAGGCAAAAAAAATACATGATACGTGTAGTGAGTACAAACAATATACTCACTACACCCTCTCATTAGCTTAATGGCATAACTAATTAGCACTAATTACAGAAGCTATAATCCTTTCCCTAATTACAGGTAACAGTTCTTCCATCCTTACTATCTTATCTTAAAGAGTTTTTAACTCTTATCCACTCTTATTGGAGTTTTTTTTTATTATTATTATTTTCTACCACAGACGTGGCCCTGTACTGTTGGCTATTCGATTGATTGATATAGATTAAGATAGAAGGATGGAAGAACTGTTACCTGTAATTCGGGAAAGGATTATAGCTTCTGTAATTAGTGCTAATTAGTTGTGCCATTAAGCTAATGAGCGGCTGTAGTGAATATATTGTTTGTACTCGCTACATACGGAATACATGATACAGTGTATAACACGGAACTAGTGAGTTCATACATATTAGTTTCCAAAATATATCAGATCGTCGCTTTTAATTTTGTGTATTCAATTTCTTTCTTTATTATGCACCCCATACCCATCCCGTGGGCGGTGGTGTAAAGGATACAGAGGCACATAATCATTAAAAATGAATTATATATAAAGGGTTTCAGGTCACTAATTAAACTCTAATAATACACTGTTAACAGACTGTTAAATACGGTTAATAAATTATGTAACTGAAGCTTATCAATGCTGAAATTGCTAACTTACAGGACGTGTAAATGAATTGTTGGCTATAATAGCCAACTATAATAGTCAAAATTTCCTTAACACGTACACACATATATATGTGTGACCATATATACAGTGATATATACATACAGTGACCACATATATATATATATATATATATATATATATATATATATATATATATATATATATATATATATATATATATATATATATATATATATATATATAGTAATAGACAGTAGCATAGTAGTCTACATCTTCGGGTACTTATCAACTGGGTGCCAAGTCATGTGGGAATAATAGGAAATTACATTGCAGACGAAGCTGCAAAACTTGCAACTAAGAGAAGAAATGTAGACATTTATATACCACAGAGTCTATCACAGATTAAGACAGTAATTAGAAACAGAGCAATGCAAAAGATGTACAGTGACCACAACACAGCAGTTGCAACATCAGGATCTGCGGGTTGGTACAAGAATTCAACCAACTACGAACCACTTAGTTTGATGAAAGGGAGCAGTAGAGCAACAGAAGTGCACTTACATCGCATCAGGCTTGGATACCCATGTGCATGGGAAATAGGCTTACAGGTTCCGGAAGATGAGAGGAAATGTCAACACTGTGGAGAAAGGCCCGACAGACCACTGGAACATTATCTAACACAGTGCACAGTTACAAACCCATTAAGATTTCAACTTAGATTCAACAGAGCAAAAGAAGTTGGTAAACACATATGGCAAAATCTTACTAAAGCGACCATACGAGTCATAAATACTCACACTCCGCCCAAGTAAAACAGAAACAAGCAACACTTAGTGGGCCAGCCAGAGGCTTAGGGCCCGCGCAGGAATATCCCTGCAAAAAAAGAAATCTTAGGTTCGCAATATTCGATAGTCCCGGGCTCAATCTCTGGTAGGACAGACTGGTTAGGTATACCTCCGAACTCCTAACAGATGAGTTCCCGGAAGATCAGTATTTATTAATTAATTTATTTATTTATTTATTCACATACAAGAAGATACAAAGGGTTGTTAAGGAGGTATAAATACTGATATGCTGGTAGGTAAGTATAGGACATTCTTGCAAAGCCACCAGCACGCATAACATTTCGGGATCAGAGATATTTATTTCCGGTTAGATACTCATGGGTTCTACCGGGCGGCAGTACCGTTGAGTTCGTTCTCAACTCACAATCAACTCTTTATTCAGGGTTCTAATTTCAATCTGTGATTGGTAGTGAAACCCATACTCATCCTGTGAGTGGTGCCGGATCCCATACTCATCCAGTGAGTGGTGCCGGATCCCATACTCATCCAGTGAGTGGTGCCGGATCCCATACTCATCCTGTGAGTGGTGCCGGATGCCATACCCATCTGTGAGTTGTGGTGGACCACATATTCACCCCAGTGAGTGTAGTAGACCCCATACCTATCCTGTGAGCGGTAGTGGGCCCATACCCATCCTGGGAGCATTAATGGAAAAAATTTACAGAGGCGCAGGAACTGAACCCGAAATTCCGTTAACTAAGCACGTTACGGTCTAAATCACATGGTTTGACATAATATCAATAGTCTTTTATTGTACTCTTGAGGGTAGGGGGAAGGGGTACCCGGCGGTGCCCGGGACAGTCTATCTCTCCTCCACCCTCATTTTTCAATCTTCTCTTCCATTTTCTCCACATCCCCCCCCTATTCCCTCCCCACAATTTACCCCTCTTTCCTGCCCCTCCCCCATCCTGTCTTTCCTACATGTCTCCATTCCCTTTCTCCTCACCTTTTCCCTCACCCCCATCTCCATGTTTTCCCTCCTTTCGTCGTTTTTACCCGTCTGGTCTCCAACCTCGAACAGACATTTATAATTTTATTTATATATGAGAGGGGAACCTGGCGGTGCCTGGGTTTGTATCTGTTTCTTCCCATTCCACATTCTCTTCTACCCTCTTCCCTCTCTCTCCTCCTCTTCCCTCCATATTTCACCCCCTCTCCTCTTCTCTTCCCCCTTGTCCTACCGCTCCCCTCATAATTCCATTGTCACCTCATCTTTTCCCTGTACCTCATCTTCACTGTATATACTATCTTCAACACCATAACCATTTTCACTACTTACTATCTTCGGCACTTTAATTAACCATCTTCCCTAATCACTATTTTCATCACTGTAACCCGAATGAATTCAGCTCATTGTTTTCGAGTAAATCTCGAAAATCCGAAGGAAATTCTCCTGAAAATATCTGCGAGTTCATTTCAGACTTCACAAAAATCGCACAGGAGGGGGGGGAGGGGTTACAGGCTGTTATTTTTTAAAGTATTTAACTTAGGCAGACCCCGACCAGCCTATGTTCGTTCTGTACCCCAGACCATTCTCCCCGCAAAGTTGAGTGAGGCTAACCCTAAGCGTCTGGCCTCCATCTTTTGGGCATACAGAAAGACAAACAGACATGACAGTCATTCTCTTTTATAGTATAGATAAGCACATGTTATATATGTAATGGGCTCAGGAATTGAACCTCAAAGTTCGTTTACCTTTACTATTTTGCTACATTTTTTCTGGTTTCGAAAATGACGTATTGACAATCTTCCGCCGCCCCCCCCCCTCCCCAACCACCCACTCCCCGTGAGAGGCCATCCACCTCCACACCTCCATGGAGCGGCAGTCACGGTCTGATGGTGGAAGGAGCAGCTAGGCGGCCGCACCTAAGTGCTACTCACAGTTAAGCTACAAGTGCCATTCATATTTATATTTTGCGAGGCTTCGGCATCACGTGTTGCCGAAGCTTCGTAGCTATAATGGTAGTAATCCCATTAATATATTACGCGATCTGTTTACTATTGTGTAAACTTTTGTATAGACATTAGCGATAATTAAACTGCTTCTACATAATCCCCGTGCTCCATCTTTGCTGCTCATGCTAATTATCATCGGCATTGTTCAACTTAATTATCCAGCCCGTCATCAGAGTTGTTGTTTATGATAAACAATTCTCACTGGAGTTGATATATTTATATGTGGATAACATCCAACAGAAATATGATCAAGCTACAAGGGTAGAAGTCTAATTATGTAGTTAACGTTGGTAGTTATGTGGTTCAGGTGTTGGTGGTTCCCATAGTCGAGGACAAGAACCCTGTGGTGAGGATTATCGAGGTCCTCTGATGCCAACTACGTGCCTTCCCCAGGATGCAACCTACGTCAAGTACCTATTTTCTCATAACTGAACAGAAGCATCGGGTGAAAGGAACCTTTTTCCCAAACCGCGGGAATCAAACTCGTGACCTTTCGGTTGATACCGGAGTGCTCTTACCACAGATTCTTATGAACAGGCAGTGTGAGGGAACGGGAATATCATATCATCCAGTAACTACAATGAGGAAATTTTATATTTAGCTTATATATATTGGATGATATGATATTCGGGATTAAATATTTCGACATTTCTTGGACACAGCTCTGCAGAATACGAAACCATCACTATCCACAACACTGATATTCAAAGAAAGTTTTAAACTGTCCCTGAAGCACCGTAGGACGGTACCGAGTGGTACACCACCATTTAATCCACATCATATAAACATCAATCATCAATTCACTGGGTATTGTTATATGACGTGGATGAGGGGTGTATTACCACTGGTACTACAGTTTGGTTCCATCTCGACCCATAATTGGAAATCTTGAATAAGCGATCGTGACGTTACTGTAAAATAATTTCTAACCCTAAACAAAATTATTTAAATCACCAGTTCCAATTTCTCAGCTGCACATATGTTCCTCTAACAGTATACCACCTTTAGGGGATACGGGACGAGCTGGGGCCTCTGAGTATGTTACCAGAGTCCTGCCCAGCCTCCTGTTTAGATAGTACTTATAGTAACGATGTGCACCATCGTACATTTATCGACGTAATGGATAATTAGAAAGTAGAATTTGGTGCTATTGAATTTAGACAAACCGGAATAGGTTTTGTATTTATGTTGGTAATAAAACCAGACCTAACCCTAACCATCCTATGCCTAATACACGTTATCTGAGGTTTAATTATTAATATAGCACATGTGATATACTAGGCCTTGGAATACTTAAGTTTGATTTTTAGCTATATTTTTACGGGCCACAGGTGTGTGATGATGAGCGTGACCATGGTGTGGGTGGCCGGGGTGGTGTTGGCGGTGGGTGTTAGGCTGGTGCAGGAGGGCGGCGCCGCCACCCCTGCCCTCACGCCCACACGTCACCTGGGCGCTCACACCAAGTTCGTCGTCGACTACGTCCAGTTCTACAAGCCTTATGCAGTGTGTCTCCTCAGGCATGGTGAGTGGTGAGCGGGGAAGAGAGGGTGGGAGAGGAAGCGTGAGAGAGGGGAGAGGAAGTTTGGAAGAGAGAGAGAGCAGTGCATGACAGGGAACAGACGAGCATGAAAGCCCAGACGAGAAAATATATTAAGGAATGTTAAGAACGTAATGCGGATGTTATGTACTTTTTTATTATCAAGCTTAGGTATACATAGCAATGCACTTCTACCATATTCTGTAGATATACCTAGATAAGTTCATATAATATCCCTATCTCACAGGATTGATAGGCATATATGGAATAAACAGACATGAAATGCGAGGCTTGCACTAGCAAAATCTGGGTAAGCACAAAAACATCTTCCAATATTCATGAGTGAATGAAGTAGTTACAGAGCTCAAAGTGCCTCATACCAAATGGTCTAAAATCATTGATAACAGGGCAATCACAGATGTAGGTTTGGAGAATATATCGTAGCTCTTGTTCACATAGTTTAAAAGTTGGAATGTTCAACATTATGGAAGATTTTTTTACTTATAGCCACATGCCATAGATATCGATATCCCAGCCTAATTCTGGTCATTACAAATCACACTGTCTAGTGGATGTTTTGTCCTGCCCGTACACATAGTTCTCGGTTTTAAACATAACTCTTTATTCTCGTGCTTTCTTCCCTTAAGTGTCAGTGTCTGTTCATCTGCCATCCCTAATGTCCTCTGTGCAGCTTCTACAACAGAGATTGGAATGCCAAGATCTAACTCAATACAGTATCAGGCTTATCACGTGCAGTTTTAGGAGCCTTATCTGTGTCATCATGCTGGGCAACACTAATGTGTGATGGTATCCATACGAATGAGATTGAAACCTTTGCTCTGTGCATTAATGATGTTGTTTTTAGTGGATGTCACAACATTCCTAATATCTGTTTTGCTTGTTGAGTTTTTAAGTGCTCGAAGGCTGGCTTTGCATCACATAAAATGATTCCTCCACTGGTTTTCAATGCGTTAGTGGCAAGTTGCAGTGCAGCTAATTCTGTAGGTGTGGAGCTATGCCAGTTATTCAGTCTTACACTTGTGGTCTGTGTACATATGATATCTTTGTATATTATACAGGCTACTGCAGTACGACCTGTTGATATCTGAACAGACCCATCAGTGTAAGCATAGTGCTCGAAAGGCAGTAAGTTATTTATAAAGGAACGTAATGGTTTCAAGTGCTGTTGCTGAAAAGTATCGGATTCTCCTTACTCATTTTGCTGATGGGCTTGTAAGACACTTGTATTTCAGGGTACAGATATAATCGAATATATTATCTAATACATTGCATACAATAAGAATATTCAGTCTGGTGAGACTGATAACACTTCTACTCAATCAGTTTTCATATAGATTGCCAGCTGGTGCACTGGCAACACTTTCCCCGCCTACAAACAGCACCAGTCAGTTTATCTCTAAGTAGTATTGGTGATGGATCCCTCATGACCCTTACATAGAAGGTTGTGTTGAGCTGCTCAATTCTTCCACATATAGATGGGAGTTTCACCTCCTCCCTCATGTTGATAATTCTTGTGCATCTGGGGACTCCAAGAATGTTCCTCAAGATTTCATTTAGAATTTTCTCTAGAGCTTTCAGCCTAGCGCAGGGGAGATTAACAGAGTCTTGGGCAGGAACCGAGTCTTCAGTTCCTGCCTGATAAAGTACTCGGCAAAGCAGGAGTGTGTACCTCACCCAGGGAGAAAGCCCTGCAAGTTAGAAGTGAGTTGACCTTTGATTTGCATCATTAGCCTACTGAGAACAACCCTCTCAAGGTCCTTGCACATGCAGGAAGTTAAAGATATGGGCCTAAATTTGTTCGAGGTTGGCTTAGTTATATTGATTCAACCTGTCATCATAAAAATAACGTCACTTTTGGCTCGTATGCGCTCTATGGCCAAAAGTGAACGTAATTTGAAATGAAATCGACTCAAAAGTGACGTACTGTCCCGTTTTCTGTTTGAGTCGTCCGGCTTACTCGGTAAGGTTAGGAGAGGAAACTTTCAATTAACGATTTTCATAACGTATTGAAACTTTATGAGAATTTCCTGCACACCTAACCTATCAGAGGACCCTTAACTAACTGTTGCTGAAAAAAGTCACAATTTATTTTTTTTTCATTTTCAAATTACGTCCACTTACGGGCAAACGGCCAAAAGCGACGTTATTTTTAAAAGGACAGATTGTCAATTCTGAGGTCCTGCGTCCAGCGATAAGGTAGGACACCTCGCCGAGACTTTATTTGTACAGTTCTAGTAGCGGACTATTAGGTATGCCGGTACGAAGCCGATTGATTGATTGATTGATTGATTGATTGATTGATTGATTGATTGATTGATTGATTGATTGATTGATGAATATTAAGCCATTCAAGAGGTAGCACGGGCATGAGTAGCACGTAGGTGATAGATGTTTAGAGTGAATGTGATCTGGTAAGAAGCCTCAGGGTTTCAGGGCCTCAGGTATGTTGTACCATCGTCTGAAGCAGGAGTTACTCTGCCATTTTTGAGTGCAGTTTCAAGTTCAAATAGAGATGTCATACATCTAGGGGTCTGGTAGCTGACCGGACAGCGCACAGGACTCGTAATTCTGATTCCCGGACCAGGCAGAAACAAATTTTCTTTCACGCTGAACGCTCCTGTTACCTAGCAGTAAATAGGTACCTAGGTGTTAGACAGCAGTTACGGAGCTGCTTCCTGGGAGTGTGTGCATGGAAGAGAAAAAAATAGTAGTTAGTAACAGTTTATTGACAGTTGAGAGGCGGGCCGAAAGAGCAAAGCTCAACCCCCGCAAGCACAACTAGGTGAATACATCCTGCAGACTCATTTTCACTAAAGATAATGTTAGTATTAAAACCCCTTTTTCATTTTGACTCACGTTTAAGCTAAAGATGTTCTATGATTGATCCCCTGCAAGAATTGTTCCCAGTACTGGCTGCGTATTATATCTTTTAGTTTCATGAAAGAGCGGTTAACATGAACACATGTGTTGAGCGACTCTTGTTACATGAGCTGTGTGATGCTCAGCAACATGTAGTGTACATGGTCATGCATGGGCGTCAGGCGTGGCTCACACAACAGCTCATGTACTCTCATCTCCGCCAGTTACGTTTGACTTTGTGACGAGAATCTGGAATAAAGCAGTAACTATTCTGACAGATCTTGTGCTAATCGCACATTAATAATAATAATAATAATAATAATAATAATAATAATAATAATAATAAACCGATACCTTTACTGTGTGAAAGCTGCGGGTAAAAACAAGAGAATAAAAATACACACACAAATCACTATAGCATGATATATCAAATAAATAAATCCACCAGGGTCATGATGAGGGTTCGAACTTACGTCCAGGATAATCCCAGACGCGCCTGAATCGACTGAGCCACGGTGTTGACCTTGTCGTGGCTCGGTCGATTATGGCGCGTCTGGGATCATCCTGAACGTAAGTTCGAACTCTCATCACCTCCCTTGTGGATTTATTCAAGAGAATAAAAACTTTTAAACATTTAATATAACAAAAAATGACTAATTTTACACAAACTGACAAGTAACTATTAATGAAAACAAAACCCCTTTTCCACTTGGATAAAACATAATCAAAAGAGAAATATACACATGTGAAATTTACGTTAATAACAAAGGTGAAGGCAGTAGTTTATACAACATACTGTGTGGGTCTACCGTCAGCCGGAGGCGAGAGTAGCTGCGGCAGCTACACTAGAAGAATAATCCGACGCTCTGGATGTTGTTGTTTAAGATTCAGCTACTAGGAACAAAAAGTTTTAAGTAGCACGGGCTATAGTGAGCCCGTGCTACTTAAAGGACTTACCTGGCACAGGAGCGAGGCTGTAACTGACACTCTGGATGATTGATTGATTAAGATTAAGCCACCCAAAAGGTGGCTCGGGCATGAATAGCCCGTAAGTGGTGGCCCTTTTGAGCCATTACCAGTATCAAGAGCTGATACTGGAGATCTGTGGAGGTGCGACTGCACCCTGCGTGACGGGAGATGTCTCCCGTGGACACACTAGACGCTGGCAGGGCTTCTTATATTGGGCTGTGACGTCATATTTGGCGCGAATACTGGAGCTGGAGACTAGAAGCCAGTGAGATATAAATAATTTATTTAATAATAAGCATATATTCTCACATCTATTAGATTAGGTGTATACCGTCAGTATATAACGTACTGGAAATAAACCTAAAAAATTCAGGCATGTGCAATTCGCGTTATTAACGAATGACAGTTACCAAACAAACGACAGACAGATTGCGCACCAGTGGCCGGCCCGCTAACCTGCTGGTAATTTACCAAACGGCTTCAAAATCTATCAGTCATTTACGACCAGAACTCCACAGAAAACACCCGTACTTAACAGGAAATCCATATTACCAAGTTTCTTAAAACGTGTTACCGTTTTCAACATTTTTCTTGCCATCTCGAGACGTTTTTTTTTTTTTGTAAAAAAATATTCAGACTGGCGCCTCTGATGAAAGTTCCTAAATAAAATATGATGTGCATGTACCCAGGTGACAGTGTGACGAGCAGCACTCGTCACACACGTGTCCAGGTGATGGTGTGGCGCCCCGTCACACACACGTGTCCAGGTGATGGTGTGGCGCCCCGTCTCACACACACGTGTCCAGGTGATGGTGTGGCGCCCCGTCACACATGTGTCCGGGTAATGGTGTGGCGCTCCGCTGCCAACATTCTCCACCTGGGATTCAGGCAGTACCTATACCTCTAATGGACTTGTTTTAGCCAAGACGACTCCCTACGAACTATTAGCACTTGCAGGTGCAACAGGAACAACAGGCCAGAAGGCGGGGAATGAGGAGCTAGAGCTCACTCCCTCGAAGACACTAATAGGTAAGTACATGCATTACATTCCTCTCTTCTTTTTCATTTACCAAACTACGATTACTAATGGTACCACTACTGCCCACATCTGCTCACATTTGCTGCAGTGTTTACGACGCACTGTTCTGGAACTGTGGCCGAAGTTCTAGGGAAGATTGAGTTCCTGCATTAGTGTGTGTGGTGTGGTGTGGTTTATTATTATTATTATTATTTTCTACCACAGAGGCCACACAGTTACAATGCTAACCAGCATATATACATTTTCTTCTGTCCTCCATGGACAGGGTTAGAGATGTGTTAAACATATAGTTCAGGGGTTTATTGAACAATCAACCACAGAAGGTGATTTGGTGCTTTTAAAATGCGAAGCTAACCTACATACGTAAATACATAGATACACAGATTTACGTATGCCCTACATAAAGTGTTCGATGTGTCTTTTACATAGTGTCATTAATGTGCATTTATTAAGCTGAAATGTAATTCTGATCAGCTTCCATATATACTTTATACACATACATATACATACACACACATATACGTTCATATACATACACACACACACATATACGTTCATATACATATATACACACACATATACGTTCATATACATATATACACACACATGCATTCACATACATTTGTCTCTTTTACTCTGACAGGGTGAGATAGCTGATAGAGAAACTAGTGTGCAATTAAGCACTTAATCACTGAAGGTGATTAAGGTACTTTTACAAGCTCAGGTTATATAGTTACATCACATACATACATTGTATAATTGATACATTACATGGTTAATCTTGGGTACAAGTCCAATATATCATGAAGTGTTCCAGTACTCATATAGTAATTACACAGTTCAGCATACCTTAGCCCAGGAGGGCGAAAGTCAGTCAATATGGGACATTTTACAATATAATGTTCAAGAGAGTGCATATTTTCTCTTTCACAAAGTTGACACATTGTGTACTCGACATTTGGGTTTTGAGAAAGCTGCCAGATACGTCTATATCCCAGGCGTATTCTGGCCACTATAACATCACATTGCCGGGTTCTTGCTCTATTAGTCCCATATGTGAATGTCGCCTCACGATATCTATCATAATATTTAATGCTACAACTTTCAGGTCTTTGTGAATTTGTTAGGTCTGTGAGATCTTCATTAGATATTTAAGTATTCTCTTTGTCACTGCTTTATAAATTTTACCCTTGTGTGTAATTACTTAGTAGTGCTTGCATAGTCGAGTTTGCTTCTGGGCCCCACCTTGCTAGCTGCGGGACGTCGGTACCAGACGTCCCGAATCGTGTCCTCTTTGATTCCCCCTCTTTTCTAGGGTGGTTTGGTTCGGTTCCCTCAGTCTGTCCTCGAACCACAACCCTCCCTTCTGGGACTTGCCTAATAGCACACCACTGAACTTACTCGATTTTCCTTTCGTGTTTTATGAGGTCTTTCATGGTGGTATACAGTGTTCTGAAAACAGCCTTGTCCAGGTTACTGAAGTCTACTCTAATGTCTCTAACATAGGCGAGGTGTATACTCTCCAGTTGCCCGTACCTGCAATCCAAGTATCCATATCCAATCCAAGTATCCATATCCAATCCAATCTTGCCCGTACCTGCTTACAAACACGTCTCCATATCCGGATTTTACTCTTTATTCATTAACTGGTAGCAGAATCCGTGAGTTTCTTCAAGTACTTCCTCTCTTGATATGCGTTTGGCGATGGATGGAAAAGTTAATCCCGTAAATTAGACATCTTCCATATGAAGAGAGATTGAAAAAAGCTTAATTTACATTCCCTAGACACGCGAAGAGTTACGGGTGACATGATTGAAATTAACCTGTGGTTGAATTGGCATAACAAGAGGGATATTAATAAGGTATTAAATATAACAATACAAAATAGGACACGAAACAATGAATATAAAATGGATAAGTTTAGATTTAAGAAATGCTGATCTGGAAACATGGTTGTTGATTTGTGGTCCAGGTTGCCGGGTAGCATAATAGTCTTGGGATCACTTCACTGTTTTAAGCGTAGGTTAGACATTTATGAATGAGTCTGAGTGCATATGAATAGAAGCTGCCTCGTATGGGCCAATAGGCCCATACGAGGCAGCTTCAACTGTGTCCCATACGATGCCCATACGGACCCATACGGACCCATATTAATAGGTCCTTAATTGTAATGTTCTCATCGATTTTGTTCCCCAGCAGAAATCAGTCCTTGGGTGGAGGAGACCTTTCGGGGTCTGGTTGCACACTCCAACGCCTACCTGGCCGTCATGCCAGTTGGCCACCCCATGGACGCGAGAACCCACCTAAGTGACGAAGTGACCCACTTGCCAGACGGGGCAACCCACCTGGGAAACTTAGGTGGTGGGCCTGGTATCGTCAGCCAGGACCACACGCTGTTTGTGTTCCGTCTGGAGACAGCGGACGACGCCCGCCGCTTCTACCAGGTAAATAATCCGTGATAATCATTTCATTGGAATAATAATAAATAGAAAATACTTTAACGTGATATATTTTCTTTAGTCTATGATAAATGATTCATATTTCGTTGCAAAATGATCACGGTAGTTTGAAAGACCAAAGATGTACTGTTGGCCATTGCTATATATAATGGCTTATACTTCCCATACTGTTAACACGGACTAAATCGCCGTCTTTTTTTATTTCACACATGTGTGTTGGGTGAGGCTAGCCTCTATCGTCTGGCCTCCAACTTTGGACAGACATTCAGACATGAACGGGGTGAGAATAGCTTGAGCTACCTCATCCCTTTGTGTGTATTTTACCTCAATAAACTTATTTCAATTTCCTTGTAGTTAGTCAACATTTATTATATGTGCGTGCACTATGGGAAACTGTTTTCTCCTCTAATTCAGTTTTAACTGATGTTTATCTCGATAATGAAAATGTTTGAAATATTTTAATAAGAAACTAGTAAACTGTCATTGGTATATACCGTCGTGTAGATGGTGACAGGTGGATTTTGGTATATACCGTCGTGTAGATGGTGACAGGTGGATTTTGGTACAGGTGCCGACACATTTATCTTTGTGCAGGTATTGACAGATGTATCTTGGTGGAGGTGCTGGCAGATGTATATTGGTACATGTGTTGACATATGTATCTTGTTGCATATGTTAAATGTATCTTTATGCAGGTGTTGATAGATCAATCTCGGTGCAGGTGTTAACATATACATCTTGATTCAGATGTTGTTGACAGATTATCTTGATGTAGGTGTTGACAGATGTATCTTGGTGCAGGTATTCAGAGGAGCGCCTCTGTGGTACAGCTGGCTTCTGCTGATCCCTCAGACTCGCTGGACTCAGTGGCTGCACCATCTATACCTGCCTCTCAGTAGTAAGGTAAGTGAGGGACCCAGCTGCACCTCCCTCAGCTGGGTAGGTGAGGAGATCTAGCTTTACCTCCCTCAGTTGGGTAAGTGAAGGGGCCCAGCTGTACCTCCCTCAGCTGGGCATGTGGTGGTACCAACTACCCGACTGCTGTAATGCGTGCGTGTGTGTAGATTCAGAATCACTCCAGTGTCCTGCATATTATGCTGTGGTCACAAGACCATTGCAAAATAAAAAAACAAAATCTAACGTTTCAAACAGGTGATCGTGGCCACATATACGGAGGAGGAGGAGAAGAGAGCCATACCATGGTGGCAGGTGTATCAGGTCTCCCCTGCCACAGAGAAGAACGTCCTGGCCTCTGGCATCTGGTCCCTGGGAACAAGTGTATCGGGAGAGAATGACTGGGTCAAGGGTCACCTCAGGCCGGGAGAGAGTGTTGAGGAGAGGCAGATGACCTACGGGACGGTGCGAGCGGTGATGGGATACCACTGCCCCGCCGGACGGACCTGACGGGCCTCCACCTCTCCTGCACCACCATTCATGTGAGTCAACCCGCCCCTTCTTCCCCACCCATCTCTTGTTTGTGCCTTGATATTTCTGATATAAGCTAGATGTCAGTCTAATTAGTTATGTTTTACAACAAATATATCATATGAGTGAGAATTTCTGTACAAAGAGGGTCGAAATTAACCGACTGGTTGATTGATTAACAACACTACATCAACAACAACGCAACAAATTTAACAACAATCCCAGCTCTGCTATACAGAAGCAACAATGTCAGCACAGCACACCCCCCCCCCCCCGAAACCTCACAATGTTTACCTTCTTTTTCTTCCCCATAATTTCAAGACTTATTTATCATTCATTTTCCAGCATTTACTTTCTCTTAGCACCACCCTGGCCAGTAGCCCAACGTGTGCAGCACCAACATTGTGCAGCACTAAACTGTGTGACACAGTGGTGGCCAGGATCAGGTAGACCTGCCACCACCTGTGGCAGGTGGCTACAGGTGGCGAATCTCTTAACCCTGAATACTCTACGCCCAAACCCTGCTAGCTAGCTTTATTTATTTAACTGGGTCATGATCTGACACACTAAATTATTGAATACTCAGTCATTAGAGACCCTTCAGACCTGCCGGTATAAGATAACAGGAGCTTTGGAATTATTTCTCCATTAGCAGTAACCTGTCATCGCAGATGACATGCTCCCATATGACTGCAAGATGGGGATTTTTAGTATCACATAACTTGCTCTTGACACAAACTATGTAACCCTTCATATTGTCTCGGGTACCTACTTAAATGATCGTATATCTAAGTGTGCTTAAAAAAAATCCACCACTTAAACAAAAATCGAGCCCACCTCCGCAGACGTCCCCCACACTGTACTGACGGAGGGGAACAACGGCACTGTTACTGTGGATGGCATCTTCGGCGGCGTCCTCAAACTCCTGCAGGAGCTCACAAATTTCACGTATGATTTTCGTGCTTATTTGTCATATTAAGTTCACTTTTCTTTAACCGTGATTTTATGGTATAAAAATTTGTAATCTTTTTAACGTATTATTTTCATGCTAGAATACTTGCACTTTGCTGTGATGTGTTCGACAGTTTTCCCAATGTTTGACATTTTGGTGTTGTCTCGTCAGGATCTCTAGAATGTTTGTATGTTCCTGTTTATATACTAATGGTTAATCTGGTGCTATTATGTGAGTGGTTGCTTGTTCTTTCATTCGTCTCGGGTATATTTTGCTTCGACAGAATATTTGCGTTTTTCAAGTTCTTACACGATAATGTTGAGATCTGAGTAAAGATTGTTTTTTGACAATGTTTTGTGTTTTTATGTCGTTTTGATGTAAAGAATTGATTTGGTTGTGTCGTTTAGTTGTAATTGTTATGGTTGTTTTGTTTGGATGTAGTGTATTTTTTTATATTACTGACCGAAGAAACTGTCTATCGGGGGGGGGGGGTCCGGCCTTTTGGCCTGCGGAGGTGGGGTGCAGTGCCGGTCCCCATGAATGTTCCGCTGTCAGAGCTACTCCTACCTTTAGTCAGGAATTCTTATCTCCTTATCACGGGAGACATCTCCCGTCACGCAGGGTGCGTCGCACCTCCACAGATCTCCAGTATCATCTATGATACTGATAATGGCTCAAAAGGTCCAACACTTACGGGCTATACATCCCGTGCCACCTTTTGGGTGGCTTAATCTTCATCAATCTCTTATTCCTTGACGGCACGGCCTCACGGCCTGGGGTTACTTTTTCTCCTCCATTTCATATCAGGCTTTTCCCAGTCTCTATTAAATTTCTGCATGCCTGATTAATTTCCGTATTAATTCAGCTAGGGTTTACCATTATGTCTTTTCGGTCTCTTGACCAGGCTTCATTAAATGTTATGTTGTTTAATCACATTATATTTACTCTGTGTCCTGACTGTTATACATAGTGTTATAGATTTATGTTATGCATTTGCCTTAGTTCTAGTTCTATACAATAAGCTATTCGTTTCTGCAGATTTTGATTTACCTTGTTACTAGGCTATAACACTATTAATTTACTACGGGTGTACATTTTAGTTGATTTGGTGTACTTAGAGTTAGCCACGGTTATGTTATACATTTGTTAAGTCTTACTTATAGCCGCCTGATTTACATGTTCTGCAGAAATTATTTACTTGCACTTCTACTACGTAATAAATAAGCCCCCATACTGTTGGTGTCTTTTTCCCCCTGATCAGAAAACTGGCTATTTTGACTGTACTTTTAGCGCTTGCTTGGATAACTTGTATTAGTGATTCCCTTAATACAATAAATAGATGGTTGTTGTTTGGCTATCTATACTATACCTGTTGTTGAATGCAGGTGCTCGTGTCGACCGTCTAGAGACGGTCTGTGGGGCAGCCTGGTGGACGGAAGTGGACGGGTATGATACGGGACCTAGTGGACGGTGAAGCAGAGATGGCCGTGGCGGCACTGGACATCACCGACGAGCGCAGTACCGCAGTTGACTTCCTCCTGCCCATCACTCGAACCCAGTAGTCTGAATTCTCTCTCCTCGCATACATTGTTATCAACAAAGGTATTAATATATTGTTGAGTTAGCTCACATGCACACACGGCTGCCTCCTTATCCTGCAGTGTGACTCAATTGCACCGCATTGATTGTATTTTTTTACGCTACTGAATTGCACTCGGTACAAGATCATTTATCATTTTTATTTACAGGGAAACATACATTATCTATAATTAATATAATTTCTGTGATGTTATATCATCCGATAACAGACATTGTAAACCTTTAAGTTATAACCTTTCCTCTCTATACTGCTGTTATTGGTCGGGTGTGGGCGTCGACAGCTTCTTTATTTATTTAATATATCAGAAAGTTCTTTAGAAAACGCTAGGAAATAAAGAATAGGCAGATGATGTTATAATGTGTACGGGACCTGAGGCGTATAATTTGGTGTACCCAGTGTGTGCAAGTTCGAATCCTCATCACGCCTTCTCCTTATTTTCTCATTGATACATCACGTTAATTTATTTTCTTTGTGCACGTGCAGGATCTAACTGTGTTTGGGCCCTAGATCAAAACAGCTAAATGTGTCCCACGCTGTCGTCAGTATGGCTATCAAAAGGTTAAACATCCATGTAGACAGCTCATATCATAGTAATATGTAATGAGTAATGATTCAAGTTATAATACGCTTTGTTTGCAAAGGAATACATTGAAGTCATATTCCTATACTTATACAAGTTTTAATTGTTCTGTACACGACAACGTGTACAGAAACAATCATCCTGAATGAACAGGGTGTTGATTCACACAGACTATTGATTTCATATGTGCCATATGCATTCAGCCTTCAGTTCAGAACGAATTTGCTGACTTGTGTAACATTTACAGTCATCTGGAAATTATATATTGAGCACTCCCTGCCTCTTGAGATGTTTGAGGATTTTTTTTTTACTAAATTCGTAATGTGTATAAGTATTAAAATATTTTTCTTATCAATTTAAAACACTTATCTTGTGTTGTTTGTGACGGACGTGTATTTCTGTGCGTCGTCGCTTCACGCAGGTACAAGATGGCAATGAAGCGGCCCTCTAACAGTGATCGAACGTGGATGACCTTCACGCAGGAGTTCCATGTGCATGTGTGGGCAGTGCTGGCAGCCTCGGTCTGCTTGCTTTCCCTCAGCCTCTACCTTACCTCTGCCATTGTAAAAGAGAAGCAACACATTAGTCTCTCAGATTCCCTCTGCGCCGTTTTTGGAGCCCTATGTGGACAAGGTGAGGAAAATCCCAGAGATTTTTTTGTCATGTTATCTTCCCAGTCTTTGACAGGCCTACGGTTCTTATGTAGGATTCGAGGGCTGTGTCTACATAGGTTGGAGTTAGTCAGAAGAGTTGCCAAATTCTTTCTATCATCTATAGCTTTTAAATAAGGCTTCCGGGTATGTCATGCCACATAAAGCTTTCCATCTGAGTACTTTAAAACTCCCTGAATCCTTTATTAGACTTTTCGGGCACTCCGCACTTCAACGTTATTTAAAGTTTCTGAACAAGATATCTTATTCATTTGCATCTGTTGGTGCTCCTCGGCAGGATCTTTTGTTTTTATTAGTATACTTCAGCAGTATCCTCTGATACGCCTAATGATCTTCAGCAGGATCATCTCTACTCTATATGTCCATCGGTAGGGTCCCCTGGAAATAATACAAATTCTTAAGACTTGAGACACTGGACACCATAAGGGTTACCTTACCTTGAGATACTTCCGGGGCTTAGCGTCCCCGCGGCCCGGTCGTCGACCAGGCCTTACCTCCAGGGTAAACAATATGCTGTATTTGTTAAGTAATTTAAACAGTAAAACAATTTAAGTATAATTGAAGAGCCCACATTAGGCTCGTGTGAGCTGGTAACAATGATCTTGGGTGATGTCTTAAATGTGTGTAAGTTTCCATGTCCGACCAATTCTGCCATTTTGTTTCTGTGAAGACGCTGCTCTTTCGTCCGTTTATAAGTAAATAAACGATATATGTAGGGGCCTTCTGTGTGTCTTTTCTCCACGCAGGAACCAACTTGCAGTTCCAAAGGTTGCCATGCCGTCTGGTGGTGCTGACGGTGCTGCTCCTGCAGATAGTGGTGTTGGCTCACTACACTAGCAACCTGGTCTCAGCGCTGGCTGTGGGGCCCTCACTCCCCACCATCTCCTCCATCGGCGACGTCGTCAGCAACCCAACGTTCTCACTCGGCACTCTTCAGGACACAGCATATCTTGGCTACTTCAAGGTGCCTATAATTTGCTTCTGTTTTTCTAACTTAACAAGCTTTTAGGAAGTGTTGCAGTAGAAACTGGTTCAGTATTACCAGGTTCTAATAGGATTCGCAGAGCACTTACATATACACTTACGAGATCTGTACCTCTTAACGCGATCATGGCAATTTAGACTGTATTTACAGAACGGTTTACGAACTTCGATGTGCTACGAGGTCGCTTCATCCCAAGGTTATTAATATTTCGGACGACCTCGTAGGGCTTCGGATCTTGTAAAGTTAGTCAATAAAAATCAAAGCCGCCATGACCGCGTAAGAAGGTCTAGATTTTGTTACTGAAACAGAACTTGTTTATTGGGAGGCAGAACTCTCCAGAGCCGGAGCACCAGATAGCATACACCAACCTGATGGCGGGTGGAAGGCGTGGTCTGGTGGCGAGCACCGCAGAGGGCGTGGCTAAGACGCTGCAGGAGAACTACATCTACATGGACTGCTCCGTCTACCTGGTGAATGAGATCGACTGCCGCCACGTCATCCTCCCCACTGCTTATTTCCCCGCCATCACCTCCATCGCCCTCCAGAAGGGTTCCCCACTGGTTCTTATCTTCAATCAAATGTACGTAATTTGGATTAGTTGGCCACTTGTTTTCTCTATGGCCTACGGTTTAATGATAGACGTACTCTGAGTAGCATAGGCTGACAATAATAGTACAGTACATGAGTATTAGTCACGGGATATATAAATTTGGTAATATATTGTCCATTTGACAAATATGTTGATACAATTTTTCTCTGTCGGTAGAATCCTTAAGATGAAAACTTCGGGTCTGATACATAGCTTGGAGCAGCGATGGACGACTACTGAACCAGACTGCGAGGAGACCCACTTCATGGCTATAGGACTGGATGCCCTCCTCACACCCTTCCTCCTCCTCCTGCTGGTGATGGGAGTGTCCGTGGTGATCTGCGCCGCTGAACACCTCCTGCAAGAGGTGTGCTCGAGTCTCTCCGTCCAACACACTGTCATCCGCCCCAAGCACACAAAGTGTACCGAGACTTTTTGATAAGCAGCTCTCAACGTATTTGACCCCGAATGTGTGGGGCTTTTTACCCTAAATCCTAAATATAGTAAAAATATACAACAAAAATTAAACCAATTTAATTTGTTGATTAATTATATTAATTATATATGTATGTGTATATATCTATATAAATGTAAATGTTCGTTTGTTCAAAATCGCTAATTTCCGAAAGTTCTTCACCGATTGCTTTGAAATTTTCACACAACGTTCCATTTGCACCCGAGCAGATTTTTATATACATACTATATTATATAGATGTCACGTCTATGACAGGAAAAAACGTTTTTTTTTTTTGTAAAATTGTTTTTTCATGCGAGAGAAATCTTCGAAACCTCTTTACCGATTGCTTTGAAATTTTGACACAATGCTGCATTTGAATAGGTGCGTCTTTTTTATATACCTACTATATACATACCTTACCTGTGACAGGAAAAAACATGTTTGTTTTTGGAAAGCAGCACCATCTGTGGGACATAAGAGCAACACACGCTGTAATCTCAGAAAGTTCTTCACCGATGCTTTGAAATTTGTACACAATGTTCCATTCGAAACGTGTTTTTATGAACCTACTATATACACAACGTTCCATTCGAAGCGTGCTTTTATGAACCTACTATATAGATGCCACACCTGTGACAGGTAAAAACATGTTTTTTTAAACAGCGCTATCTTGTGCGATCCTTACAGCATCCTCACTCTCCCTTCTATCGTGCATTAACTTATACCCCATCTGTAGTTCCTGTTCCTCTTCGCCACCTTCCTCTTTCTGTCCATTTGTCTCGCTTACAAGATTCTTTTTCGGTTCGTATTACCAATGTTTCTCCTCGTATTGTTCCATCCTTGCCCCCGTGGAGGGTCCCCCTTCCCAAATTTTGTACTTCTCTGACCCGCATCACTAAAGCTTTTACCCCTCCTACAGTTCTGAAACGCCTCTTCCTTGAGCACTTTTCTTCTCATTCCCACTCCATTCCCATCTAAACCGATGGGTCTAAGTCTGCTGACGGTGTGGGCTACACTGTTGTTTTTCCTGACCACACTTATATGTGTCGCCTTCCTCCAGAGGCTAGCATCTTCACAGCAGAACTTTATGCTATTCTCTATGCTCTTTGTCTCCTGCTTTCCCGGTGTCAATCCTCCTTTGTGGTGGTAGTTAACTCTCATAGTGCCCTCATGGCTTTAGGGTCCTTTAATCCGGTCCACCCGGTGGTCATCGAGATTCAACATTGGCGGTTTCTTATCTAGTAAATTTAAGTCAGTTGAGTTTTGCTGGGTTCCCAGCTATGTTGGTGCTGCTAAGGAAGCTATCTGCACTTGTCCCATCTCCCGTAAAGGTACTTCTTATTCCGACTTTTACCCAGTTATTCATGCCTCCATCCTTGCCCACTGGCAGAGTTGTTGGTCTTCTGTTATTGATAACAAACTGCGTACTCTTAAGAGTCGTGTGTCCCAGTGGCCTTCCTCCTGCCACCGTAACCGGCGGTGGGAAACGGCTCTAGCTAGGTTATGTATTGGCCATATCCGTTTAATTCATGGTCACTTAATGGAGCGCCGCCCTGCTCCTTATTGTCCAAATTGCATTGTCCCTCTTACGGTCGTGCATATCCTTGTTGAATGTCCTGACTTCCGGGACGAGCGTGTGTCTTGTTTTCCGACCGCTCCCCGCGGTCGCTTGTCCCTCGATAGAATTCTTGGCGACTCTGATACTTTTGATATCGTTCGCCTTATGCGTTTCTGTTCTCGTATTGGCATCCTTGGTGATATTTAGCGCCCTCTGATTATCCGCATATTTGATGATGCTACATAGCCTTCCCGGTTTGGTGCCTTCTATTGATAATTACTTGGTGGAGGCCTGGCGCAGAGGTTGCACATATTACAAATACCTGACATCATACCTTTAATACGTTTCCAAGATTCATTAATCTCCTTTCCTGATCCCAGCTTCTGGCTCTCGTATCCCTCCAAGTGCTATATTCATTTCGGTTTAGTGTTTTTTTTATCATAATTAACTTACATCGTCTTTTTCCTAAGTTGGTTCACCTAAGGTAATTAGACCTGGGGGGGATGAAGAAGAAAAAAAAGAGTAAGCAATTCTTTATTTTTTTATTTTTTAAACTTTGTGAAATACATAACCGTATACCATATGTTGCTATGAACGAACACCAAGTATTAACAGAATAAACTTGTAATGGGCAGTTGGTTAATGTGACAACTTCTGCCTATGCGTGTTAGATTGTTAATGACGCTAATGTATTCTATCTTTCGTAAATAAGTTTCCACAAATGAGACTAGCATGAACAACAGTTTACCTGGTGTGGAGACTAGCCTCTCGCTAACTCACGTGCCTCTCGCTAACTACACTAACCCGAGAGTCTTTCGGGTTGAGTGAGTTTCTTGCTGGGATGGCGTTCGATCCCTGATAACTAAAGTGGTTGGGCACTATTCCTTCCCTCCGTCCTCGTATCCCTTCCAGTAGTCATATTGCCTTTGCACTTTCTCCTGCCTTAAGCCAATGAACGCCCGGAAGTTATATTGTATAGAAATTTAGATCGTTTACAGGTGTAGTAGAGGTAAGCCACGCCATCTTTTGCAGAGAATAGCAAGCGTGAACAAATGGAACTGCCACAGTGCATGAAGACATTTGTCAAAAATAATTGCAAGGGTAAACCAAAAAATTTATTGATAAATGTTGTAAACATTGATATTTACAAACAGCGTGCGTTGATTTAAAAGGTTACAGTAGAAACTGATGATACTGGAAGAGAGAAGAAATTAAATAACTATAATTATGAACTTCTATTTCCAATTTCTTCCTATTTATTCACTAGCACTAAAGTGTTCTACACGAATAAGGAGAGTTCCTACCATGCATTATACAAGCTAAGAACAATTTTCTTGCCTCACCAGGAAGCATGGCCCTGTCGTTTGCTTGATCATACTATTACCACATACTTGTATCTTTTATTTAATGTTAAGTGACATTTATATTAGTACACAGTGAAGGTGGAGTCATCTGTCAATACAACACAGCCAGAGCATTCATGTGCTCGGGTAGCTAAATTTTGTTGTATAAACTACACAGAGGAAACCATCTTGTATAGACCACAGACAGGAGCCAAGTTGTATAAACTACAGACAGGGACCATCTTGTTGTATAGACCGCAGATGGGCCATCATCTTGTATAAATACAGTCTTCAGGGTGTTCAGAAAGTTGGGATTGGCGGAGAACCTGGAGAATATTTGGCTTTATACATAATGGTAAAACTGTGACGAACCGAGGCTCTTATTATTTACTTTGTCTCCTTCTTTCCCTTCTTCTTCTTGCACTTCTTCTTTCCCTTCCTGTTTCCTTTCTTAATATTCTTCACCAGCTGAATGTCAACATATTTTATCATATTTTTCCCTCATGATGTATCTTATTATGTACTGTTCAACCTCAAGAGTTTTTTTTGTATCCAAGGAAAATCTGAGTTTTGTGTATCTTGTTTCAGGCTTTTTTCCATCATCTAATTTTCTTTCATATCTTCAGCTTCTTAATGACGAAGGAAATTCATACTTTCTTTATCGTCTCACCAATTAATAATCCTTTCGTAAGGACGAGTAAGGCTTAGAATCCTTGAAACAAGTGAAGCCTAACTATTTTTTTCTTGTCAAAATTGAAGATTTCCTCACTAGGAAGATTTCTTAGAGTTGGGGTGTTTTTCCTGAACTTTCCAAGTTTTCTCAATAGCAAAACCCCTCCCTCACTTGTGCTTAGTAATATCTAGCTGTTTAAATGTTTCCTATACAGCATTTCTCACCTAGCTTTGCCACTTACTAGTATTTCTCACCAACACATGTCTCCTATTGCAACGTATCTCAATATGAAGTATCGTAGTTTAGTAGAACCTCTCGTGGGGCTGAAGCTTGACGTCGACCTCGCTAGCTTCCCAGAGGTGCCTCGCCAGCTTCCTCTGCTGCGCCAGCTCCGTCGTCGGCGTGTCCTGAAACACACACACACAGTAGTCACACACACAGTAGTCACACACACAGTAGTCACACACACAGTAGTCACACACACACACACAGTAGTTATATATTAACATACACAAGGTAGTCCTACAGTATATATATATACATACCCAGTGTATGTATATATATATATATATATATATATATATGTGTGTGTATATATGTGTGTGTGTATATGTGTGTGTGTGTATATATATATATATATATATATATATATATATATATATATATATATATATATATATATATATATATATATATATATATATATATATATATATATATATATACATATATATATATATATATATATATATATATATATATACATATATATATATATATATATATATATATATATATATATACACACATATATATATATATATATATATATATATATATACATACACTGGGTCGTTGGCGGGATGATAGATGCGTCTTACAAGCCGGCAAATACAGTAACATATTCTAGGTTTTATCAGATCTAGTATAGTTTATATTAGGCCTAGAATAGGTCAAAATATTGTCTTCGTTTCTTTTGGTTTAAATAATTTAGGTTTTACACTACAATGTTAGTTAAGATATCTCTGGAATTTATTTGAAATGAATTACTTAACCTATAACAAATCTTTTAGCTCAGTTGGCCCAGATAAACTTCAAATGCTGGTACTGAACCTGCCCGAAACGCTGCGCGTACTAGTGGCTTTACAAGATTGTAAAGACCATGCTATGTCTCCTCACAAACCCAATGTATCTTCTTGTATATAAATAAATAAATAAATAAAACACACAAATAAATAAATAAGATACTAGATTCACAGGACTTTGTATTCGTACAAAAGAAGTACTCTTGATAGCTAACACACATATGCAACAATAGAGGTACACTATTGAGGTTAACACTCAGAGAAATACTAAGCGAAGCAGTACTCGGAGATACTCAACAGAACGAACGTAAAGGAGGATTTACCTTGCAGTCAACGAAGTAGTGACCGGAGACGTCCTCGACCTCCTCCGACACTGCCAGGTAAATCACAGGTTGAGCTCCAAGTTTGGCGTCCTGGAGGAGGGAAGAGAGAGAACATTGGAAGGTTACGGAACTGTTGTAACTCGTTCTTCAGCAAGATACACAAGCACACACACAGACACAAACATACACACAGACTCACACAGACAAACATACACAAAGATTCACTCAGACAAGCACACACACACAGGTACAAACATACACACAGACAAACATACACAAACTCAAACATAAACACAGACACATACACACACACACACACACACACACACACACACACACACACACACACACACACACACACACACACACACACACACACACACACACACACACACACACACACACACACAACCTAAGTAAGGAGGCATTTAGGGCTCTTTACACTGCCTACGTGAGGCCAGTCTTAGAGTATGCCACCTCATCATGGAGTCCCCATCTGAAGAAGCATATAATGAAACTGGAAAAGGTTCAGAGGTTTGCAACGAGACTCGTCCCAGAGCTACGAGGGATGGGGTATGAGGAGCGCCTGGGGGAACTATGCCTTACGACACTAGAAAGAAGGGAGAGGGGGGACATGATAGGAACGTATAAAATACTCAGAGGGATTGACAGAGTGGACATAGACGAAATGTTCACATGGAATAGTAACAGAACGAGGGGACATGGATGGAAGTTGGAAACTCAGATGAGTCACAGAGATGTTAGGAAGTTTTCTTTTAGCGTGAGAGTAGTGGGAAAATGGAATGCACTTAAGGAACAGGTTGTGGAAGCAAATACTATTCATAATTTTAAAACCAGGTATGATAGGGAAATGGGACAGGAGTCATTGCTGTAAACAACTGATGCTCGAAAGGCGGGATCCAAGAGTCAATGCTCGATCCTGCAGACACATATAGGTGAGTACATATAGGTGAGTACACAGACTGGAGATGAGTCTCCGTGGCGCAGTGGCAACACACTCACATTCACACATTCCCTCGCTAACACATCTAAACAAACCCACTCTCAGATTCCAAAACACTCACACATTCGTGCACTCACATACACACTCACTCGCACATTAACTCACTCACATCCCCTCGCACTCACCTTGCCCATCAGATAGAAGAGCTTGCCGCACACCCAAGCGAATAAGGTCACTTGACCTTTGTAGAATATCTCCGTGGACACACACCCGGGATGGACACTGTTGGCTGTCACACCTGGCGGGGGGAGACACAGGTGTACAGCTCCAGTGTGTAGGTGGCAGGTATATGACAAACTCTTGCAAAGACTTGTAAAAAGTTAGCCTATCTAAATTATCGGAACTGCTTAAAAATCTATAAATCCGAGTTCTTTAGAGCACAGGCGAGGAAAATACAGAATTATTTAAACTTGAAAAATATTAGAGGGACTGTTTCAGATCTGGACGAGGAAGTAACACTACACGAGACCAGGAGGTAAGTACAAAATAGCCCCGATGAAAAGCAGCGGTGCGGGAGAAGTTGATTATAACCTTCAAAGGATTCCCCAATCAACTGGTGTGTGATTCATACGTCAGGCTACGAGCAGCTGCGTCTAACAGCCATGTTGATCAGACTATCAACCAGGAAGACTGGTCAGGGACCGGGCCATGGTCACATTGATGACCAGAACAAACAACAACAACAAGGGGAAATAATAATACTTCTTAATAAGAGACGAAGTCCTCTTAAAAAGAACGTCGCATTTAGCCTTTGCCCGTATGGCCGAATTTGGACGTAATTTGAAAATGAAAAAAATATGAAAATAAATTTAGGATTTTTTTTTCAACAACAGTAAGTTAAGGGTCCTCTGATAGGTTAGGTGGGCAGGAAATTCTCATAAAAGTTTCAAAACGTTATGAAAAACGTTAATTTAAAGTGTCCTCTCATAACCTCTGCGTGTACGCCGGACGACTCAAATAGAAAACGGAACAGAACGTCACTTTTGTGAGTGATTTCATTTCAAATTACGTCCAAATTTGGCCATATCGCGCATACGAGCCAAAAGTGACGTTATTTTTAAGAGGACGGGTTGATAGGACACAAGTCGCATTGTAAACAAGACGGTTCGACCACGTATTGTAACACCATCCCACCCATACCCAAACTTGTCTAACCTGAGCTAATACATCTTAACCCAGCACTATACAAGGTATTAACAAACAGAACGAGTTCTGTCGAATCGCCTTGTTTACGATCTGACCGTACCCCTAAAATACTCTGGGTCTCGTCCCATTACCCAGCCTGAGGCACTCCAGGTAGGTAGGTGCTCGTGTGTCGTCCTGAGTGTTCCCAAGCACTATAACTGTGCGCCCAACACACTACCTCGCCACCTAGTAATGCACCTCTATCTTCAGAAAACAACCACTACAGCTATTACCTCCTATCCATACAGAATCTTATCTGTAGCGTCCGACCTATATGCGCTCAACATACACTACATTGTCCTGCCTGTGCCCTCAGCCTCCTACCTGAACCCCCAAGCTTCCTGCCTGTGCCCTCAGCCTCCTACCTGAACCTCCCAAGCCTCCTACCTGTGCCCTGGAGCTTGCTGGTGAGGTCGAGGGTGAAGAGGATGTTACAGAGCTTGCTCTGGCCATAAGCCGTCATGGAGGTGTAGTCGTCCCGCTCGAAGTTGAGACTGTCCGGGTTGAGTCTACTGACGTAGTCGTGGCTGTCGGAGGTGACGTTGATGATGCGGCTCGGGGCGCTCTTCTTCAGGAGACCTGCCGGAGGAGAGGTCGATGTACAGGGTCTTGCTGCTTGGGTTTTGCTACGAAGGGCGAACAGTGTACAGTGTCTCGTCACCACACAGTGTACAGTGTCTCGTCACCACACAGTGTACAGTGTCTCGTCACCACACAGTGTACAGTGTCTCGTCACCATACAGTGTACAGTGTCTCGTCACCACACAGTGTACAGTGTCTCGTCACCACAGTGTACAGTGTCTCGTCACCACAGTGTACAGTGTCTCGTCACCACACAGTGTACAGTGTCTCGTCACCACACAGTGTACAGTGTCTTGTCACCACGGAACCCTGGCCAACCTTTTATGGCCCGGCAATCTCTAATGGCTCTGCATTGAATATTATTTATTAATTTCTGGTCATTAAAATATGTATATGTCCACAATAATATTCCCAGAGTTTATACTATACTGGCAACATTGACATTTAGAATTATACTAAGATGATTTCCAAAATATGTGTCTGATACATGGGGGAATTCTTTTAGGTTTGGTTGACAGTCAAAGTTCATGAAATCACGCAGGTTTTTCGCTAATGTCGCCAAACATATTGTTTCAAAATACTCCCAACTTTATTTATTTATTTATTTATTTATTTATTTATTTATATACATGAAGGGACATTGGGATTGTGAGGATACATAGCATAGTAATTACATTCTTGTAAAGCCACTAGTACGTGCAGCGTTTCGGGCAGGTCCTTAATCTAAGAAACTTATAAGTAGGTTGTGACGATAATCTCTTCCAAGAGATTGAGCCTGCTCTTCCCTACAATCGTCACGTTCCAAGCTACATTCAACATACGTTCTACAGTAGCAAAAACGTATATCAAGACAGCCACACGCACCTGCACCCCCTCCCCCTCACACTCCTCACCGCCTGTTCGCCGACTGCACTTCAACTAGCAAACTACCAGCTGTGGGTCTGCCTGCATTCTCATTGGCTGTTCGAGATCTCGCCACTCCAGCCCTCCACCAATCACGCACGTCGTGAAGTCAACGTTGGAGTCAGCGAGCTGTACCACCTCAGAATATCTTGTGCTCTAAAGCTGTGAACATCTAATTGATATTCCTCGGGTATCAAGTAGCGGTTCTTAGCTTGCGCTAATATTCCAGCACCATTTTATATTTCCTTGTATTATACTTTTGTCCTATTGTTAACGTAATCCATTAATAAGCCATTATTCATTTTTATGTTAGTTCTTTTTCACTTGTTACACTTACACACTACCAAGCCAAGGAATTGTCTTTATTTAAATTTGTTTTCTAGAGTAATTAAATTTCATTGGTTATCTTTTGTGTTTTGTGTATCTTACCTTGCCTTACCACAGACTATCAGACAAGCAGTCATTCTTTTTTTTCGTGTATGTGGCCTGGCTTTGACATCTGCCATTGGAGGACTGCCGAACACCATACTCCATTACTTTACCGTCACAAGGTAAATACTTGCAAAATTTATAAAAATGATAACAGTTACATAGCATGAAAAAAATAAAAGATGAGAGAAAAATTGTAGGTATATTAAAGCACATAGGTACCTCAGAATGATTGCAATGACAGATTGAATGGTAGTTTAACAAAACTTAGCAGGCACAATACAGCATATGGCTAGCACATAAAAGAAGACGGCAATGAACACAATGATAAAGTTGTTTGGATTAAGTACATAAAGATTGGGAGATTGGGTAACACTAGATACAGAGAAAATTAAAGCTCAGTGTAGGAAACTACGAAGATGAAATTAGGTACTTTTTGGTTTTGTTTTTAAATGAGGCAAAAGTTTGACAGCTTTTCAATTTACTAGGGAGTGAGTTCCATTGACTAGGTCCCTTAATATGCATAGTGTTTACACAGATTAAGTTTGACCCTGGGGATATCAAAGAGATATATATTTCTGGTGTGGTGATAATGGGTCCTATTACATCTGTCCAGGGAAAGTTTTAGAGCATGGTTTGCATTTAAGAACAGGGTTTTGTAAATGTAGTTGACACAAGAGAATGTGTGGAGGGAGTTAATATTTAGCAAGTTTAGGGATTTAAATAAGGGAGCTGAGTGTTGTCTGAAAGCAGAGTTTGTTATTATTCTGATAGCAGATTTTTGCTGGGTGATGATGGGCTTAAGGTGGTTTGCAGTGGTAGACCCCCATGCACAGATACCATAATTAGTGCATAATATAGTGAGAGGAGAGCAGAGTTAGGAACATAATATCTTATTTTGGAGAGCATTCCAACTGTTTTAGAGACTTTCTTAGTTATGTGTTGAATGTGGGTGCTGAAGTTGAGTTTCTTGTCTAGGAATAGGCCAAGAAACTTTCCATGATTTTTATTACTGATGTTAATGTTGTCTATCTTTAGCTGAATTGCATTCGATGATTTGCTTCCAAATAAGATGTAGTAGGTCTTTTCTATGTTTAGTGTTAGTTTGTTAGTTGACATCCATAAGTGGACTTTTTTTTTAATTCATTATTCACAACATTATTTAGTGTATGTGGGTTGGGGTCTGAATAGATGAGGGTAGTATCATCAGCAAACAATATAGGTCTAAGAATATTAAAGACATTAGGCAGATCATTGATATATATATATATAAGAAATAAAAGAGGTCCTAAGATGCTGCCCTGTGGCACTCCACAGGGCAGCATCTTAGGACCAACATCTTAGGACTTAGCATCTTAGGTAGAGTGGAAGAGGTTGTATCATTGATGGTTACACATTGGTGTCTGTCACTAAGATAGGATCGGATGTAGTCCAGGGCAAGGCCTCGGATTCCATAATGCTGGAGTTTAAGTGAAAGGTAGTTGTGATTAAGAGTATCAAAGGCTTTTCTTAGGTCAATGAAGAGTCCAATCGGAAACTCATTTTTGTTAAGGGCTGAGTAGATTACGTCAAGGAGATTAATGATTGCATCATTGGTGCTCTTTTGGGACCGGAAACCAAACTGGCAGGGGCTGAGTATGTCGAATTTTACGAGGTAGGAATAGAGCTGTTTGTATATATTTTTTCAAATATTTTTGATAGAATGGGTTGATTTGATATTGGTCTATAATTGTTTAATTGTTTCATTTTTAATTGTTTAATTGTTTCAACTGTGGTTGAGGTGAAGGTGGCGAGGGTAGGTGGAGGCGGGGAAGGATAGGTGGAGGCGGGAAGGATAGGTGGAGGTGGCGATGGTAGGTGGAGGCGGGGAAGGGTAGGTGGAGGCAGGGAAGGGTAGGTAGAGAGAGAACAAGGTGAGGATAAGATGCAGGAGAGGAAGGTTAGAGCCACACGGAGGAAGGGAAGCGTCACTTACCCAGCAGGAGGTTGGTGAGGAGGAAGTGGCCGTAGTGGTTGGTAGCCATGGTGAGCTCCAGGCCGTCCGCGGTGACCTCTCGTCTGGGTGGACCCATGATCCCGGCGTTGTTGATCTGAGGCCAGCCCTTCACTCTCTTAGTTACTGACAATTAGTAAACGTATATTCCCCTAATTATAATCATTTTGTTTTTGATCCCGTCTCTCAACCCTCAACAACTGGTATACAGGTTCCTGAGCCTTTTAGGCACTGTCTTAAATAACATTATGTACCACACCGTCCGTCTTGGCTGTTCGTTAGTATTTTGTATATGTTTCTTCTCTCTTACGATGATGTCAGGCTCAGTTCCTTAAATAATTCCTCGTACCTTTATCCATCAACTCTGGGACGAGCTTGGCGACATGCCTCTGGACCTTCTCCAACTTCGTTTTGCATTAATGAAATATGAACTACAC
>WNGS01167840.1:5604084-5618486 GCA_020271785.1 Procambarus virginalis | reverse complement strand
CCTGGCGTATATATATTCCTGAACTGGTCTGGCTTACGCAGCACACGGTGTAAACACCGACAGTTTACTTACCGTTATGAAGGCTGTTTCCAATGTTGGCCATCATTGGACCTGCTTCATCTAACTGCTTTCCGTCTAAGCAAGGACTCGTTCGTGGCCTTTGTGTACCACGTATGTCAGACCAATTCTGGCATATACGGCGTCAAGGTGTAGCTCATATATCATGAAATATAAAGCAAATACCAGTCGTATTTCACCAAAACCTGTTGCATATGCCCTTGATGAAATCTGGTTGATGTGGAATTCGGAAGAGTTTATGAGTATAATGAACTTAGGAAGTTTAATGTGTTCTGAAGCATAGTTTCATGAAGTAAATTAATATCAAAGATTATACTGAATTAAAAAAGTAAAATTAGTTTTGAGAGTATGTTGAGTTTTGAGAGCATTATGAGTACCTCACAGAAGTATAGTATCCAGTCTTAACTAAGCTTAAGCAAGTAACCTCGCTCTCTCTAATTATATGTAACTTTAACTTCATCAACTTCTTCGTCAACTTTATCGTCAACTTCTCTCTCCGGTTGATGATAAATCTCGTCAAGTATTTATTGATAAGAGACTGAAGTGTTAATTAGATTTAATAAGTCTTATACCTATCATTAGCGTTAATATCGTCTAGCCACAAGGGCGATGACCCCAAGCTACCTAATCCCAACCTCAATCCCAACACCAACCCCAGGCCACCCAATCCCAACACCAACCCAGGCCACCCAATCCCAACCTAAATCCCAACACCAACCCCAGGCAACACATTCCCAACCACGAACCCAGATCACCCAATACCTACTCCAACCCCAAGCCACCCATGGGTGGCTTCAGGGTCGCCTGACAGCTGGGTGGACAGCGCTTCGGATTCATAGTCCTGAAGTTCCGGGTTCGATTTGTCTCCCGGAGGAGGCGGAGACAAATAAATGGGCAAAATGTTTATTTCACCCTGATGCCCCTGTTACCTAGCAGTATAAAGGTACCCGGGAGTTAGACAGCTGCTACGGGCTGCTTCCCGGAGGTGTGTAACAAAAAGGAGGCCTGGTCGAGGACCGGGCCGCGGGGACGCTAAGCCCCGAAATCATCTCAAAATAACCTCAAGATAACCTCAAAATAACCCACACCATACCCCAGGCAACCCAGCCCCAACCTCAATTCCTATACCAACCCCAGCACACCCATTCCCAACCTCAATCCAGACAACCCAATTCCACCCTCAATGTCAGTACCAACCCCAGGCCACCCTTTCCCAACCTCATCCCCAGGTAACGCAATACCTACTTCAATCCCAAGCCACCCCAATCATACCTCTACCCCAGACAATCCATTCCCTACCTCAACCTCATACCGTCCAATTCCAACCTCAATTCCAATACCAACCGCAAGCCACCCCGGTCCTACCTCAACCTGGGGTATATCCCACACCTAACCAACCCTTCTCGGTCCTAGCAACTCTCAGCAACTTTATCCTGCCCCAGGGGCCACCCAATTCCTGTAACCTTTCTTCCAACACACCAGGAATTATGAGTCTAACTCCTAAGATGACCCTGCCGACACTCATAGGTACGGAATTTCCGTCCAACAAGGTGGAACGCAACCGCCGAGTGGAGGACTGGTTGTGGAAGACGAGCGCAATGCTGGAGGGTCCCAAATGATTGACTAAAGAGAATTCTCGCCACAGGGGTTTGCGTGGACGTAGCTGGTCCACTGGCGAGGCTGAAAGAGTTTCGGCACTTGACGACGTGGCCTCAGTTTGTCCAGGTGATTAGAGACAAGTATAAAGAGGAAGTTTCGGCAGATGAAGCTCCACCGGAGACATCTCACGTCACGCAGGGTGCAGTCGCATCTCCACAGATCTCCAGTATCATCTATTGATACTGGCAATGGCTCAAAAGGGCCACTACTTACGGGCTATTCGTGCCCGTGTCTCCTTTTGAGTGGCTTAATCTTTATCAATCAATCAATCAGATGAGGCTCAATTATACCTTCAGTCCCTTAAGAGGGAAGACTGCGGGACATTAAAAGATTTGGTACCCTGATAATGAGGAGGGTTGACGACCTTACCCAGGAACTGGTGTACGATGAGGGTCAGGCGGAAAGATGGCTTATCCACTTGTTCTGTAGGGCTTTACCTACTACCATGGGCCCATTCATATCTGCGGAAGGGGCGTTATTGAGTTTCATGGAACTCGTCCAACACGCTGCCACAGTATGGGACATAGGAATCAGAACGGAGAGGAATGGGGCTCAGTCGTCTCCATATATTGAGGCAATGCGGAGAGAAGACGAATGACTATAGAGTGGGTTCGTCAAGTAAGAAACCGACCAAGGTTGCAAATTCGGGCCATCCTGCACGGATTACCAACTGGGACTGGAGGGCGTGTTATTCCCTTGGGGGAGGTCATCCCTGCCCCAAGGGATTAGAGTTCATGTGTAGAAAACAGTAGCGCCACTTGGACCCTGTGTCGAGCTATCAAACTAGGATAATAATTCATGCATTAAAGAAATAGTAGGAAGAATCAATCATAGTTAAATACTTATGTTAAAATTAACGTCAATTAAGAATAAAGAATAAGCCTTGTATGTTATCAAAGAAGCATGTGACTTCAGTAAGAATATGGTATCTCGTTACTTGGAAAATAAGTACCTCCCAGCTTGCTTGTTAATTGATGTAAATTAGTGAAATGCAAGTGCTATTGAATATTGTAATTAGTCTGGCTCGAATATCTAGATAATTCCCAATTGTTTTGGAATAATAAGTCACCTTCAGTGACGAGTACAGGATTTTAGTTAGAAATCTTCTTCAAAGATTAATTTGGCAACTGAGCGAGGGTCAGCCTCACGTGCAGTGGTCAATGGAGAAGGAGAAATAAGTCAGTGTGGACTGGGTAACAACTGGAGGCGGACTGCTCCCCTGGAGCCGAGGCAGAACATCGAGGAACTGGCTGTGATATTTTAAGGTATCTGTGTCTGAGTTATTTCAGTTGTAGAATCCACATTACTTGTTGTAGTCAATTACCAATTGCCTCAGTAAGGAATATATTCAGTTTAAGAAGTGATCAGATAGGGCGTGTTTCTTTTTATTTTCATTGATAATCCTTGTTTAATAAATTTTGTTTAGAATTTATGGTATTTAGTGGAATCCCCCCCCCCCACCGTTATTCTTCTTCTTTCGGTTGATGGGCTCAAGCCCCATGCTTGGGGCTACCACCCTCTGCAAGCCTGCAAGCAATTATTTAATACCTCAGATATTCCCTTTGTACTTTGATTTAATTCCTTTTCTGATAACTGGGGATCCATTTTCGGGGTTTATGCCTAATTGACGGTATCCTGCTTCACCGTCAATTAGGGGAATTATTCAGTGGGTAGATGAGCAGGTGGCGGCGTCTCAGAGGGTAGCAGTGTAGCATAGAAGGGTACGGTGTCCTCGGGTCGTGATATCTAAACGATCGAACGTTTTAGATCTCGAGGAGTTGAACTGAAAGTTACACAACAGAACTCTGGTCTGAAGATTTACTTAATAACGACCAGCATTTAACCAGTAAGTGAGGTAAAAGGCTGGCTCCCCCGTTACACTATTGAAGAATTTCATTATGATTATTGCTTTCAACTTTCCAGCCTTAGGCTATATTTGGTGTTTATTAGGCTTTATTTGTTTCAGTATTTTATATTTTCTTACAAGTTTAACATAAACTTTGAATGCAGGAGTGAGAATAATGGTGAGTATTCTCTATGGCTTAAGTAGACTAGGAACAGGCTAGACTAGTTCTAAAATCAACTTAACTCACAACAAGCTGTCTTGCTGGCTGCAATGGGGGGGGGGGTCTCATCTGCACAGGGAACTTTGGTGAACCAAGAAGTGGCTCATCAAGACGGAGGACCTCTACACACACACGAAGACGTCCTAAAATATCTCACCAAGACGAATGACTTTTACGAATGATACCATACTGGAGTACTTGTCAAGTGACTCACGAAGACGTGAAGAGTCTCACTAAGATGTAGAGTGACTCACCAAGATGTGAACGGACTCACCAAGAAGTGGAGGGACTCTCCAAGATGTATAGTAACTCACCACGACGTGGAGTGACCCACCAAGACGTGGAATGACTCACCAAGATGTGGAGGGACTTCTCGTTTTCGAGGATCTTCCTAGCGAACTCTCTGACGGAGGCGAGGTCGGAAGTGTCAAGTCTGCGGACCTCAACCTCCCCGCGGTAGTTGGTCGCTACCCGGATCTCAGCTGGTGGAGTCAAGTACAGCTTATAGTTGTCTTGTGGTGTTATAATGTCTCGTGATGTTATGGATGTCTCGTGATGTTATGGATGTCTCGTGATGGTATGGATGTCTCGTGATGTTATGGATGTCTCGTGATGTTATAATGTCTCGTGATGTTATGGTTATGTAATTAGGTGGTGATTGTCTCATGATATGATGGTTGTCTCTTGATGAGTTAGTAGAAGATTATACATTTGACAGGAATCGTATGAATGACAGCAGAAGACACTATAAAAACAACAACTAGTGATTGTGATTAACACAGGCTTGCACTGAGGTTGTCCCTGTGTGAGAACGTGTTAACAAAGTAGCCTAACCCACCTGGTGAATGATAACTGCTAAAATGTTACCACGTGTGATATTTGTAAACAGTTTAGCAAATACATTTTCTTCAAAATCATTGACGGTTGATGTAAGTTTGATGTTTAATAGCCTGAAAAAGTTACACTGAAAATCATGTTGTATTGTTATTTATAATTTAAATAATGGCTAAGCACTTTAAAATATAATATATGGGCAAATAGCATTTTCTGTTTTGCCAGGAGGAGAAAGTGCTAAGCCATTATGACTATAATATTTGGACAAGGATAAGCTGGGATATGAGGACGGTGTATAACCACTTGGAATCGAACGCCAACCTTGCAATCCGATGGGGATATAGAGTGGAAGCTTCACCGTGTAATGTGATACTATATACAAATTGTGACCTCTTGGATGACATTATCAGAACCTTTAATGACCGGACGCCTAACTTAAGAGGGGTTCCTGAGACTAAAGATGGGTTCCTGAGACTTAAGATGTGTTGTGCAAGTTAGGATTGATTGATGAAGATTAAGCCACCCAAAAGGTGGCACGGGCATGAATAGCCCGTAAGTGGTGGCCCTTTTGAGCCATTACCAGTATCAATAGATGATACTGGAGATCTGTCGCTCTGTCCCACTTGATACCTGGAGCCCCTGCTGTTAACTCCCTTTCCTTGGGTCGTCCAGGTACAGGACCTATCTTGATTTACCTGGAGTCCTTCACAGCGTTTTACTTCTTCCTCGCCCGAGTCCTTCGAGCCTCATATACCGCTCACTGTTGGCATCCTTCATACACGTGCTTCACCACCTCAATAGTTCCTAGCGTCCTTGTACAGGTAATGCTATAACCCGACTTTATCCTTTGCATCCTTCTAAATCTAAGGAACTGACATTGACTGGGTTACCTCATTACGTCCTACTCTTCTCTTACCCCTACTATCCCTATCCCGGTTTATCATATCCCAACTTCTTCATATCCTGTAATCATCCAAGGGCTCATTCTACAGCCTATTCCTGACTTACGCTACAACCAATCCGTTGCAAATTCTACAAATAATCCCCCGCTCATCCTACAATCAATCCCCCGCTCATCCTACAACCAATCCCACACTCATCCAACAACCAATCCCACATCCCTGAACACTTAACGCAGACATGACTTACCTTCGTCCAGTCATCCTGCTCCTAGTCGAACACCTGACAACTTTCCCTCCTACAGTCAGCCTGCCAGAGACGAGGTACTCACTTGCCACTTTGTCAGCCTTCTCCACGTTCCTGCAGGCCATGATGACCCTCGCCCCACGTCCTGCCAGGTCCTTGGCCGTCTCCTTCCCTATCCCTGCCAGGATCAACACGTCAGAATAATTAACCAATGAAGCTGCTAAAGTTACTCTTGCAGTGCGTAACGGGACAGATTATCCATGTTGAATTCACACAGCCATTATCATGAATATTTATGGAGAATCTCGGTCTTCTTAGATCATAGGTGGATGTTGGAAATGTATACGAGTTTAAGAAATGTAAGGAAATATTTATACCCACTATGGGTGGTCAACAAGTGGAATGCGCCGCCAGAAGAAGTTGTGGAAGCCACCTCCATCCATAATTTTAACGCCAGACTTGACAAGGAATTTGAACCTCATAATAGTTGAATTACAACACCACAGGTACCTCAAAAACTTCGTGGGGGTGTAAAGAGCTAGACCTCAATTTCCTGTAGTCATTGGTAGATAAGCACTTGATGCAAATTTCTCCTATTATATAACCCCGTTCTCTCTAATGCAGCGTGTTAAGGAAAGTAACTGAACAAATATTTCTATTTTCTATGCCTCTGGCTCGATGGGATAAATCACAAAAATCAGATGGGTTTACAAGGTGGTTTTTCTGCATACTTGGATCAATGTATATATATATATATATATATATATATATATATATATATATATATATATATATATATATATATATATATATATATATGCGCAGACCATTCAAGCCTGAATGGTCCCCAGGCATATATGCAACTGAAAACTCATCCCACAATGGTCCCCAGTCGGGAGCCGGTCGGCCGAGCGGACAGCACACTGGACTTGTGATCCTGTGATCCCGGGTTCGATCCCGGGCGACGGCGAGAAACAATGGGCAGAGTTTCTTTCACCCTATGCCCTTGTTACCTAGCAGTAAAATAGGTACCAGGGTATTAGTCAGCTGTCACGGGCTGCTTCCTGGGGGTGGAGGCCTGGTCGAGGACCGGGCCGCGGGGACACTAAAGCCCCGAAATCATCTCAAGATAACCAGTTGCATATATGCCTGGGGACCAGCCAGGCTTATTCGCATTTGTGTTCCTCACGTGTGCCCCAAAGAATGAGGTGATTTGATAAAATACCATGCCCAAGATTACCGTCAGATTGCCGGCGGGATGATGGGGAATTAGCCTCGGCTACCATCATCTTGTCCGGTCGTGATGGTCGAGTGGTTAAGGGGCCCTGAACACCAGTTGCAGAGTGCTCCTGGCAGTATGGGTTCGAGTCACTTCTGGGGTGTGAGTTTTCAGTTGCATATATGCCTGGGGACCATTCAGGCTTGTTCGCATTTGTGTTCCTCACGTGTGCTCCAAAGAATGAGGTGATTTGATAAAATACCATGCTCAAGATTACCATCAGAGTGCCGGCGGGATGATGGGGAATTAGCATCAGCTACCATCATCTTGTCTGGTCGTGATGGTCGAGTGGTTAAGGGGATTTGATTTACCATGCCCAAGATTACCATCAGAGTGCCGGCGGGATGATGGGGAATTAGCCTCGGCTACCATCATCTTTTGTCCGGTCGTGATGTTCGAGGGGTTAAGGGGTCCTGTACACCAGTTGCAGAGTGCTCCTGGCAGTATGGGTTCGAGTCACTTCTGGGGTGTGAGTTTTCAGTTGTATCTAGTCCTGGGGACCATTCAGGCTTGTTTGCATATATATATATATATATATATATATATATATATATATATATATATATATATATATATATATATATATATATATATATATATATATATTTCAGTTACCTCAAAATAGCAAGTCTGAAGAATATAGTGATTTGTAGTTTCAATAACGAAATGCTGGTGAGTATGGCGAAGTTCCTGGTTGCAAAGTTTGCGAGGGCTCGGGATTGGGAAATTCGGGACTTGCAGCAACCACTTGTCACAGGTAACGGTAGCCTAATTTAATCTTAATTATATATATATATATATATATATATATATATATGTATATATATATATATATATATATATATATATATATTAAACGACATATATATATATATATATATATATATATATATATATATATATATAATTAAGATTAAATTAGGCTACCGTTACCTGTGACAAGTGGTTGCTGCAAGTCCCGAATTTCCCAATCCCGAGCCCTCGCAAACTTTGCAACCAGGAACTTCGCCATACTCACCAGCATTTCGTTATTGAAACTACAAATCACTATATTCTTCAGACTTGCTATTTTGAGGTACCTGGAACCATGCAATTACTTTATCCGGTCTCGTGTTCATGAGGTTATCCTCATAATCTATCCAAATTTGCCCCAAGATGAATGAGGTTATATTAAACGACAGAAAGCTAGGAAAGCCGGGACCAGGAATTGAACTTCAGCTCTGTTAGATAAGAACCTCCAACCCGCTCTCGCACAAGACAGCACAAATATGACTTATTGCTTATAGTCACTATTTAGCTTATAAATAAGTACATGTGTGACATATTCCAAGCCATATTTTTTTTCAAGGCACTAACTTTTCCTCTCAGTTTTATTAAACAATAGAGATTTTATACAAAATTTGACAATATCCTGAGCTACTTTACAATTTATTTAAATATTTTAGTTTTGTTTTATTATTTTTATAAAACTGTAATATCATTATAGGTATAGGTTCAGTACTAATTGTAATATCTTAACATACTAAGAAGGTTAGGTTAAGTTATGGTTTTCTTTTCAGCATTTCAAGGTAAACTTAAATATTCACAATAAATTAGTATGTCACATATGCACTTATTCATAAGCAAGATATTGACTATAAGTAAGGCAGCAGAGATTACGTTGCACGAGCCCCGGCAGTAGAGACTACACTGCAAAAGATCCACCACAGAAGAGACCAACCTGCAGAAGCGCCGGTGATGATGACAGTCTTGCCGTCTAGCGTGGCGGAGGAGTTGCAGCGGCCGGAGAGCCATCGGTACACCACACGGATGGTGACCACCAGCACCAGCACCACCAGCGCCGCCGCCTCCAACATCCTCACTCCTCTACACCGGACACAAACACAACATGTAAGCACATCCATACTAATCGTACCAATACTCATAATTATACAAGTAGAAAATGATAAACATAATAATGATGTTATTTCCAGAAAGGTTAGTTTATGTCCCTAGTCTTGAGAGATGAGTTTACGTTGCTGTTCTTAAGCGAGAGATGAGTTTGTCATTGTTCTTGAATGAGAGATGGATTTACGTTGCTGTTCTTGATGAATTTACATCGTTCTTGAATGAGAGATGGGTGTAGGTCTGTTATGACCACACATACACCAGCGTGATATTATTGTGTATGTGTATGATGCGATCAAACTGTATAGTAAAATATTAGTTGATTAGCCTAATATTACCATTACTCATGTCTCTGTAATCTCTTTTTGGAAATACGCTAGTTCATAGCAGAAGCTTAAGGTCGTGCTTCATACAACTATCATTACATGTCTACGTATTGGAATGTTATATAGGACATGCTAGAGGTATTATGATAACGTGTATATATTATTAAGTAGATTTATATACTTGAGGTATGACTAGTGGATATACTGTGATCTAAGTCTTTAACAACGTAAGTATAACGATCGACCGGTAACTGCTGGCAATCCGCCCATATCCCACCCCCATCCCCCCTGACCCCCCTTTGGTGATCTGTCTCCAGCCAGTGTTACCAGGTGTAATAGAAATGACTTCTTTATGTGTTTTAGCATATATCGTGATATATTTTTGTATACCTTGAATTTTGATTTGTACACTCCTGTGGAGAATATTGTATATACTTAGGTATTGTATGAATTAGAATTAATATTTGGGGTTTGAGCTTCTGATATGTGAAGGAGGAAAGTTGGGGTGACTCGCCATGCTGGTAACAAAGTCGTTCTCGGCCGGCTAGGCCCTCGGCCAGTCACTACCCTCTTGATATCCCAGAGAGCTGGACGTGGGACGTCCAGCTCTTGCGTTGTGCTGTGTTTTGTTTACTAATGTGTATGTATGTATATATGTATAAAATGAGAGTAATGCTGTTCTTACAGTAGATCAGGCTACCGAGGTACATCAGTTATGCCAGGTGGTACGTGATTTTGTGTTGAGATGGGTATCTGAGGATCGTAGGTGATTGTTATTGTGTGGTAGTATGTTACTGATTCCTCGCCCACTATTTATTAATGTATGACACTACCAACCTGTTGCGTGGGTTAGTGTACCACTGCGCCAGGTTGGAGCCTGGTGTCAGGTAGTCCCGAGTGTGTGCAGGTAATGCCTGTTACTGATTTCGAGAGTTGTCTTTAAGCTCCTTATTGTTATTAGAGTATCAGTTGTAGAGACTTTAGTTTCTTATTGTTTTACTGTGACCTGTTTTATACCCCACTAAACTGGCTTTGTTTTAACGAGCCTTTTTCACTTTACCCTAGACACATTGAAACTTGGCGAGGCTATGGTTGGCCAGCGAGGCTGTGGATCATGAGGTCATGACAACGTCGTTGGTCTTGAGCGAGTGATGAGTTTACGTTGTTCTTGAATGGATGGGTTTACATTACTGTTCTTGCAGAAGATGAGTCACAATTAGTGCTTGAAGATATGACCAAACCACATCTTGCAGATATGGAAAGTTAAGAAACGACGACGTTTTGGTCCGTCCTGGACCATTACCAAGTAATGAAACTCGATAATGATCCAGGACGGACCGAAACGTCGTTGTTTCTTCAATTTCTGGTAAAAAAATTGTCCCAAAGAGCGAGTTTATTGGGCAGAGCTAGTCATTCTGTCTGGTGTGTTGCTTGCTAATCATTACTGTTCTTGAGTGAGAAATGTGTTTTTCTGTTCTTAAGTAAGAGATGGATTTACATTGTTGTTTAGTGAGAGATAAGTTTACATAAACAAATCGTTTCACAAATCTAGGTTGAATCACTGATTCTCTTGCTCAGTACAATGAATGACTGGTAGTGTGGGGATCTGAGAAATATTAGTACCCGGTCCTATAACTTTCTTAAAAATAGCTGATTGGTTAATTTACATTACTAGGCAGGATCTGTCAGGATTATTCCATGACGAGGCAAAGGTGGGAAGGCTGGCAGGAGCAGTGAGAGGAGCACCTCACTCTGGAGGTGCTCCCAAACACCTTCAACCTCCCTCCGGGTGTTTGTTGACCAGAGGTGATGATGTCGTCTGTTTAACATCTCGTCCGGACGCACCACCTTTGTTTATGTGCTGGCGCCTTTAATGATCTCCTGCGTCGTTAGCCGTGGGTTCCATAAAAACTAAAGACAAAAACCTCGTCAATAGCTCCCATTGACGGGGATAATGAGACCGTTGATATTTTAATTGAGTCCACTAGTGAGCATCGATCTTCAGTGGGTTTTACACGTGCTACAGCTACAATATTTACACGGAACTCGTACACAACACTGAATGACACGTGCAAATTATCTTTATTACGAGGTAATAATTTATGCCTTAAGTTTTCCCACTCTTGGGGACCCTAGGCCAACGACTGTAAACGAAACCTGCCCAAGCATCTCCGTCCTGCTCTACGCAGGAATCGAACCCGGGACCTTTGGGTTGTGAACAGACTTTCCGCTAACTACTGCGCTACAGAACTCTTCATGTTCCAACCCGTCCTCTCGAAATAGCACATCGCATTTTGATGTATAAATCCCCAAACAAAAAATGTGATGCACTAAAAATCAAAGCGTCTAGCAAAATTGACGTGATATCTCGTTTTCTGTTCATGGGTCCTCTGGTAGGTTAGAATAAGACACTTTAGTACGACTATTTCTTGACGTTATGAACACCCGGGAGAACGAACTGATTTAATACATCATTTTAGCGACGTTGTCAACGCTGGAGACGACAGGCTGCTGGGAAAAAACTGACCTTAAGAGTGGCAGCAGCGGAGCGAAGAACGAGAAGTTGCTCCCAGCAGCAGAGTCTGCGGACGTCTGCGGCCAGCACCCACCCACTCCCCCTCACGCTTGGCCATGATAAGTGCTCTCAGTCTGGTTATCAACACTTTCGTATGCCCAACACGGGACCCGGAAAACGTCATTCAACAAAAAATAAGAGATTAATTTTCCCACGATCGATAGTAACAGGAATGCGAGCTAGAGTTATAAAATATGAAGATGCTACGAAGATGTCTATTTAAAGGTGGTGATTGGTCACTAGATGGTTCACCTGGCAGGTTATGGCAAGGGAGCCGAGGACAAATTAGGTGCGAGCCCCATGGCCAGAGTCAACACGGCCACTGGCCACGCAGGCAAGATCGCAGCCGTCGGCCACACCCTTGTCCATCATCCCACCGCCATATCCCACCTCCACTTCTCCACCTGTTCCAGCCACTTCCTCGGCCCTCTCCTCCACCTGTCCGTCGCCCCTCCTTCTCTTTACAGTAGCTGTAAGTGCATGGAAGGTATACTGTCTAGGTCCTTGTGAAAAGATTGGTGTCGTGGAGTTTGTGGTTGAATGCAGAGGTTTAGCACTGAAACTATCAACCATATTCCAAGTTTCTGTGTGTCTCACTTTTTTTTCTTTTACACAAGTAGGTACAAAAGTAAACGACTTCCACTCCTGTTTGGGGACCTTCCCCCCCCCCTTCCATAAAAAAGGATCGTTTATCCTTTCCCATAAAATTTACATTTACCCCGAGGGGAGGGGGGGGGGGGGGAGTTTATTGGGAAGCTCCACTCATCCTGTGTTTGTGGTAAACTTTCCCTACCAATTTCTCTCTCTCCCTCTCTCCCTCTCTCCTCTCTCTCTCTCTCTCTCTCTCTCTCTCTCTCTCTCTCTCTCTCTCTCTCTCTCTCTCTCTCTCTCTCCTTTTCTCACCCCTTATATCAAGTTATACACAAGTCCAACAACAACTATTTGCGTCCAACCCTCCTCATTTTAGCCTGATGGCAAGGTCACGGAGTCATGGGAGAGACCAGGAAAGATAGAGGGGAGAGAGATGAAGCTGGTGGTCCAGTGTTCCTTGGGAAGGGATTGGGGGGGGGGAAGTGAGGTGCCAACTGTAGCCAATAGAACGAACTTCATGCACCGTCGCTAGGGCGCTGTTGCCAGATATAGGTCACCACAAAGCCTCGTATGAGCGCATGGTTGACAGTGGGGAGGCGCCCAACAGTTACAGCCCCGCTCCTGTGCCAGGTAAGTACGTCGTCATCACCATAGCCCGTGCTGCTTGGAACTTTTTGTTCAGGGTTGCTGAATCTAAAACAACAACATGGGGAGGCGACAGTTGCCGTCACCAAACAGTAAAAACCTCCACAACGATGTTAATTCGTTTTATAAATTGTGTGCATCTTTTCGTGAACTTTGTTAAACAGTGATGCCACCTTACTAACTCCAGCAGTCCCCCTGGAGCCATAGGTCAGGTAAGGTAATTTATGAGGAGAAAGCGCGAAGCCAGTTTGACTGGCAAAAAAGTTATTATTAAACATCTCGACAACTTTGTTTCACTGGCGTGAAACAATAATTATTAGCACCTGTGCAGGAACAGTCACACAACATGTATAACGTTGCTAGGAAATGCTGTTAAATTCACAAAATAACAATAACAACAATTTCATTGTTAATCTCTCACAATTGCTGGACCACAATGACATGGCCTTCGCTGTCACAGAAGAAAAGCAAATCGACGATTCGCGAAACCTTTCGACAAATGCTCGCATGGTGTTATTGCACACAAAGTTACTGGCAAAGCAGGGCGATTGATTTTTAATTTCCTAACTAACAGAACCCAGTGTGCTTTTTTTCCCCTCTCCCATAAAAGAGAGGGAAAAAATGTGAACATGTAAACTGTTTAAAAATGTAAAAGAGTAAAATCTGGGTCATCCACCGTGAAAAGCTCAGTCCACCAAGGTACTGTGCTTGCTCCGGTATACCTGTGTCCCGTACTCTCATCCTCGTATCGGACATGTACAAGGATACGAACTATAATACTGTATCATCCTTTTGCAGATGTCACTAAGATTTTTTTGAGAGTAAACAATATAGAAGACACAACAAACCACAAAACTGATGGTTTTCAATGGGCCACATACAATATTATGATGTTTAGTGAAGATTATTCCAGCTTCTGTGCTGTGGAAAAAAACGAAAAAATAACAACGAAACCCACAATAAAATGTAGTCAAATCACACTATCGAACGAAAATGCAATAAAAAGTAATAATGTCGAAAACCTTACTTTTAAATAACACAAGCGAGTAGCCGACACAACTGCTGGGAAAAACTGGCGTGTGGATAACCAGAAATCCTTCAAACAAGAGATGCTATACTAATGGTGATACTTTTCAGGACATTAGTGCTCTCTAGGGGTGGGATACTATTTCACACTAACAGCCCCTTTCATAGCTGGAGAAATTGCTGATCTGGACAACGTGTAAAGGTCTTTTATTGCGCGAATCCACTCAATAAACATCTAAAGTCATGCGACTGTTTAAAAAGTTGATTTTTCTTTATTCTCTACAGCGCAG
>WNGS01167840.1:5489302-5590241 GCA_020271785.1 Procambarus virginalis | reverse complement strand
GGAAGCAAAATGGCCAGCAGGCGGTGCGGGGGAAAATACAGAAGACAAAGGACAGAGGACAAAGGATCAGATTGCAACAGAGCTAGGAACGATTACATTAACATCAGAGGACATCGGAAAGGGACTATGAGAACGATATTGCAATCAAAGCGAAAAAAAACAAACTAAGCTACTACACAGTCATATAAGAAGAAAAATGTCGGTGAACGACAAGTGACAAGACTAAGGAAGGCAGAGGGGACATATACTGAGTGACAAGGAAATCTGTGAGGCACTGAATGCCAGTTTCCATGGAGTGTTCACTACCGAGCCCGAGCAGCTCCCATTGTTGGAAGGGGTTACCCTAGATGAAAGACTATCAGATATAGAGGTGACAGTGGAGGAGGTAATGAAACAGTTGACAATCTAGATGCATCTAAAGCAGTAGGACCAGACAAAGTATCACCGGGATACTAAAAAGAAGCAGCGCAGGCCTCAGCGTGCCTCTGGCAATGATCTTTAATGAGTCACTTATGTCGGGAGAATTGCCCAGTTGCTGGAAGAAGGCAAATGTCGTGCCGATCTTCAAGAAAGGCGATAGGGAGGAGGACTTAACTATAGACCTGTATCACTGACAAGCATCCCCTGTAAAATACTGGAAAGAATAATTAGGCTACGATGGTGCACACCTGGAGAACATTAGTTTGTGAACAAGCATCACATGGGTTCTGGACAGGGAAATCGTGCCTAACAAACCTTCTGGAATTCTATGATAAAATAACGAGGATAAGACAGGACAGAGATGGTTGGGCAGACTGCATATTTCTGGACTGCCAAAAAGCCTTTGATACAGTACCGCACATGAGACTGCTATTCAAACTCGAGAGGCAGGCGGGGGTAGGGGGAAAGGTCCTAGCATGGATAAGGAACTACCTAACAGGAAGGAGCCAAAGAGTTACGGTAAGGGGCGAGAAGTCGGACTGGCGAACAGTAACAAGTGGAGTACCACAAGGATCGGTGCTGGGACCAATTCTATTTCTTGTATATGTTAACGACATGTTTACGGGTGTAGAGTCCTACATGTCGATGTTTGCGGATGACGCAAAGTTGATGAGAAGAGTTGTGACAGATGAGGATTGCAGGATCCTCCAAGAGGACCTGAACAGGTTGCAGAGATGGTCAGAGAAATGGCTACTGGAATTCAACACGAGCAAATGTAAAGTTATGGAAAGGGACTAGGAGATAGGAGACCAAAGGGACAGTACACAATGAAGGGGAACAGCCTACCTGTGACGACGCGCGAAAGAGACCTGGGTGTGGACGTAACACTAATCTATCTCCTGAGGCACATATAAATAGGATAACGACAGCAGCGTACTCTACACTGGCAAAAGTTAGAACATCATTCAGAAACCTAAGTAAGGAGGCATTTAGGGCTCTTTACACTGCCTACGTGAGGCCAGTCTTAGAGTATGCCGCCTCATCATGGAGTCCCCATCTAAAGAAGCACATAATGAAACTGGAAAAGGTTCAGAGGTTTGCAACGAGACTCGTCCCAGAGCTACGAGGGATGGGTATGAGGAGCGCCTGGGGGAACTAGCCTTACGACACTAGAAAGAAGAAGGGAGAGGGGGGACATGATAGGAACGTATAAAATACTCAGAGGGATTGACAGAGTGGACATAGACGAAATGTTCACACGGAATAGTAACAGAACGAGGGGACATGGATGGAAGTTAGAAACTCAGATGAGTCACAGAGATGTTAGGAAGTTTTCTTTTAGCGTGAGAGTAGTGGGAAAATGGAATGCACTTAAGGAACAGGTTGTGGAAGCCATACTATTCATAATTTTAAAACCAGGTATGATAGGGAAATGGGATAGGAGTCATTGCTGTAAACAACTGATGCTCGAAAGGCGGGATCCAAGAGTCAATGCTCGATCCTGCAGACACATATAGGTGAGTACATATAGGTGAGTACACACACACACACAGTATGAAAGTAAAAGTATGAAAGCACACAGAGCAAGTATGAAAGCAAAGGAACTAAACAAAAGGGCGTGGAGGAACTCCGAAATAACAGAACACCAGACAGTAGAGAGAGATACCAGAGAACCAGGAACGAGTATGCAGTGTGAGACGAGAAGATGAGAAAAAGTATGAAAATTTTATAGCTAATAAAGCCAAGACCAAACCAAAGCTACTAACAGTCACATCAGAGGAGGAAACAACAGTGAAGGAACAGGTGATAAATCTTAGAACAGGTGAAGACAGGTACACAGAGAATGACAAAGAGGTGTGTGAAGAACTCAACAAAAGGTTTCAGGAGGTCTTCACAATAGAATAATAAATATAAATAAATAAATATGTTTATTCAGGTAAGGTACATACATACAAGTGATGTTACATTAATGGATCTAATTATAGATGGAGCTAGTACATACAATGCCTAAAGCCACTATTACGCAATGCGTTTTTGGGCATGGGTGGTAAGGAATGGTAAGGGGAATAAGGAATGGTCACTACGCTAGGAGAGGTGGCAGTAAACCAGGCGGCCTTGGAAGGATTCGAAATTACAAGAGATGAGGTCAAGAGGCACTGTTGGATCTGTGCGTGAAAAAGGCTGTTGGCCTAGGCGGAATCTCACCATGGGTATTGAAAGAGTGTGCAGAAGTGCTTTGCTTGCCACTCTCCTTAGTGTAAGGTAGGTCACTGGAAACGGGGGACCTACCAGAAATACGGAAGACGGCAAATGTAGTGCCAATATACAAAGAGAGTGACAGACAAGAGGCACTGAACTACAGGCCAGTGTCCTTAACTTGTATACAATGCAAGGTGATGGAGAAGATCGTGAGAAAAAAACTAGTAACACGTCTGGAAACAAGGGACTTCGTGACAACCCATCAACATATGATCAGGGAGGGTAAATCTTGCCTTACAGGCTTAATAGAATTCTACGATCAGGTGACAAAGATTAAGAAAGAATGCTTAATGATTGGGCGGACTGCAATTTTTTGGATTGTCGAAAAGCCTTAGATACAGTACCCTATAAAAGGCTGATGCATAAGGTGGAGAAACAGGTAGGAGTAACTGGTAGGGCGCTCCAGTGGATTAAGGAGTACCTAAGCAATAGGAAGCAGAGAGTAACAGTGAGGGGTGAGACCTCAGATTGGCATGAAGTCATCAGTGGAGTCCCAAAGGGCCCTGTTCTCGGACCTATCCTGTTTCTGATATACGTAAATGATCTCCCAGAATGTATAGACTTATTCCTCTCAATGTTTGCTGACGACTCCAAAATTATGAGGAGAAAGACAGGAGGACAGCTTGAGGCTTCAGGAAGACCTGGATAAGCTGCTGAAATGGTCGAACAAATGGTTGTTAGAGTTTAACCCAAGCAAATGCAATGTAATGAAAATAGGTGTAGAGAGCAGGAGACCAGATACAAGGTATCATTTGGGAGATAAAATACTTCAAGAGTCAGAGAGAATGAGAAGAGCCTGGGGATTGATATCATGCCAGACCTGTCCCCTGAAGCCCATATCAAGAGGATAACATCAGCAGCATATGCCAGGTTGGCTAACATAAGAACGGCTTATAGAAACTTGTGTAAGGAATCTTTCAGAACTTTGTATACCACCTATGTCAGACCAATCCTGGAGTATGCGGCTCCAGCATGGAGTCCATATCTAGTCACGAGTACGACTAAACTGGAAAAGTTCTAAAGGTTTGCCACCAGACTTGTACCCGAACTGAGAGGTATGAGCTACGAGGAGAGACTACGGAATTAAACCTCACGTCACTAGGAGAGAGAAGAGTTAGAGGGGACATGATCACCACATACAAGATTATCGGAGGAATTGATAGGGTATATAAAGACAGTCAATTTACCACAAGGGGCACACGAACTAAGGGACACAGGTGTAAATTAAGTGCCCAAATGAGCCATAGAGACGTTAGATAGATTTTTTTTCAGTGTCAGAGTAGTAGACAAATGGAATGCATTAGGAAGTGATGTGGTGGAGACTGAGGTGGGAGGCGGGACCAAAGAGCCAGAGCTCAACCCCCGCAAGCACAATTAGGTAAGTGAATTAGGTAAGTTCACACACACACACACACACACACACACACACACACACACACACACACACACACACACACACACACACACACACACACACACAAGAAAGAACTTTTTCAGTGTCAGAGTAGTTAGTAAATGGAATGCACTAGGAAGTGATGTGGTGGAGGCTGACTCCATACACAGTTTCAAATGTAGATATGATAGAGCCCAGTAGGCTCAGGAACCTGTACATTAGTTGATTGACAGTTGAGAGGCGGGACCAAAGAGCCAAAGCTCAACCCCCGCAAGCACAATTAGGTGAGTACAATTAGGTGAGTACACATACACACAGAATAATATAGGAAAATAGGATATTTATTTATTTATTTATTCATATACATATTTATTTGTTATACAAAATGTATTTATTATAGATAGTCAGTGTTCAATGTTTCCAAAGGCGTAAAAAACCAGTCGGCGGCTGAACCGACCAACTCTCTGTTACTTCACACAGTAACGTCTTGGAGTGCCTGTGCGAGGTCATCCGTGTTGCTTTGTCCACGGTCCTCTTGTTTTTCTGCCCTCTTTTTGTGAAACAAAATCATTGTTTTGGTGAGCTGGCATTGTTGCTCAAATATTTGTTGTTGCAGCTCTTTTTCTTTTTGTTTATAATATTCCAGTTCCCGACGTTTGTGTTCATAATTTATTGCCGCCATTTTACATTGTTTACATTCAGCTTCCTGCTGTGTGCAGCCCTGTTCTAGCTATGTCTCGCAACACAGTTCATTTTCTAGCCATCTCATTAAAGACTCTGCGTCAGCAAACGAGGTCGACGAAGAAGTCATTGTTGGCTTCGTTATAGCTCGGAGGTTGAGGGAGTCTTCAGATGCCTTCAAGAACTCTTTGTCCTTATGAAGTATTGTTTGTAAGGCTTTGTTGCCATATGACAGAGGAAAAATACATATCAAAGACAGAGAAAAATTAGTGAGGGTTGTAGAAGTTTTTACAGGAAGGATATGTCGTGGTGACGATGATGAGCGAAGGTGTAGTCTTGGTGATGATGATGGGAGTGTAATGTGGTGATGATGATGATGGGAGTGTAGTAATGTGATGATGATGATGGGAGTGTAGTAATGTGGTGATGATGATGGGAGTGTAGTAATGTGGTGATGATGATGGAGTGAAGTAATGTGATGATGATGGGAGTGTAGTAATGTGGTGATGATGATGGGAGTGTAGTAATGTGGTGATGATGATGGGAGTGAGTAATGTGATGATGATGGGAGTGTAGTAATGTGGTGATGATGATGGAAGTGAAGTAATGTGATGATGATGGAAGTGTAGTAATGTGGTGATGATGATGAGTGAAGTAATGTGATGATGATGGGAGTGTAGTAATGTGGTGATGATGATGGGAGTGAAGTAATGTGATGATGATGGAGTGAGTAATGTGATGATGATGGAAGTGTAGTAATGTGGTGATGATGATGGAAGTGAAGTAATGTGATGATGATGGAAGTGAAGTAATAAGGTGATAATGATGGGAGTAGTAATGTGGTGATGATGATGGGAGTAGAGTAAAATACTGATGATGATGAGTTTAGTAATGTAGTGATGATGATACGAGAGTAGTAATGCCTTAATGACGATGGGAGTGGTATAATGTGGTGATGATGATCGGAGTGTATTAAAGTGAGAGAGATAGTGGGAATGGAGGAATGTGGTGATGATGATGATGATGATGGAAGTGGAGTAATGTAGTGATGATGGAATTGGAATAATGTGGTGAGGATCTTGAGAGTGGAATGATTTATTGATGATGATGAGAGTGGAGTAATGGGGCGGGGAAGGTGGGAGGTTGGAATGTGATTATGATGTTGGGAATTGAACAATGTGATGATAGTAATGGAAGTGTAGAAATGTGGTGGTGATGTTGTGAGTGTACTAATGTGGTGATGATAATGATGATGGGAATGCAGAAATGTTGTGATGATAATGGGAGATGAATAATAATGATGATGAGAGTGTAGTAATGTGCTGATTATGGAGATAATGATAGTGATGATGTTATGAGTGAAGTAATGTGATGATGATGGAAGTGTAGTATGTGGTGATGATGATGATATAATAGTGATGATGTTGGAAGTGTAGTAATGTGGTGGTGATGATGGGATTGGAATAATGTAGTGATGATGATGATGGGAGGGAGATAAGTAATGTAGTGATGATGGAGGGAATAGAGTTATGTGGTGATGATGATGGTAGAGTAGTAACGTGGTGATGATGATGGAGTGTAGTAATGGTGGTGATGATGGGAGTGTATAATTGGTGATGATGATGGAGTGTAGTAATTTGTGGTGATGATGGAGTAGTAATGTGGTGATGATGATGGGAGTGTAGTAATTTGGTGGTGATGATGGGAGTGTAATATGTAGTGATGATGATGATGGGAGTAGAAGAATGTGGATTGAATCTTGGGAGTGGAGTAATGTTGTGATGATGATGATGATGATGAAAGTTAATTAATGTGTGATGATGATGATGGGAGTGGAGAACTGTGGTGATGATGATGTTGGGAGTGGAGCAAAGTGGTGATTATGATGTTAATGATTTTGATGATTATGGGGGTGAAGTAATGTGTTGATGATGATGATGATGGGATTGAAGAAATGTGTGATGATAATGGGAGTTGAGTAATGTATGTGATGATGAGATGAGAGTGTAGTAATGTGCTGAATATGTAGATAATGATGGTGATGATGTTGGGAGTGTAGTAATGTGGTGGTGATGATGTTGGGAGTGTAGTAATGTTGTGATGATATGTGAGTGGAGTAAGTGGTGATGATGTTGTGGAGTGTAGTAAGGTGAGATGAGAGTGGGAGTGTGAGTAATGAGAGTGTTATGTTGATGTGATGCGAGTGCAGTAATGTGGGATTATTGTGATAATAATGGTGATGATGATGAGAGTGGAGTAGTGTGGTGATGATGATGAGAGTGGAGTAGTGTGGTGATGATGATGATAGAAGTATAGAAATGTGGTGATAGTAGAAGTGTAGTAATGTTGTGATGATGATGGTAGAGTAGTAATGTGGTGGTATATTAATGTGGTGGTAATGTGGTGGTAATGTGGTGGTATATTAATGTGGTGGTAATGTGGTGGTATATTATGTGTGGTAATGTGGTGGTATATAAGTGGGTAATGTGGTGGTGGTTTAATGTGGTGGTATATTAATGTGGTGGTAATGTGGTGGTATATAATGTGGTGGTAATGTGGTGGTATATTAATGTGGTGGTAATGTGGTGGTATAATGTGGTGGTAATGTGGTGGTATATTAATGTAGTGGTAATGTGGTGGTATATTAATGTGTGGTAATGTGGTGGTATATTAATGTGGTGGTAATGTGGTGGTATATTAATGTGGTGGTAATGTGGTGGTATATAAGTGGTGGTAAGTGGTGGTAATAATGTGGTGGTAATGTGGTGGTAATGTGGTGGTATATTAATGTGGTGGTAATGTGGTGGTATATTAATGTGGTGGTAATGTGGTGGTATATTAATGTGGTGGTAATGTGGTGGTATATTAATGTGGTGGTCAATTCTATACCCAAATAGCAGGGGGTATAGAGGTGAAGTTGAAGTTCTGCCCAGCCATGAGGATGATAAAGGTATGGTCTAGTATCGATCGTTTCACCGACCTGGTCATATATACTCAGTACGCGCATGTGCAAGGAGTGAAACACACAGTGGATAAGGGAGTACCTAAGCAATAGGAAGCAGAGAGTTACAGTGAGGGGTGAGACCTCAGACTGGCGTGAAGTCACCAGTGGAGTCCCACAGGGCTCTGTACTTGGACCTATCCTGTTTCTGATATACGTAAATGATCTCCCAGAGGGTATAGACTCATTCCTCTCAATGTTTGCTGACGACGCCAAGATTATGAGAAGGATTAAGACAGAGGAGGACAGTTTGAGACTTCAAGAAGACCTGGACAAGCTGCAGGAATGGTCGAACAAATGGCTGTTAGAGTTTAACCCAAGCAAATGTAATGTAATGAAGATAGGGGTAGGAAGCAGGAGACCAGATACAAGGTATCATTTGGGAGATGAAATACTTCAAGAGTCAGAGAGAGAAAGACCTGGGGGTTGATATCACGCCAGACCTGTCCCCTGAAGCTCATATCAAGAGGATAACATCAGCAGCATATGCCAGGTTGGCTAACATAAGAACGGCCTTTAGAAACTTGTGTAAGGAATCTTTCAGAACATTATATACCACATATGTCAGACAAATCCTGGAGTATGCGGCTCCAGCATGGAGTCCCTATCTAGTCAAGCATAAGACTAAACTGGAAAAGGTTCAAAGGTTTGCCACCAGACTAGTACCCGAGCTGAGAGGTATGAGCTACGAGGAGCGACTGCAGGAATTAAACCTCACTTCGTTGGAAGACAGAAGAGATAGGGGGACATGATCACCACATTCAAGATTCTCAGGGGAATCGACAGGGTTGATAAAGACAGGCTGTTTAACACAAGGGGCACACGCACTAGGGGACACAGGTGGAAACTGAGTGCCCAAATGAGCCACAGAGATATTAGAAAGAACTTTTTTAGTGTCAGAGTGGTTGACAAATGGAATGCATTAGGAAGCGATTTGGTGGAGGCTGACTCCATACACAGTTTCAAGTGTAGATATGATAGAGCCCATTAGGCTCAGGAAACTGTACACCTGTTGATTGACGGTTGAGAGGCGGGACCAAAGAGCCAGAGCTCAACCCCCGCAAGCACAACTAGGTGAGTACAACTAGGTGAGTACACACACACACACACGCACACACGCACACACACACACTTTGAACTGGAAAAGGTTCAAAGGTTTGCCACCAGACTAGTACCCGAGCTGAGAGGTATGAGCTACGAGGAGCGTAGAATTATAGCGTAGGAGGAGCGTAGATATTAGAAAGAACTTTTTAGTGTCAGATTGGTTGACAAATGGAATGCATTAGGAAGCGATGTGGTGGAGGCTGACTCCATACACAGTTTCAAGTGTAGATATGATAGAGCCCATTAGGCTCAGGAAACTGTACACCTGTTGATTGACGGTTGAGAGGCGGGACCAAAGAGCCAGAGCTCAACCCCCGCAAGCACAACTAGGTGAGTACAACTAGGTGAGTACACACACACACACACACACACACACACACACACACACACACAAACACCGATGAAAGCAGTACCACATTTCCTTATTATGACATAATTGGTAATATTAGATGGGTTACCACTCCGAGACATATGGGACAAGTTTACACCGAGTTGAACAGATAGAGCAAATTGCCATGTGACGACATGGAAGTAGTACTATATTAATTTTCATGTAAAAACAGACCTTACACTTCATTTCCTCATTTATTTTTACTCGATCTTCACCCCCCTCCGCCCCCACCTCTAGTTCCTGGTTTAAAAAGGGAATAGGGGTAATCCCTACACACTCTAGCTGAAGTGGTGGAGGGGGTGGTAGTTCCTCTTTCTCCCCAACAGTTGCACTCACATCCTCGGCACTTGTTTCTCTTAGATACCAAAGCATAACTTCTATGCAGTTAGTAAGAAGTGGTAATAAGTCCTTCGTAATCTTTAAATAGTGGCGAAGGGCCGCTTTGACACTGGTAAAGGGAATACTTACTTTGACACTCATAGAATACAATTCTCAATCCCTCTCAAGAGGTTGCTAATTAAATGGTGTGATGGAAAAAAGAAAAATGAAGGTGTTCGGCAGTCCTCCCAATGGCTGGTGTCAATGCCAATCACATTTACAAAAAAAAAAGAGAAAAAAAAATTGACTGCGTGGCTGTTGCCTCCTGTGGTCAAGTAAAAGGGAAAAACATGCAAAACAAATTGTATGAACAATGAAACTTTAATTAACTTGAAAACAAATATGAACAAAGATAATCCCTTGGCTATGTACAGTGCAAATAAACAAAATTACAAAGTCAAAAAATAATATAAAATAAAACAATGGTTACGTTACTCTAAAATGAACAAGACAAAAATGAATTAAAAGGTGCTGAGAATAATGCACTGGCTGAAAACATCCACTATTACACAGAGCGTACTAGATAGTTGTATCTGCTTTGAGAGCACAGAATATTCTAAATCCAATGGCTCGTGCATGCTCAGTCATCGGCTATGCAGATGGCGCTGAAGTCGAGTGCAGATGCCGATTCACCACTGGGAAGCGTGCTGGCTGGAATTGGCAGTTTGGTGATCAACAGGGGTGAAGTGGCGACAGCGAGGAAGGGGGAGTGGAGTGAGCGATACGTATATGGTACGTATACTCCCTGTAGAAAAGTATTCTACTAAATATGTACTACTCTTGATTGTAGTATCTAGATGTTGTAGATGTACTGAAGTAACATGATGATAGGAAAGAGCAGGCCAAATCTCTCTTGAAGGAGACTATCGTAACAATGGTCATCTACTGGAGTGTTTGCATACGTAAGAAAAAGGGTTCTGCGTTAATTACGTATCTCCCATCTTTCACCACATTTAAAAATGTGCATATGAGGTAATATTTGGCATATAAAATCCATGGATCGTCTGCCGGGCAAGATTGCAGATCCCCCCGCCACAGAAAAAGCATCTGGTAGAGTCTCCAACTCCTGAGGTAGTAGAGGAAAAAACAAATTAGCCAATCTTTTTCAGCGGAAATTGGAACTCTAAATAAATTTCTATTAAATAAAGATAAATAAATAAATAAATATTGAGATGAGTTGAACTTCTATATCTTTNTGGAAGAAAATAAGAGGTTGAAGCAGTTGAGAAACAGACTTCAGGAGAGGACATTATGGTGACCTTAGAAATTTTTTTAGTGAGTATAATTGGACAGACTTGATGCTAGGCAAGGAAGTGAATGAGATGTATGTCAAGTTTTGTGAAATATATGATAAAGGCACAAAAAAATTTATACCAAAACAGAGATGCAGAACTAGAAAACAGCATTGGTTCAATAGAAATTGCGAGAGGGCTAGAGACCAAAAGACACAAAAATGGAATCAATACAGGAAGAGGCCGAACCCCCAAACATACCAGCGATACAAAGATGCGAGAAACAACTACACGGCAGTGAGGAGAGAGGCAGAAAGAAATTTTGAAAAAGGGATTGCAGACAAATGTAAAACAGAACCAGGTCTATTCTATAAATTCATAAACAACAAATTGCAGGTAAAGGATAATATTCAGAGGTTGAAAATGGGAAATAGATTCACGGAAGATGAAAAGGAAATGTGTGAAACACTAAACGAAAAGTTCCAAAGTGTGTTTGTACAAAATGAAATCTTTAGGGAACCAGACACAATAAGAATTCCAGAGAACAACATAGAGCACATAGAGGTGTCTAGAGACGAAGTGGAAAAAATGCTAAAGGAGCTAGGTAAGAACAAAGCAGTTGGTCCAGATGGAGTTTCACCATGGGTTCTGAGAGAATGTGCACCTGAGCTCAGCATTCCACTTCAACTGATTTTTCAGGCATCCCTGTTTACAGGAGCTGTAGCTGATGTGTGGAAAAAGGCTAACATAGTTCCAATCTACAAAAGTGGAAACAGGGAAGACCCCCTTAATTATAGACCTGTATCATTGACAAGTGTAATAGTCAAAATATTGGAAAAAATAATTAAAACTAAATGGGTAGAACACCTGGAGGAAAACGATATAATATCAGACAGACAGTATGGTTTTCGATCTGGAAGATCCTGTGTAACGAACTTGCTCAGTTTTTATGATCGAGCCACAGAGATTTTACAAGAAAGAGATGGTTGGGTTGACTGCATCTATCTGGACCTAAAAAAGGCTTTCGACAGAGTTCCCCATAAGAGGTTGTTCTGGAAACTGGAACATATTGGAGGAGTGACAGGTAAGCTACTAACATGGATGAAAAATTTCCTAACTGACAGAAAAATGAGGGCCATAATCAGAGGCAAGGTATCGGATTGGAGGAATGTCACGAGTGGAGTACCTCAGGGTTCAGTTCTTGCACCGGTAATGTTCATTGTCTACATAAATGATCTACCAGTGGGAATACAGAATTACATGAACATGTTTGCTGATGATGCTAAGATAATAGGGAAGATAAGAAACCTAGATGATTGTCATGCCCTTCAAGAAGACCTGGACAAAATAAGTATTTGGAGCAACACTTGGCAAATGGAATTTAATGTGAATAAATGCCATGTTATGGAATGTGGAATTGGAGAACATAGACCCCACACAACCTATAAATTATGTGAGAAATCTTTAAAGAATTCTGATAAAGAAAAGGATCTAGGGGTGGTTTTAGATAGAAAACTGTCACCTGAGGACCACATCAAGAACATTGTGCGAGGAGCCTATGCTACACTTTCTAACCTCAGAATTGCTTTTAAATACATGGATGGAGAAATACTAAAGAAATTGTTCACGACTTTTATTAGACCAAAGCTGGAATATGCAGCGGTTGTATGGTGCCCATATCTTAAGAAGCACATCAACAAACTGGAAAAGGTGCAACGACATGCCACTAAGTGGCTCCCAGAAATGAAGGACAAGAGCTACGAGGAGAGATTAAAGGCATTAAACATGCAAAAACTAGAAGATAGAAGAAAAAGAGGTGATATGATCACTACATTCAAAATAGTAACAGGAATCGATAAAATTGATAGGGAAGAATTCCTGAGACCCGGAACTTCAAGAACAAGAGGTCATAGATTTAAACTAACGAAATAAAGCTGCCGGAGAAATATACGAAAATTCACTTTTGTAAACAGAGTGGTAGACGGTTGGAACAAGTTAAGTGAGAAGGTGGTGGAGGCCAAGACCGTTAGTAGTTTCAAAGTGTTATATGACAAAGAGTGCTGGGAAGACGGGACACCACGAGCGTAGCTCTCATCCTGTAACTACACTTAGGTAATTACACACACACAAGAAAAAGTTGACAAAATACTGTAGCCAAACAAGCAAATTTCAAGAACACAAAGGTAAGGGGGAGAAACTGCAGAAAAAAAAAAGAGAGCCACCCTAGGAACCTGGAAATGAATGAAATGAAACGTCTCTTTCTGGAGGAGCACAGGTGGCTCCATGAAGTTATTTTGCCGAGATTTATCCATATTAAAAGGTCATATCAATTGCTGAAGTTCTGTTTGATCTACAGGGACCAGAGCCTGAAACTGCTCCCCCCCCCTCCCTCCCTCACAGAGATACATGGAGTGAATGACAATCTGCCACCCCACTGGAAAAAGCCTCCAGAAAGTCAGCGAAGCTTTACAAACTGGGAGTTTCACAGAAAATGAAGTCTCAAAGCTGCCAAACAACTGCACAAATGATTCACACAGAACAAGGTCGGTGGAGAGAGGAAAAGATCCCACATAAGACTACCTGCTCATTGTCTGAGAGAGATGATAATCCAAAACAGTATTTGACATGTTCAGCAAGGGAGGAAGGTCAGAAAGCAGGGATAAAGTGGTCACATGAAAGCCAATACAAGGATGTGATTCATAATGCTTGCCAACTTCGACATCACAGGAAAAAACTTTCAAACCAGAGGAAAGAGTAAAAGGACTCCACACTAATTCCTGCTCAAATGCATCTTGTCCAACACAAATGCCACAGAATAGAGTGATATAAATAAAATGGTTGTGGTTATACACCAAGGCAAACTAGTTCACCTGAGGCCACATCCACCTCACAGTCCTTCTCAAAAAGGACTTTTCAAGCTCATTCAACATGCCCTGAATGAGAACCACATAGAGAATTAAATCCAGAAAATACAAAAAACAGGTTATGACCAGAGTACACTGCCACATCTGAAGAGAAAGTGAGGACCCCCTCTGTGAACCACTAAAATGCTGTTAGTGTGCAGCAGGATCACCCATCCCAATGGATGGTGAAAAGGCAGACGAACCACCACGGTTTCTTTGACATTGATGTGAGCACACATTAACACTGCATTGGTACAGCTTGAGGATTGATGCTGAAAGCTGTCACAGAATCAAACATAAAAAAACTAAAGACAAAAGCACCAAAACAGGATAGACTTTAAGGCCAATGGAGTGTACTAAATGAAGTCTGGAAACCGGCAGTGAGTTACCACCATAAGAAATAGTTAAGCAATCACACCCAGCCCATGGAATATATCGTGTAGGCAAAGTTCAAATGACCAGGTAGCTGCTTAAGCACTAGAGAGGACAGACAATACCTCTCCAGGACCAAATGAAGATGGGAGGTAAATCAACAATGGTGCACTCCAAAAGGAAAAGGGGCACCAACCTGGAGTCGCAATCAAACCCTAACCACTGGAGGCAATGGAATGGAAGACAGCCAAAACCTAAGCAAGTTCACCAAGAGCCCAAACTAACCAACCCAACACCCTCAGCACATGTTTGCTGATGATACTAAGATAATAGGAAGGATAAGAAACTTAGATGATTGTCATGCCCTTCAAGAAGACCTGGACAAAATAAGTATATGGAGCACCACTTGGCAAATGGAATTTAATGTTAATAAATGCCATGTTATGGAATGTGGAATAGGAGAACACAGACCCCATACAACCTATATATTATGTGAGAAATCTTTACAAAATTCTGATAAAGAAAGAGATCTAGGGGTGGTTCTAGATAGAAAACTATCACCTGAGGACCACATAAAGAATATTGTGCGAGGAGCCTATGCCACGCTTTCTAACTTCAGAATTGCTTTAAAATACATGGATGGCGATATACTAAAGAAATTGTTCACAACTTTTGTTAGGCCAAAGCTAGAATATGCAGCGGTTGTGTCTTAAGAAGCCATATCTTAAGAAGCACATCAACAAACTGGAAAAGGTGCAAAGACATGCTACTAAGTGGCTCCCAGAACTGAAGGGCAAGAGCTACGAGGAGAGGTTAGAGGCATTAAATATGCCAAAACTAGAAGACAGAAGAAAAAGAGGTGATATGATCACTACATACAAAATAGTAACAGGAATTGATAAAATCGATAGGGAAGATTTCCTGAGACCTGGAACTTTAAGAACAAGAGGTCATAGATATAAACTAGCTAAACACAGATGCCGAAGAAATATAAGAAAATTCACTTTCGCAAACAGAGTGGTAGACGGTTGGAACAAGTTAGGGGAGAAGGTGGTGGAGGCCAAGACCGTCAGTAGTTTCAAAGCGTTATATGACAAAGAGTGCTGGGAAGACAAGACACCACGAGCGTAGCTCTCATCCTGTAACTACACTTAGGTAATTACATATCTAGAGCCAATAGACAAAACCAATAATGGGCCCTAAAGAACCAGGTGTTAAAAAAGGCCAGGAGAGGAATCCTCAGTAGCCAAAGCTCCTGTAGGATCACACAAGTAAGTCTGGAGAATGTTCTACCATCTAGATACGTGAACCTCCGGTGAATCAAAACAATACTTATTATTAAGGTCCAGAGAAATCAGCAAATACAGAATGTAAACATCCTCGCAATCCACAAATGCGCTGTTCAGCCAGAAAGGATATGGGATATGAACAATGACTCCTGAAGATGAGGATACAATGAGGCCAGGAATGGTCTTTCTTTGCCACTGGAAACAAACTAGACAAAACCCAAAAGGATTGCTTGATGACTATCATCCCTTGTCCAACAGTTCACTTATGTATAAAGAGTAGTAGGGTTAATGGCTACATAAAACAAAAGAACAATATATATAGTATGTGGATTTGGCATTATTTTACTTTCAACACTAACTTCTTTACTCCTTACTTTATTTTCTATGGTATCATACTTCTTGGTAAATACTATTATCTTGCTTAATCAATTATTAACCATGTATGGAATTTTATAAAATACTGTATATCAAATAAGAGCAGATGAAAGGATGCAAAATGAGAGAAAATTAGCATTTAAATACTGTATAAGATTGATTATTATGGTATATAACATTTAAACATCAGTTTTATCATTATATAGGTATTTTAATCTAGTCCCCTACCACACAAGATACTATTGAGGTATATTACATTACTAGACAAAAGAGGTACTTACCAAACTGGTTTCCAGCACCACCTATCCACTAATCCACTTCAGTTATTCACTACAGTGCTCCCCATTACCTATCCACAAACCTCACACCCCCTACAAATTCTCACTACCCTGACTGTCCTCTCCAGACAAAAAGATATTTGTTAAATTTAATGTCTATAATCTTTCGGTATATTATTCAACTTTTTGTCTCCAAATTGATGCCACCCACCCCATGAAAGTAGGAAACAAAGTTATGATAATACATGATTTCCTATTGATGGGCTCAGGAAGCTGTCACGCTTACCAATGTCCAAGACCAGCGACCAACCTTCCATATGAAGCGATTGACAACAGTTACCTAACTCACAGGTAATTATTTACTGTTAGGTGAACAGAGAGGCAGCAATTGTAAGGGAATGTACCAAGAAGTCTTGTCTGCCTGGGGTCCAATCAGTTGTGAGTCGACTGTTGTATGTTATTAGTGCAAAAGACAGAATAAACATTCTAGTCCATCAAATAAACAGACAAGCTCCACTGTAAGATTTATGTTATTTTCCCCCTTGCAACTTATCACATTGATTTTATGACCAGAATGGAATACTATCATTGCATGTAGATGTCCAGTTGACAGAATTATGTCGAGATTCCACTGTACAGTACAGTATATCAATATACATTCACTAATCATTCAACATGCACATAAACATCTGCTAAACTGATAAAAACACCTCACCTGCATGAGTTTCGAGAGTATCATCCACATGTTCCTTGCGAACTCGTACACCAAGTAGCTCTTTAGCCGACTGACAAGCATCAGCACAAGTGTCCCCAGGGAACAGATAATCACATAAGCTCACAGGTAGTCCACCACCTACAAGTAAATATGGTTGGAAAATTTTTAAATTGGTGTGCAAAACTTTCAGAATTAATTGCAGAAAACAATGCTAATAATAAATGCTTTGTTCCATTAAACACAGGCCACATTTCTTAAATACCAAAACTTTTGCTTTACCTATTTAATTATTATTTTAATGCATATTGCACAATAGATAACCAATACAAGAATTCTTAACTCCAGTGAATGCAAACTGATTACTGTATTACAAAAGTAAGCTTCAATAAAACAAATCCACAAGAGCCGTGACGAGGGTTTGAACCTACATCCGAGAGGATCCCAGACACGCCTTAATCGACTGAGCTACGACATGGTAAAAGATTGCAACCAGGAATCAACTTGACTACCACGGATCCTGCAGTTTCTCCACAAACCAGGTTTTTTCACAATCCCCCATGCACCCGAGCTCTGCCAATAAGCTATTCTATTATTAGTATCTTGAGAGACGATCTTGAGACGATTTCGGGCTTTAGTGTCCCTTGGCCCGGTCCTCGACCAGGCCTCCACCCCAGGAAGCAGCCCGTGACAGCTGACTAACACCAGGTACCTATTTTACTGCTAGGTAACAGGGGCATAGGGTGAAAGAAACTCTGCCCAATGTTTCTCGCCGGCGCCTGGGATCGAACCCAGGACCACAGGATCACAAATCCAGCGTGCTGTCCGCTCGGCCGACTCCCTCGTAGGTCAAGTTGACTTCCCGGTTGCAATTCTTTTACCACATCATAGCTCAGTCGATTAAGGCGTGTCTGGGATCCTCTCAGACGTAGGTTCGAACCCTCGTCACGGCCCTTATGGATTTGTTCATTTGATGCATCACGTTATTGTGATTTCTGTGTGTGTAAGATTTCAATAACTTTCCAACATCCAAAACATGGGTCTATACTACTGTATATCCAAGTTACTTGCCATACACCACTGTAGTTTTCAGAGGCTCATTTAAGACTCTAGGCTCTAGTCAACGTGTTGCATAAATTAACATGTAATAATTGTGGATGAAAGATCAATTAGACTATAAAAATTGGTGTGATCACATAATTATGAAATCTTAAAAATTTGTAACTATTATTCTTCTTTGATAATAATTTTGCTATGAATTTGTTAAAGGTCATTTATAGTACAGTGGTACCTCGGAATGCGAGTGTCCCTGTATGCGAGTTTTTCGGAAGACGAGCAGGATTTCCTCGAAAATTATGTCTCGGAACGCGAGGGTTACCTCGGGACACGAGTTTGTTGATACGCGTACAGGCCGACCTAGCGCGTGGTGGATCGGCGATCGTCGCCCCTCCGCCCCTCAGTTTACCATTGTCTCACGCCCAGTGACTATCCCACATCAATTCTTCACCTGGATTTTCAGTGTTTTGTTGGATTTTTGGTCATTTGACTATACAATTTGTTATTATATATCTCACCATGGGTCTCAAGAAAGCCATTGATAAGGTTCAACCTAAGAAAATAGCTGTGAGTAGAGGCAGTAGAGGATGTCCCTCCTTGATTAAGAAAATGTGTGAAGTATGGGAAGAACTGAAAAGTTTTGTTGAAAAAACTCACCCAGATAAAGCTGTAGCAGGCCATTGCATTGACCTTTTAAATGACAATGTGATGTCTTACTACAGACAAGTGTTAAAATGTAGGGAAAAACAAGTGTCTTTACAGAAATTCTTAGTAAGACAAGCAAGTCCTAGTGGTATGCTGGCAAAATGTGCCAGTGTGTGCATACCAGTGAAGTCCTCACTGCCTGATGTGATAATGGAAGGGAACTCCCCTTCCAAACAGTAACTCCTCTCCTCCTCCCCCCTCCTCACCATCTTCCATATGCCTACAGCATTCAAGAGCAAGGTAAGTAATAACTTGAACATAGTTTTGTAGGTTTATTTAGATGAATTAGGTATAAAAATTTAGTTTGATATGGGGTTTTTGGGGTAGTCAGGAACGGATTAATTCATTTCCCATTATTTCTTATGGGGAAATTAGCTTCAGAATACGAGTTTTCGGAATACGAGGCGTCTCCAGGAACCAATTAAACTCTTAAACTGAGGTATACCTGTATATATTATGTACTATACATGATTGTATAGTATATAATTGCACTTACTTGTGCTGTAAGGTTACATTTTACAGGGAGGTTACATTTACCTCCCCATTTTTGGAGGACGGCCTGATACAAACATATGATAGATACATTTAGTGTTACTGGAAAACAAAATTAGATGCTAATGTTGTCCCATCAGAGCAAGAAAATCACACAACAGTAGAGAAGAGTAAAGTACTTTTGGTCTGGGAATGCAAGACTGAGCGAGTTCCAGGGGTCAGAACCTAACTAGTAGTGCAAGGATGGCCTTCCCTTGAAATTGGGCCATATGCATAATTTGCATTTCATTACAACCAGTATGTCCTTATATTTGTTATGTACCTATGAACCAAAATTTTCTTTGCTCGGACCTAAGAACCAAAATTTTCTTTGCTTGGCATACATTAACAAGTTTATCCACTTAGCTTACCTTCTAAAAACACTCGTCGTGGGGGCTCATGGATGATGGGACCAGTGAGATGTGATGGTGGTTCTTCTATAAGAGAATCACAATGCATCTCCCAACGAGCCATAACAGATCGCACTAGATCAACCAAAACTGCAGAACGAGCTTCTCCCACAGTTGCCTGGATTAAACAAAATGCTAATTATGCCTTTTAAAATTATTGTAAATGAACAGTATATAAAGATTATAAGAAATCTGCTTCACCTTCCACATTCATTGGTTACAATACTGGTCAATTATTCCATTACAGTATAATCTCTTACATTAATTTAATTATTTTTCTATCTCCTACACTAACTCTTTGGTGGTCTAGTCTCTCTGCTAGTTCCCGACCATAACTGCTCTGGGTACCTCAGGCTACTTACGGACCAGTCAGCAATGTGAAAAATGTTTACAGTCATATTATGTTTTCTTTGCTTGGCTGCCACCTATTGGTTGCTAGCGGTAACTACAGGAGATTCAAAATAATTACTGGGTGGATCATTTACAAAGTTATTTGCTGCTTCATTTCTCTTTTCTCTGTGATTCTTGCAATTGTCTGTCTTGCTTCGCTTACTTTTTGGAGGTTTTGTTGGTGAAGGTGATCATAGAAAATCTCCTCTCCCTGCATCTCTGTGAGAGGGAAGCAAAGTTCTGCCTCTGGCAGGTTACTAATGACTCCTGGGTCTAATGTAATTCACATGTGTAATTATCTAAGTGTAGTTACAGGATGAGAACTATGCTTAGGTGTCAGATGTTCCCAGTACTGTACTTTGTCATATGACTTTGTAACTACTGATGGTTTTGGCCTCCTACACCTTCTCATTTAATTTGTTCCAACTTCTACCATTCTGTTTGCAAAGGTAAACTTCCTATTTTTCTTTTTTTTTTACAGCTTTCTTTCCTTAGTTTAAAACTATACCCTCTTGTTCTTGAAATTACAGTTTTCAAAAGTTATTCTTCATAATTTTCTCGATTTCTGTTACTATTTTGCACATCGTGATCGTACCACCTCTTTCTTTTCAGTGCAATTCATAAGTTGGCAGGTACAGTTGAACCTCGGTTTTCGTATGCCTCTGTTTTCGTATTTTTCGGTTCTCATACTCAATTTCTTAAAAAATTTGATTTGATACTCGTTGTTTGCCTCGGTTTTCAGAATTTGTTTATACATGTACAGGTCCACCGAGCGTGTGGTTCTGTTCTGCTGAGCAAAGGGCGGGACGAGGTGCGAAAGTTTACCAGTGTGACGATGCGCTTTAATATTGTATTTGGGAGGACAACAGGATGGATGTGGAGGAAACTGGATGGATGATGAGGGGACTAGATGGATAGTGAGGGGGAGGTGAGGGGGACTGGTGAGGGGGACTGGATGGATGGATGGTGAGGGGGACTGGATGGATGGATGGTGAGGGGGACTGGATGGATGTGGTGAGGGGGACTGGATGGATGGATTTTGGGGGAAACTGGATGGATGGATGGTAGGGGGGAACTGGATGGATGGATGGATGGTAAGGGGGAACTGGATGGATGGATGGTGGGGGAACTGGATGGATGGATGGTAGGGGGAACTGGATGGATGGATGGTGGGGGACTGGATGGATAGATAGTAGAGGGGGGACTGGATGGATGGTGGAGGGGGTGGACAGCAAAGTGCGTGGACTGGCGGGAAATATTGAGATGGTTGGTAGAGCTGGTCACTCTCCCGACTACCTCCATGCCCCCCCCATCCCGCACCTTCCCCGCTACCTCCATCCCCCAACCCCCTCATCCAGCACCCTTCCCACTACCTCCATCTCGCTCCCTCCCTGCTACATCCATCCCTCATCCTCCCAGTCATATGGACGGTATTAATTTTTTTTATTTTTTATTTTTGTATTAATATGGTAGGTATCTTTGCTACCAGCTGATGGATTCGGAGGCAGACTCCCTGAGTGCCTGTCGTTAAACTCTTATTTTTAACTGACTGGTTGCGACTGTAAAAGCCTGATTGACTGTGAATGCCTGATTGACTGTGAATTCTTGACTGACTGTAAATGCCTAACTGGTTGCTACTACAACTGTGAATGCTTGACTGCCTTTGGTTATGACTACCTGTGACTGGTCTTGACTGAATGCTTGACTGACATGTTGTGCCTGTAACTGATTGGTGGCTGCCACATAACAGAGGCAGTGAAATGTGTGAAAGGAAAATCTGGAATCAGTGATGAAGATATGAAAGCGTTTAAGGCGAGCATGGGACGGTCTCACCATCTCCCTCCTGCCTACCTCCTCACCCTCCCCATACACCAACACCACTCCACCCTCATCCCCCTCCACACCATCTCCCATATGCCAACAAGAGTCCTCAGTATAGGTAAAGTGCAGTTAAATGTTCACTTATTTTATTTATGATTTATATTTATACCCAATTGTTTTGTGTATGAAAAATATGAGAAGTATTCTGTAAAAATGTATTTTTAAGTTAATATTTCTGGGTGTGTGGAAAGGATTAATTCAATTTACATTATTTCGTATGGGAAAATTTGTTTCGGTTTTCATATTTTTCGGTTTTCATACCGTCTCTGGGAACGAATTAAATACGAAAACTGAGGTACCACTGTATTTATATTTGCAATTATTTTCAACATGCATTTGCAATAATATGATTTATCTACAGAATACTATCAATTGCATTGACTTTTTAAAAAGAGATCGAATCAAATATTTACAGAATGAGTATTCAATCATGGCACAAATAGGTGGAACCTTTTGTAGGCTGAAGGCAACCTTCTCCCATTAAAGGCCACTAAGCACAGTATGGTAAATGTCAAGATCAACAAGTACAGTACTGTATATGCAAAACCTATTCAAATGCTGTAATAAGAATTATGACTCACCTTTGAGTGTACAAATGCTAATCCAGCTAATGTTCCAGAAAGCCGCACACAACCAGAGCTTTCAGTCAACCCACGAGTTGAGGCTACTGGAGAACCAGAATCAAGAATTTCTGCTTTGAAGACTTTTGGGGGTGCTAATTCCATCATGCCTCTACTACTCCCTTTCTTTTTAGGTTTCTCATCAGCACTCGAGTCCAATGGGTCTTCATCATTTGGGAGCTCAGAGTCAATAAGAATCAGACTTTCCTTCACATTATTTGCCCAGGGTTTGATCAAGGTCTGAGAAAATGCAGAATTATGATAAGATTATGAATAAGCATTACTTTAATCAAATTGATAATTGAGGAATACTGTACAGATATAATAATATTTGGAACAATAAATAATTATTATTTTATGGTACAGTACAGTATATACAGTATTTACTTTTAACCAAACACTAACAATATATTGACAACATACATAAATTACAAAAATGGTGTAAATAAATATGCATTGAAAAAATAAAAAACTTATACCTGTAAATTCTTATACCCTACTAGAATGATTAATGTAATTTACTGCACTCAAGATGATGATTTGTCATGCAAGGCCTATAGTTTCATTTACACATGCTCTTTTAACATCAAGATGATAGCTTATTCATTTATGTAAATTTTCCTTGAAATCCTATCACCTACTATCCTGTACACTTGGGACCAAACCCGAAGATCATTCCCCGCAAGCACACCTAGATGAGTACTTATGTGTCAACAATTTAAATAAAATATTATATTTGCATAAACCCTCACTGACTCCATCATCTTACACACTATTTATGTTTAATATCACCACCACCATTTTAACCCAGTTAATAATAACCATATTTATAGCAAATTAACAATGATAATTAAATATCTTATGTAAGGCCTTACAAGGATTGTCTTGTAGAGAGAATGTGATGAATTGTCCTTTGGAAGCCAGAAGTTAAGGTTAATGTTGTACGAGAAACTCAACTGCTGCCATTTGATGCCTCCTCGCTGGAATTTGAGTTCAGCATTTGACTGCAGGCTGGGAGCTGATGGGCACACATCTACAGTTTTGCACATCACCCTACAACCAAGATTGCTCTTATTTAACTTTGCACTCAATAAACAAATTTTATGAATATCTAAATATGGATAGCTGATCTTATTATTATTAACCTTTGCATATGTATTATTGTCTAAGTCACATAAGTCGTATAAGTCAAAGCGAGCCTCTGTTCACCCACCAGTGAATTTGTACCTGGTTGTTAAATGAAATTGACTAGTATTCCGGGGAAAATTAGTATTAAGGACCTGACCGAAACACTCTGCATGCTAGTGGCTTTACAAGAATGTAAGAACTCTTGTATACTGTATACAGTATATAAACAAAATAAATATACTATATATATATATATAATCATACAGCATCCATAAAATCATAATTGGCAAATATGCCATTTAGTTCAACAAAAATCCCTAGTATCATCTTCTCTTATGGCAATTGTGTGTGATTGCATGGTGAGTTATATGTCAATGAGTGAGAACACAAATATTTACAGTACTGTACTTTGTGTGTACACTACTCATATTATTTAAACTTTACTCATATGACAGGTATTTATTAAAATGTTAATGAATGTAGTGATTAAACTTCCTCTATATACACATGAAGATTTATAATATCCAACAGTAATTTTACATTTAAAGACTGCACTTTTTAAATAATGCCACTTTGTGATCCAAAATTTAAGTTTTACACAATAATTTTAGTGTGCACTCATGAAATGCTCATGTGTCCAACTGGGCTCAAACACACCAATATATTTGACGCCTTCCGTAATCCAGCAGTACCTGTGACAATTTGAGCTGTTTGCGCTGCACTTGTTTTATGTCTGTGTGTGCTCCTATCCATGGTTGTCTCTAATTCTCTCTCTTCTCTAGTAAAATTTTTAGCTTAAAACAATAAATTTTCACACAAAAACACACACACACAAAACCCAGCACTGAATATAATGAAATGCCTTTTTCTGAAGAAGCCCCGCTAGCTTCCTAAAGCTATCTTACAAAGATTGCTCCATACTACAGGGTCACATCCGTTGCATAAGTTCTGTTTGATCTACCAGGGAACAGAGCCAAAACCTGACCCAACCTTTCCCTAGGGGCACAGGGAGTGGGGTGACAATCTGCCACCCCACCAGAAAAGGCCTCCAGAAAGTCAGCGAAGCTTTACAGACAATTGGAGGGTTGTTGGCATCTCAAAGCATGATGCTGAAAGCACAGCAAGCTGCACATGGAGCTGCCACTTTCACATATCCGCTAAGCACCAGAGCAGACAAACAGCTCAGGAACAGAGCAAAGGAAGCCCCGCTCAGGAACACCTGAAAGACGGAGTTTACCTCCTGCCAATCAAGCTTGCAGGACAAACAGAACCGGTACCAAGCACCCAAGGAAAAGAGAGGGTTGTCAGTCAGCTAGGATCAACCTGAGATCTAATACTTCAACTAACAAGCAGAGACAAACCTGTACTCAAGAGAGACTATGTCCATCATGGAAGAAGAGGTCCATGCTCTGCAGAAGGTACTGAAGCAAATCTGTACGGACCATAGTAGGTGCAGTGCAGGAGGACAGAAACTGCTGGATAAATGATGAATGCAAGGTATCTAATAAGACCCAAAGCACTACTAGCATCACCAGTCGATACAACAGAAGCAACATAACTGAGGCAGGGAGTCGGAAAACTTGAGGAAGTACATTATTGTACTCATGCTGTAAAGGTGGTAAACAAGTGAAATGCACATCAGCAACAACCGATGAAAAATGTATGCCACATCTAAACAAGGATCACAAAATACAGTCAAGACCAGAGCATCCAAATTCCCCTGAAAGAACATTTGAATATAAGGAACCCATAGCATCTGAGAAATGAGATTATTCAAACCAAGAAATAGGAAAAAGAGAAGGGCATTACCAAGACTGAGGATCAAATTAGGCAGCTGCCTGCTACTAGCATGGCAGCTACCGCTACTGCTACTGAACCGACCCCTCACAATATTCAAGAGAGAACTGGATAAGCACCTCCAAAGAATACCTGATCAAGCAGGCTGTGATTCGTACGTCAGGCTGAGAGCAGCCGTGTCCAACAACCTGGTTGACCAGTCCAGCAATGAGGAAGCCTGGTCGACGACCGGGTCGCGGGGACGCTAAGCCCCGGAAGCACCTCAAGGTAAGGGCAAGGTAAGGTAACCCACCTGGCAAATAAAAAACACACAAGGGCATGAGCATCCCGTGCCCAACAGCAAAGACAGTGACATAGCAGGGACCCCACAAAAGGAGCACTGAATCATATGCAAGCTCAATTCCATGGGGGGTTTCACCAATGTTAACAATCTAGAAGAGCAGATTTCAGTTAAAATATGAAATCATAAGTGAAATTCTTGAATGAATCTCAGGACAAAACATTCTTAAGAAGATATTCTCAACATGACCAAATTTAACAATAAATAAATAATAAATAAATATGTTTATTCAGGTAAGGTATATACATACAAGTGAGGTTACATTAATGGATCGAATTATAGATAGAGCTAGTACAATGTTGAACTACTGACAGGAAAAGGCATTTGGGTAACCCAACAAATTGCATATCACTCACAAGAGACATGGCAACTGAATGTAGCAGAATGCCATGCAAAGCATGACTCGGTTCAAGATCAAGTCTCAAGAAACAGCAAAAGCTGTGGAAAAACTTAAGAGAATGACTAGAACTGAGGCACTAGCCAAATCAACACACAGAAGATAAGACTGCAACACTATCCAGGAAAAATTGAAGATGCATAAACAACTGCATAATCACACACCATGTTCTAGGGGTCTCTGCTAAGTGAAGGTAGTCTGGCTTAGGAGAGCCAGTATGAAAGTGACGAAGCCAACTAGGAATTAGCATAGCAATAACTGGTGATCTATTTGAGGTTGAGTATTATTTGGAGATGGTTTATGAAGGCAGATGAACGAATTTTCTGGAGGTCTGTGACACTAACAATGCTCTCTTCTGCCATGTGAGGGATTCTAATCATCCCATTGATTGGTCTTCCTCCAAAATAATCTTTCCTGCCTCTACTCTACACAGACGCCGTCTTGTGGAATCGGCTCTAATACACAATGTACCCAACATGAACTTGAGTCCTGGCTTTGTTGTTGTGGACTCTTCCCTTTCACAGTATATACTCAAATGCTCTAATCTTTCTAACAAACGTGACCTAACATAAGCCTACCCCTTCTATTTTCTTTCTTTCTCTTTCCTTTTCTTTCTCTCTTCTCCTATGCTCCCTTGCTATTCTCTTCTTATTCCTATCTCCTTCTCATTCAGTGGTTATAATAGGAGCTGCCTCCTATGGGCCAATAGGCCTTCTGCAGCTCTTATTATTATTACTATCCCCTCTACTACACCTTACTTTGCTCCACAGCTCTCTCTTGCCTATTTATTGCCTGTTTCTACTTCCTCATCACAATCGACTTGAGAATGGTCCAGGACGGACCGAAACGTCGTCGTCCCTTCACCTTCTAGTGTGTGGTCTGGTCAACATACTTTAGCCACGTTATTGTGACTCATCGCCTGCTTTTCTGGAGGTCATTCTTGATTAAACAGAAATCTCCTGTATCTCCATTCCCATTCTTAAAAATTGACAAGGGCATTTGCAAAGATCCATTCTGCATTGGAGAATGACTGTGAACCTGGTCTGGCTCATATTTAGTCATGTAACTGAGAGAGCATGTAACATTGCACAACAGGTGCAGCAAGACTGCAAAACATTTGCCAAGTTGCAAGAACCCAACACCCTGTTTGATTGCCAAAAGCACCATAACAGAGAGAGCATGACATTGCGTAAGGGAGCAACCAAGTGGTCTATCTCAGAAATATTGTACATCGATACTAAAATTATGTTTAAAGCATAATACAGTAAATATAATGCATTACATAAACATTAATGAATATATATATATAATGAAAAGCTAAAAACTGTTATATATTTGTACCAAGATATTTTGCCTTACTTGAATGTCTGAGTGCAAACATGAATGATAATCTTCTCAGTTCTGATTTCTGCTGTGTCTAAGAGAATTCTCGATGCTGTTTTGTGAGTCACTGTTAAAACAGAGCGAAGCTTAGACTGGCTGACTGAAGAACTGAACTCTGCTTGTGGTGTTACCACATAAATTCCAATAATGTCCAGCCCACCTGGCAGCATGCGTACAACCTAAGGATCATTTTCAGGTTAATACTGTGATCAAAATTTATTACAACAAATATTTTCAACAAATATATGCTGAGGTAAAGCAAATATTTTAGAAATACTTAAACCACAGAAAAAGATGAACAGTAAATAAATACAATTATTTTGTGATGCATAGAATAATATTCAGGAATAGTTAAATTACAGAAAACCCTTAATTAACATGTTTGTTACATTTCTACAAAACCCACCACAAATCTAAAACTGCACAAATTAATCTTAAAGGTGTACAGTACTGGGTATAAGCAAAATAGAGTTAGGTTCCAGAAATCTCAAAAAGTCCACTTTTCTGGGGATACCCCCTTCCAGTGGTTCCCCTGAAGCTATCTTGCTTCAGGGGATCCATACTAAAAAGTCAAATCAGTCATGGAAGTTCTGTTTGGCCTACCAGGAGCCAGAGAGAGAACCTGGACCCTCATAGATGATGGTAACCAAGCAGACACCTGAGGCTCTAAGGCTACTCACTGAAAGAACAGACCCCCAATCGCAGCCCAAACTACTGGGCTATGAGTACCAACCACAGTGTGTCATGTAAACAAGCATGCAAACCTCAACACAGCCAAAGAATGTCCTCAACAAGGGCCAAAACAGAGGAATCAAGGATCCTTGAATAGCCAAATGTGACATTCTCCACCCCAAGTGACCAAGCCTCCTCAAGGGCAAACTCTCAAACACATCAGAGAAGGGAACTGACTATGCAAGGAGTATGTTAGTGGATACATAGAGAAGAGACCCTAACAAGAAAAGCTAACAAGATAGCAATAACCACTCCCAGAACCACAGAGGAATAGAAGCATGCCAGGACATGTCCACCATCCAGGAATCCGCCTGAAAAAAAAAAAAAAAGACAAATCCGAGCAAAGCGGTCACTTGGAAGGGTGAGCAGAGAATCAGTATGTACAGATGTGAGAGGTCAAGAATATACCAGGAACCTCACTGAAGAATGGCAGGGAACTCAACCAAACCTAAATCAAACCACACTACGATGACCCATGGGACCGAGTCGATTAAGGCAGCGTCTGGGATGCTCTCGGACGCAGGTTCGAATCCTCGTCACTGCCCTTGTGGATTTGTTCATTTGATGCATCACACAATTGTGATTTGTGTGTGTAATGAAGTAAGGGCGAAGACTGAGAACGGCCTATTGACATATCTTGAGTGCATGGGGGGGAGTTGTGTAAAACCCTGGTTTGTGCCTCGGAGAGGCTGCAGGATCCAGTAAGTTCAGTAGAACTTCGGTTTCAATTCCTTTTGACCATGTCGTAGCTCAGTCCATTAAGGCAGCGTCTGGGATGCTCTCGGATGCAGGTTCGAATCCTCGTCATGGCCCTTGTGGATTTGTTCATAAGGTGAATCAATACTTGAGCCAGCATGGCCCCCCTCAACAAGTGAAACGTCCTAGAAAAATACCACTGTCACCACCCAAAGCAGGGGAGAACACCACCAGGGCTGGCCTGCTGAGGACAAAACTGAAAGCAACAAGACAGTCATACTAGGCACAGATGCCAAAACTTCCAGGCTGCCAAAGAGCTGGTCAGAGAACAGCTTAGCAATCACCTAGAAGCACAAAATGGCTGCTAAGTGAGAACATGCCCTGCAACCCCTTCCCCAAGGGGAATATATGCCCATCTGCCCAGGCGGATGGGCGACTATTTGGCCGTGTTTTTGGGCAGGCGGATGGGCAGCTAACACTGAGGAACTAGGTTTATATACCCTACAGTAGGCTGAAGTTCAAGCCAGATCCAGTAACAAATTTCTCTCGAATATTGGATTTATATCATATTATATATTTTTTGGTTATATATTTAGTTTAGCAACATTATTAGGATAATAAGTGCTATAAAAATACTTATTTTAAAAATTATTTATTAATTTTATTATTTTCAGGCCAAAAGTTACTGAACTGTAGCGATAAATTTGAACGAAAAGCACATGGTGCTGTGTGTATAAGGAATAGACCCGTCCACCCGCACAAGAGTTATTTTGAAAGCTAAAGTCAATAACATAAATAATTTCTCAAATAGCAGATATCTATCATATTACAGTATATTTTTTGTTTATGTTAGTTTAGAAATATAATTAGGATAATAATGAGCTATTAAAACATCATTTTTAGAAATGATTTATTACTCTGAAACTTTCAGTCATGGGTCGCTGAATTATGATGACGCAGACAAAGGAAAACCAAGCGAGGTTTACAATACAGTATTCCCTATCTGTTCACCCTCACTCATTTTGTTTCATCACAGAAAATACCTATAAGAAGATTTCAACACATTCACTAGCTATTCACACTTCAGCCTTTAAATTACTGTAATTTACAAAGATACGTGTGCCACAAATTAGTGAACGAAAATCATGGAAACTCAGCCATTCACTTGTGTGGACCACTCTGGCTGGTGTTTGGTTAATATGGTTTACTTATTGTGTGGACCACTCTGCTGGTGTTTGGTTAATATGGTTTACTTATTGTGTGGACCACTCTGGCTGGTGTTTAGTTAATATGGTTCACTTGTTGTGTGTTCCACTTGTCCACTTGTGTTTACAAGCTGTAACCTGAGATAGAATGGGAAAGTTTTCCACCACTCTGTGAACTCTGTCCCAACATTGTAAGCAAATCCACACACCCCCTCTTCGGCGAACAATACTAGCGTGAGCCAGTATTGACATTTCACTCCGGCCTGAAAAGTGTGCGACCTAGCCGGAGATTCACCGAATCCAGATACGTCAAACTGAGGTTGTATTGTATATATATACACACACACACACACACATAGAGCACATAGAGGTGTCTAGAGACGAAGTGGAAAAAATGCTCAAGGAGCTAAATAAGAACAAAGCAGTTGGTCCAGATGGAGTTTCGCCATGGGTTCTGAGAGAATGTGCACCTAAGCTCAGCATTCCTCTTCAACTGATTTTTCAGGCATCCCTGTTTACAGGAGTTGTAGCTGATGTGTGGAAAAAGGCTAACATAGTTCCAATCTACAAAAGTGGAAGCAGGGAAGACCCCCTTAACTATAGACCGGTATCATTGACAAGTGTAATAGTCAAAATATTGGAAAAATAATTAAAACTAAATGGGTAGAACACCTGGAGAGAAATGATATAATATCAGACAGACAGTATGGTTTTCGATCTGGAAGATCCTGTGTATCGAATTTACTCAGTTTCTATGACCGAGCAACAGAGATATTACAGGAAAGAGATGGTTGGGTTGACTGCATCTATCTGGACCTAAAAAAGGCTTTCGACAGAGTTCCACATAAGAGGTTGTTCTGGAAACTGGAAAATATTGGAGGGGTGACAGGTAAGCTTCTAACATGGATGAAAACTTTTCTGACTGATAGAAAAATGAGGGCAGTGATCAGAGGCAATGTATCGGACTGGAGAAATGTCACAAGCGGAGTACCACAGGGTTCAGTTCTTGCACCAGTGATGTTTATTGTCTACATAAATGATCTACCAGTTGGTAAACAGAATTATATGAACATGTTTGCTGATGATGCTAAGATAATAGGAAGGATAAGAAACTTAGATGATTGTCATGCCCTTCAAGATGACCTGGACAAAATAAGTACATGGAGTGCCACTTGGCAAATGGAAATCAATGTTAATAAATGCCATGTTATGGAATGTGGAATAGGAGAACACAGACCCCACACAACCTATATATTATGTGAGAAATCTTTAAAGAATTCTGATAAAGAAAGAGATCTAGGGGTGGTTCTAGATAGAAAACTATCACCTGAGGACCACATAAAGAATATTGTGCGAGGAGCCTATGCCACGCTTTCCAACTTCAGAATTGCGTTTAAATACATGGATGGCGATATACTAAAGAAATTGTTCACGACTTTTGTTAGGCCAAAGGTAGAACATGCAGCGGTTGTGTGGTGCCCATATCTTAAGAAGCACATCAACAAACTGGAAAAGGTGCAAAGACATGCTACTAAGTGGCTCCCAGAACTGAAGGGCAAGAGCTACGAGGAAAGGTTAGAAGCATTAAATATGCCAAAACTAGAAGACAGAAGAAAAAGAGGTGATATGATCACTACATACAAAATAGTAACAGGAATTGATAAAATCGACAGGAAAGATTTCCTGAGACCTGGAACTTTAAGAACAAGAGGTCATAGATATAAACTAGCTAAACACAGATGCCGAAGAAATATAAGAAAATTCACTTTCGCAAACAGAGTGGTAGACGGTTGGAACAAGTTAGGGGAGAAGGTGGTCGAGGCCAAGACCGTCAGTAGTTTCAAAGCGTTATATGACAAAGAGTGCTGGGAAGATGGGACACCACGAGCGTAGCTCTCATCCTGTAACTACACTTAGGTAATTACACTTAGGTAATTACACACACACACACACACACACACACACACACACACACACACACACACACACACACACACACACACACACACACACACACACACACACACACACACACACACACACGAGTTCTTACATTCTTGTACAGCCACTAGCACGTATAGCATTTCGGGCAAGTCCTTAATCCTAATATTTCCTGGAATACAACCTGCCCAATCGATTAACAATCAGGTACCCATTTTACTGTTGGGTAAACAGAGGCTACAGAGGCTCAAATAAACGTGACTTAACATAAGCTTACCTTTCCATTTATCTTTCTTTCTTTCTTTCTTTCTTTCTTTCTTTCTTTTTCTCTCCCTTGTTTTTTCTCTTATGGTCACTTTCTTATTCCTATTACTATCCCTCTTTATTACACCTTACCTTTCGTACCTTTTGACTTGAGAATGGTCCAGGATGCACCGAAATGTCGTCGTCTCTTCACTTTCTAGTACTGTATGTGGTTTAGTCAACATAATTCAGTCACGTTATTGTGACTCCTCTGCAGAGGCTACAGTTAAATACTGTATTGGCACCCAGTAAATCCTCCCCGGCCAGGATACAAACCCAGGCCAAAGCGCTTGCGAAACGGCAGGCGAGTGTTTTACCACTACGCCATGGGGACTGCTAAAAGCATAGCATACCTGGGGATGGGAGCATACCTGGGGAGTGGGGGAAGAGTAACGATGAAATCCAGTTGGCCACTATTGGAGAAGGAAAACCTCCTGCCTCGAGTGAAACACTCAGCAAATGCAAACAAAAACCAGGATGGCTGAAGTGCACCCAGGTACCCACCCCAGGCTCCCTTCTTAGCTTTAGAGATCTGAAATAAAGACCCCGGGACAAAGCCAAGCTCCACAACTAATGCCCAAACATTCAGGATCCAACAATCAAGGATCCAAGCCAAAGACACCCTACCCTGCAGAGAAGAAAACAGCATGGATCCATTACAGGAAGCAATGGCTCAACTGTTTCCCAAGTTGAAGAGGAAAGGGAGACCCCAGCAAAGACCAAAACTACATCCACAATAAATGCAGCCCAGGTCTCGAAACTCAAGCTGCCCTGTTACTCAGAGCAAGGGGTGTACAAGTGGTCTACACAAAGAAGTCTGCCCGAAACGCATTGCGTAATAGTGGCTTTAGGCATTGTATGTACTATCTCTATCTATAAATCGATCCATTAATGTAACATCCCTTGTATGTATGTACCTTACCTGAATAAACATATTTATATTTATATTAATTTATTTATATTTAAGTCTGGCAGACAATGGAAGGAGCAGCAGCAAAAAGTGCACCAGCAGAAACACCAGCTGCTCCAATCCCAAAACCATAAACACAAAACAGGCTGACTCCGTGGAAACCACATGTACACCAAGCCGCACACAAATGAGCAAACAAACTCAAAATAGCAGCAGCCTGTGGAGCCTCATCACTACAAAAGTAAAGAAAGAAAAAACAAAAAAATAGTCTTGGACCAAAATAGCATACCAGCAAACCCCAATGTCACAGGTTACTGAACAAAGGGTAATACCCACCCAACAAGTGACAGAAGGAGAGAGTAAAACTAATCATCGGTTTGTAGCAAAGCTGACTGACAACCTTCAAACTCGTAAGTAGTAAGTGTGGTCTCAGCAGGTCAAATCATAATGAGCCACACCAAGAACCTGGAGAAGAATTGCCAGGGACTCTCATGTAAGGACAAAGCAAGAAACCCCGGCACTGGGGACACTCACCAGAAAAACTGACACCAAAAGCAACTTCTGGATAAATATAGTAATAAAGGGGATCATCAGCATGCCATATAAATAATCCCACCAGCAAACTTTACAACAATAAACAAAGTCTAACAAGGTCTTGCAGAAAAGTCGAACACTTGCACTATCCAGGGCACAGTGGCCTGGCTTCTCAAAGAACAACTTCAAAATTCATCAGAGAAGTCACTTTGTCAAAGCAGGGGAGCTTCCTTAAGCTTAACAAGCTTAAGGAAGAACTGCCTCTCCTTAAACACATATAGCTCAAAGGGAAGATAAGACGAAATCCATACAACAAGCGAGGCTTGAAACACATGCATATGAAATTCAGAAACAATACTGAAATAATACTGTAGGGGCATATGGCCCCTACAGGACAGTGTCCAAAGGACTCAAGTAGCCTACACTTAACTTGAGAAGAAGTGGAATTCACTACATCCGGTGACTCAAGGGGTCTGTATACACAGACATCAGCGACAGGCTTGAGGCACGGATGGAACTGAGATTGGGAGCTCTCGGTGGTGCTGCCAACTTGTCAGTGGCTAGTCATGACTGATGGGAAAGGATGGGGTGGGGGTTTGAGTTAATTTCCGAGTGAATTGCTTGGAAAATCGTTTGGATGTTTCAGTGCTTTGTTTTCTGTGAATCTTGCAGTTGTTTATATTGCTTTGCTCATTTTCTGGATATTTTCTCAGTGATTGCAACAATTCTCTGTTTCTGGTGCCACTGTGAGTGGGCCAGGTTCTGGCTCTGAAACTCAATAGACCATACAGGAATCTTATAACTGATGTGACTCAGTAGCCATCTAAGTGACTTGTGACTTGGGAGCCATCTAAAGCGAGATAGCTTCAGGGAGCTATCAAGGACTATCCAGAATGTATTATCATAAACCATCACAAATATCTAGCATTACATGAGTAAATACAATACAGTACCTCAAAAATTATGCATTTTATTTTTTACTAATTTCAGCCTATGCCATTGATCTTAGAATAAAATAATGTCTTACTTGTCTTGTGTGTTGAGATACATTTGTATCAACAACCTTGGCAATAGAATCAGGATATTTTGGTTTAGCTTGTCCAGTCTTGGAACTTGGAATTGCCTCCTCCTCTTCAGAGCTCAAATCTCCTTCATCTGGAATTGGTGTTGGGGCGAGATGGACAATGAAGTCACGGTCTTTAGCATTCTGAAATATGCAAATGCTAAATTTTTATGACCTAGAAAATTTTCCATACTGTGTTTAACATTATAGTATAAAGAATATAATAAATATTATAAATATATTATAAATATTATACAGTATAAACTAAGTGCGCCACTTTTCTATAGGGGGCAACATTCTTTAGTGATACTGTACTGTACTTGTGGATAATCAGGGATGATAATAAATACAGCATTGAATGTAATGAGACGTCATTTTCTGGGCAAGTTCTGGAGGCTCCTCGGTGCTTACCGGTCTGATATATATGTACAGAATTAGAATGTGACATCTGTCGATGGAGTTCTTGCATACCTGGGACCGCAAGCCAGAACCTGGCCCTCTCTAGAGGCTAGGGAAGCAATGGCCTATGGAAACCCCCCATGGATTTGGAAGCACTCCATATCTGCCATCGAGCAGGGTTGGCACCCAGACAGGTAGGCATAACAAAACAAGCCCTACATGGTAAAAAAACTAAATTACTGTATTACTATCCTAATACTGAACAGAGAAAAGAGCACCCCAATTCCAAAACAAGCAAACAAGCAACCATCACACCCCACCGTTGTGTTGCTCATCCACGCGACACAACGGTGGGGGTGTGTCGCATGGATGAGGAACTGACAGAGGAACAGAACTGAGAGGAACTGCCCGCCAAACACACACCGAAACTACGACGTTGGTACAACGTTCGAACAAGTTTTAACACCACCTAACCAGTTATAACAATCAATATAGCAAGTTGTAACAACGTTCTAATACGTCATAAACACGTTAAGCCAAGATGTAACAACTTTATTACAAGTTGTAACAAGCAGAAAATAGAGACAGTTTCGGTTTGTGTTTCCAGGGTACCCCTGTCAGTTCCTCTGAGAATTTTGTATGGGATATTCCAGTCTCTCTTAACTCTTCTGACTTCCAGTGAGGTGAAAGCTTAATTCCTGTAGCCTTTCCTCACAACTCATACCTCTCAGCTCTGGGACTTGATAGTGACACAGCTCTGAATTTTTTGTCTTGTGTTTGATCAGGTATGGACTCCAGGTTCAATTTGTATACTTCAAACTGGTTTGACATATACTGTACAAGGCTCTGAAAGATTCCTATGCAAGTGTCTAAGAAGCCGTTCTTAAGTTGACTAACCTACCTTATGCTTCTGATTATATCTGTCCAATGTGGGCTTCTTGGGAAAGATTCGGTGTAATAAAAACTCTCAGTTCTTTCTCCCTACCTGAGTCTTGAAGGATTTCATCTCCCAGGTGGTACCCTGCATTCAGCTTTCTGTTTCCTTCACTTGTTTTCATTACTTTACACTTCTTTGAGTTAAACTCTGGTAGCCATTTATTAGACTATTCATTCTGTTTGTCTAGGTCATCTTGTAGCCTCTTGTTGTTGTCCTCCATCTTAATCCTCCTCATAATTTTAGCATCATCAGCAAACACTGAGAGGAATGAGTCTATAGTATAGACTCATTCTTCTTACAGAAGGTATAAAGACTATACCCTCTGGAAGATCCTTTACATATATCAGAACATGATGGTTTCAAGCACAGAACCCTGTGGGGACTCTGCTGGTGACATCTCACCATTCTGATGTCTGTCTCTCATTTTATTTATTTTATATATATATATATATTATATATATATATTATATATATATATATATATATATATATATATATATATATATATATATATATATATATATATATATATATATATATATATATATATATATATACATACATACATACACACAGTACAACCTCGATTCAACGTACCCCGATTCAACAAATCTCCGGCTAGTTCGCACACTTTTCAGGACGGATTTACTCACCCTGTTCGACGAACAATGGTTCGCCAAAGCGGGGGATGTTCAGATTTGCTTACGACGTCGAGACAGAGTTCACAGACTGGTGGAAAAGTTTCACATTCTATCACAGATTACAATTATTAATTCCTTCATATGACAAGTTCGATCACACAAGTGGACCACACAAGTGGACCGCACATGTGGTCCACAAGTGGTCCACAATCTTACGATGTTGGGACAGAGTTCACAGTGGTAGAAAACTTTACCATCCCATCACAGATTACAATTAATAATTCCTTCATATGACAAGTTAGATCACACAAATGGATCACACAAATGGACCACACAAGTGGACCACACAAGTGGACCACAAGTGGTCCACAAGCTTACGATGTTGGGACAGAGTTCACAGAGTGGTGGAAAACTGTCTCATTCTATCACATATTACAATTAATAATTCCTTCATAAGACAAGTTGGATCACACAAGTGGACCACACAACAAGTGAATCATATGAACCAAACACCAGCCAGAATGGTCCACAAGAAGTGACGCATATTAACCAAACACCAGCCAGAGAAGTGAACGGTCCACAGAAGTGAACGACTGAGTTTCAATGATTTTCGTTCACCGATTTGTGGCACACGTATCTTTGTAAATTAATTTAAAGGCTGAAGCGTGAATAGCTAGCTAATATGTTGAAATCTTCTTATACATTTTCTGTGATGAAACAAGACGAGTGAGGGTAGACAGATAAGGGAATACTGTACAGTAAACTTCACTTTACAGTGAGGTTTCACTCACTTTCGTCTGTGTTGTCATAGTTCAGTGACCCATGACTTTGAACGTTTCACATTAATAAATCATTTCTAAAACTGGTGTTTTAATAACTCTCTATTATCCTAATTAAACTAAACTAAATAAGACCAAAAATATGCTGTAATAAGGTAGATATCTCCTATTTGAGAAATTGTTCACGTTATTGGCAGCACAACTCCAGCACGAGTGGACGGGTCTAATCCCTGTCCATACACCATGCTTGTTGTGTTGTGTTCGATTTCGTCGCCACAGTTCAGCGATCTACGGCTTCGAAATAATAAAATTAATAAATTAGTTCCAAAGTATTTTTTATAGCTCTTATTACCGTAATAATGTTGCTAAACTAAATATGTAACCCAAAAATATATAATTTGATGTAAATTGAATATTTGAGAGAAACATATGTTACTGGAAATCGAACACAACACCAGGCGGTGTTTTGTTCGATTTCGTCGCCACAGTTCAGTGACCTATGGCTTCGAAATAATGAAATAAATAAATCAGTTTCAAAATAAGTATTTTTTATAGCTCTTATTATCGTAATAATGTTGCTAAACTAAATACATAACACAAAATATATAATTTGATGTAAATTGAATATTTAAGAGAAATTTATGTTACTGGATCAGGCTTAAACACCAGCCAACTGAAGGGTGTGCGTATAGACTTAGTCTGCGTTCGTACAGTATGCACCCAGTGCCCTTAGCTTTGTCTGCGATTGACGTACAGTATTTATCCGCCGGTGGAAGAATAATTGTGGAATTGACCATTTTTTTACTACAGCTCTTTGGTTATAAAACAAAATGTCTCAGGGGCTTACTAATAGTGCCTTATTAATGCCAAAAACGAAGCAATATTTTGCAACAACTAGTAGCAGAAAATCAACCAGCACGAGAACAGCCGTACCCAGCACGAGAACAGCCGTACCCAGCAACAGCTGTACCAAGCACGAGAACAGCCGTACCCAGCAAGAGAACAGCCGTACCCAGCAAGAGAACAGCCGTACCAAGCACGAGAACAGCCGAACCCAGCACAAGAACAGCCGTACCCAGCACGAGAACAGCCGTACCCAGCACGAGAACAGCCGTACCCAGCACGAGAACAGCCATACCCAGCACGAGAACAGCCATACCCAGCACGAGCACAGTCGTACCCAGCACTGGTACAACAGCCGTACCCAGCACAAGCACAGTTGTACCCAGCACTGGTACAACAGCAGCCAGCACCAGCTCAGAAGCGGCTGAACTCACAGCAGCAGCGAGCACCAGCAAAGCTGATGCAAACATCTAAAAACATCGTGTGCAACATGAACAGTTAGAACAAGTGTTAAATTTAAGTGTGTACTCAGTGTTAAAATTAAAGTTGCAGTAATTTTTGTGTACAATAGTTTTCATAAACTGTATTGTAGTACTCAACATACAGCAGAACTACTTTTAATCAACACAGTGCTAACGGCATAATGCACTGCAGTACGTATTTACTGTAGAGCATTCACAACTTCACGAAACTTCAAGATGGATATAACTTCAACAATAAGGTAAATTTATGAATTACAGTATTTCTTAGTAGAGAAGTAATATATAGGTAGAGTATGTAATATGATAATGCATTTTTATTGTGTACAAGAAAAAAAAAAGACACTGACACAAACGCCTCCTGAAGGTCACCTCTTGCAACGAATCCAACGCTCCAACGAACTGGGGTTGGTCCCATATAGTATGTTGAATCGAGGTTGTACTGTATATATATATATATATATATATATTATATATATATATATATATATATATATATATATATATATATCTATATATATATATATATATATATATATATATATATATATATATATATGGAAGGGGATGTAGAAGAAAGCACACAGAAACTGTATTGGAGGGGATCTAAACATTCCCTCTAATGAGTTATGCGTGGTTTCCTCCGAGGCTATGGGGTCCCCCTTCTTCCAGCCAGAGGTGGTACTCCCTTCCTATTGATATATACAGTATATATATAATATAATATATATATATATATATATATATATATATATATATATATATATATATATAATATATATATACACACACACATACAACAGTTGTTACACTCTTGTACAGCCACTAGTATGCTTAGCGTTTCGGGCGGGTCCCTGGAATACAATCCCCGCCGCGAAGAATCGTTGTTACAACCAAATACACATTTTACTGTTGAGTTAAACAGAGGCTACAGTTAAGGATTTGCGCCCAGTAAATCCTCCCTGGCCAGGATACGAACCCATGACAAAGCGCTCGCGGAACGCCAGGCGAGTGTCTTACCACTACACCACGGAGACTGGTAGTAACTCACTGTCTTCTGTTGCTTAGATATTCCCTTATCCACAAGAAGCACTTTACCCATTATTCCTGCCCGCTTCTCCAACTTGTGCACCAGCCTCTTATAGGATACTGTGACAAAAGTTTTCCGACTATCCAAGAAAAATGCGGCTGCCCACCCCATCTCTTTCTTGCCTAGTTTTTGTTGCCTGGTCATAGAATTCTATTAAACCTGTGAGGAAAGATTTACTATTCATAAACACATGCTGATAGTGTGTTGGAAAGTTCCTTCTCCCCAGATGATCGTCCCCATCACCTTGCATGGTATACAAGTTAGGGACACTGGCATGCAGTTCAGTGCCTCCTACCTGTCACCCATATTGTATACTGGAAAACACATTAGCCATTCTCCAACTTTCTGGTAGATCTCCTGCTTCCAGTGACCTTTTATACACCATGGAGAGTGGCATGCATAGTACTCTCCTGTGGTGTATCCTCCTTGTAAAACAAATACTACTATTGACATCCTTATATTTGTAATAAAACCAAATTTTATTGGAAAACATTTATAAAATATTTGAAGAAAAAACAACATTACGCCTAACTCCTGCGAATAAAGAAATTGGAATTCTTGCGAAAATATTTAATCTCAAAACTTAAAAAACTAATTGGTACTCCTGAATGTGAATATTAGTGCATCAAGCATACACACACTACATACCTGACCAATGACCAGCCCAATCTGGAAGATGCCAGCCTTAGCTAATGCTGTCAGCTTATCCTGCAGGCTGTCTTCTGCTACCACCGTCCGCCCCATGATGTTCAAGCTTGCTCAGATAAAAGTAATGTTATCTTACAGCCCGGGCCGAGCCAAGGATCACAGAACAACTGTCGTGATCAGCCGCGAGGGTCAGTCAACTGTTAGGATCAGTCAGCTGCCAGTGTCATCCAGCTGTCAGTGTCAGCCAGCTGCCAGAGTCAACCAGCTGTTAGGGTCTGTCAGCTGTCGGGGACTGTCAGCTCATCGCCAGCTGCTGGAAAGCTGTTTTGGAAAGGTAATTGGTGATCCTTCATTTACAGACCCTACTGACAACGACTGTATTCAAGCACAGAGTATTTAAGCTAACTGACAGTACTGTATATAATTCCCAAACACTATGCAGATGCTGGCGGCGAGAAAATATTGACATTAATATTAACGAGGCGATGACTCTCCTCCCGGCAACAAAACAATGTGCGTTCTTAAGTGAGTGAAATATTTGCCGACTTGACCTTCCCAGCATTATTTTACTTTAATCATTTGTTAACCAACGAGACCATATTTAACTTATCAAACAAAATGCATATGTATATTTTTCGTTTAGTTTTTATAACTTGCTAACAAATTTTCAGACAAGCTTTTTTCTAACAAGAACTTAATAGGACTTCAAAATGATTGAAAAAGTTGCAATTGAGAAAGTAACTCTACTAAATTACCTTCAAACATAATTAACAGAACCAAGCATCCATTATAAAATACATTAGGCAATACATGATACGTGTAGTGAGTACAAACAATATACTCACTACACCCTCTCATTAGTTTAATGGCATAACTATTAGCACTAATTACAGAAGCTATAATCCTTTCCCTAATTACAGGTAACAGTTCTTCCATCCTTACTATCTTATCTTAAAGAGTTTTTAACTCTTATCCACTCTTATTGGAGTGGAAACTGTACTGTTGGCTATTCGATTGATTGATATAGATTAAGATAGAAGGATGGAAGAACTGTTACATGTAATTAGGGAAAGGATTATAGCTTCTGTAATTAGTGCTAATTAGTTGTGCCATTAAGCTAATGAGCGGCTGTAGTGAATATATTGTTTGTACTCGCTACATACGGAATACATGATACAGTGTATAAAACACGGAACTAGTGAGTTCACTATACATTTTAGTTTTCAAAATATATCAGATCGTCGCTTTTAATTTTGAGTATTAAAAATGAATTATATATAAAGGGTTTCAGGTCACTATTAAACTCTAATAATACACTGTTAACAGACTGTTAATACGGTTAATAAATTATGTAACTGAAGCTTATCAATGCTGAAAATTGCTAACTTACAGGACGTGTAAATGAATTGTTGGCTATAATAGCCAACTATAATAGTCAAAATTTCCTTAACACGTACATATATATATATGTATATATATATATTTATATAATAAAAAATATATATATATATATATATAATATATATAATATATATATATCTATATATATATATATATATATATATAATATATATATAGTCACTAGACAGTAGCTAGTAGTCTACATCTTCGGGTACTTATCAACTGGGTGCCAAGTCATGTGGAATAATAGGAAATGACATTGCAGACGAAGCTGCAAAACTTGCAACTAAGAGAAGAAATGTAGACATTTACATACCACAGAGTCTATCAGCAGATTAAGACAGTAATTAGAAACAAGCAATGCAAAAGATGTACAGTGACCACAACACAGCATTTGCACATCAGGATCAGCGGGGTTGGGTACAAGAATTCAACCAACTACAAAACCACTTAGTTTTGATGAAAGGGAGCAGTAGAGCAACAGAATACACTTACATCGCATCAGGCTGGATACCCATGTGCATGGGAAATAGGCTTACAGGTTCCGGAAGATGAGAGGAACTGTCAGCATTGTGGGAGAAAGGCCCGACAGACCACTGGAACATTATCTAACACAGTGCACAGTTACAAACCCATTAAGATTTCAACTTAGATTCAACAGAGCAAAGAAGTTGTTAAACACATATGGCAAAATCTTACTAAAGCGACCATACGAGTCATAAATACTCATACTCCGCCAAGTAAACAGAAACAGCACACTTAGTGGGCCAGCCAGAGGCTTAGGGCCCGCGCAGGAATATCCCTGCAAAAAAAAAATCTCGGTTCGCATATTCGATAGTCCGGGCTCAATCTCCGTAGGACAGACTGGTTAGGTATACCTCCGAACTCCTAACAATGAGTTCCCGGAGATCAGTATTTATTAATTAATTAATTTATTTATTTATTCACATACAAGAAGATACAAAGGGTTGTAAGGATGTATAAATACTGATATGCTGGTAGGTGAGTATAGGACATTCTTGCAAAGCCACCAGCACGCATAACATTTCGGGATTAGAGTATTTATTTCCGGTTAGATACTCATGGGTTCTACCGGGCGGCAGTACCGTTGAGTTCGTTCTCAACTCACAATCAACTNAGTTATTAACCCTTAAAGTGCGCATCACATCATATGACGTGCTAGGCGTTTCACCAGTCAACTGCTCTTCACGTCATATGATGTGTTGGAGTACTACGCAAGATTTAAACGGCCCGCGGATATACGGGGTTCACCACACCTTCATCAGGGCTCTTGTAAACAGACGCCATTTTTAAAAAAAATCGTGGGCCAAACTCCCGGGTGTTAGGGGCCTCAGTATCGCGTAAGCTACCAAGCCTGACGCACGCAGCATGAGCTCACAGCACTGCTGTTCAGCTTGTGACCACAGCATCGCCTAAAAATGCCAAAATATACTTGTTCATGCTATTATGTAGCGATGATATTATTACAGAGGACCCCTGACTGTGATAAAAGTGACCAGGGTTCTGATAATAGCAGGATTGCGATGATATTTAGCGCTGTGCGCCATGGAGGGAGGAGTAATGCTGTGGGAGGGAGGATGGTGGCGATGTTTTCTGACTGTGTGTGGCCACCTTTTATTGACTGCACTCAGCATACCAGCTTAGTGGTTCGCTATAGTGAACACAAATGTAGATACTTATATATAACGTGTGTATAGAGGGTATAAACAGCAAGAGAAGGTTTGGAGCCGCCATTTTGGTGAGGGCGGTGGCGTCGTCTGCACGACGCCACCGTGCAGACGACGGTGTTGTTTACTGGATACCACGATCGTCTTTGGGCACCATACCAGTTTATTTGTACAAGTATGGTGAATAAAACAGGTAGATATTTATTTATAATGTGTGTATATAGCGTAATAACATCACACAGTATTGTTGGAGGAGAAATATTAGTGTGTGTGGCCTTGAGGGAGGCAGCCATCAGCTGACTGTGTTAGGTCCTATGTCTTTGTGCATTTACTCACCATACAAGCTTAGATGTACAGTTATGGTGAACAAAACATGTAGATACTTATATATACCATCTGTATATAGTGAATTATAGCAAAAACAGTATTGTGGGAGGAGAATGTGGGCGAGTCAGATGACTGGAGGGAGGGCGGGAGTGGCTGGCTGGTACACGGCGGTCACTCCTCGTTACTTTTTGACTCATAATAGCTACTTAGTGGTTCGTTATAGTGAACAAAACATGCAGATACTTATATATAACCTGTGCTTATAGTGTAATAACCGACAAAGTATTTGTTCACTGATTGATGAACATAACTGAATCAACAATATGCACACCATATTTTTGAGTACAGCAATGATTCACTCATTTTATTATATAAATATATCAAACTACACACTATTGAATAATATTACAGCAAAAAAACTATGAAACATCAATCAGAGACATTGAAATAATTAGGTAATTATCTCTTTGTGGCAACTCTGGCCTGACAGCTGGCGAGCAACAGACCGCCTGGGACGCATGCTGAGTCAGCGCCTATAATTTGCCAGACTTCCCCGCCCTATAGCGGGCAATATATGGCACTTACGATTTTTTTATTATTTTTCCCGTGATCAGTGAACACAAATTAACAGGTTAGGAAGAAAAAATAATTTTTTTTTTTTTCAAAATGACATGCGCCTGTGCGGATAGCAGGATATTAGACCCCGAGCATGTTAAGGGTTAAGAACAAATTATGTAATTCACTACTTTAACACTGGCAATCGTTACGGGATCCAGACATGGAAATGTATCAAAGATCACTTATATTACCTTAAGACCACTCTCTGCCTCTCAGTCAGCCGGATTCACTCTGTCTCCTGGGGCTTGCCAGATGACCTGCCGCCTCACTGAACTGCAGCCTCACCCACTCTCCGACCCTCCAGCACTGTCTCTCTCTCTCTAACTATAACACAGGGGTATATATACAATGAATGAGAAGGGGGGGCGTTCTACACTGTTGTGGGACGTCTGGTGTGGACCTGTTCCAGCTGACTCAACCAACTTCGGGTCAGCACATCAGGGCGTCAGCTGCCCTATGACGTACCCAAAAAGCAATTAGAAGTATCATTAATATTTGCTAAGACTATCAGGATTTTTCATAAACAGGGAACAAGCTGACTAGGCTGGAGCCAGATGATATTTCGATTAACTCTTGCTGAACCTGAGGCACAGACTGGTCTTACCAGGACGTTCTCATAGTGAGTCATGGCTGTACTCTCCCGGTGTTACATTGCCTTTCAAATACAACAGTCTAATCCTGTAGTTTAGGGGTAAGGAGCACAGTGGAGAGCATTTCTAAATTAACCACCAAGTGAAACGATTTGCTTTAACATTAAAGAGTATCTCAAACCACTGAACATCCCTTCCAAATTATCCTTATGACTCTTAGGCAAGCATTGCTCTGGAACTATGAACTACCTATTACCCTGACTGTTACATGCCAGGCAACAGCACCAGCCAGACAACTGGAGTTAGGAGAGGTAACTATCTACATTTTGTGCCTAGTATCCATTTATGTTAGCAGGGCAGCTCTGTAGAGATAGATTATTTTTGCCTGGTTTCCCACATTTTTTTGGGGAAAGCCCCTTGTGCTTCCCCCCAGCTATCACTGAGTGTGCCAACTACAGTACTAGGTTGCATCAACCATAGTTCTATAGGGCCTACCAGTGACCAAGAGAGCCAGAACCTGGTCACCTCACAGAAGCACCGGGAGCAGTGGCTTTTACTGTATTTATTTATTCTGCCACTACCAGGAAAGGCACCCAGAAAATCAGCAAAATAAAACAGACCACAGCAGGCTTTAGAACAGATCGAAGCCTTTTCAATCATTTGTTTACAGTATTGAGAGTTTTCTTCTGGCTGTTCATAAGGCGTTTGTCATTTCTAATGCCAGCTGTGGTCTGTTTTTATTTTGCTGACTTTCTGGGTGCCTTTCCTGGTGGTTGCAAAATAAATAAGTAAATGCTGCTGTTTCAACACTATCAGTGATAGTAGCTTCAGGAAACCACCGAGGCTCGCCCAGGAATTGGAGTTTCATTACATTTAACGCTGCTTATTTTCTGACTTTATCAATAACTAATGTGGTTTTGGAATGATCCTTTATCCAGCTCAAGCACATAAAAATCATTCTTTTCTTCTACAATGGACGAGAATAGAATGTCTGGGTTAACTTTGCTCCCCATTGAAAGACAGTTGGTTACTAAGTTGGATAATAATAATAAAGTAATATTTATTATTTTTTTATTTATTTATTTATATATACTGTACAAGAGTTCTTACATTCTTATACAGCCACTAGTTCGTGTACTGTTTCGGGCAAGTCCTTAATCCTATGTTCATTGGAATATGGCCCCGCAAAAAATCGTTTAACAACCAAGTACCCATTTTACTGTTGGGTTAAACAGGCTACAGTTATGGATATGCGCCCAGTAAATCCTCCCCGGCCAGGATACGAACCCAGGACAAAGCGCTCACGAAACGCCAGGCAAGCGTCTTAACCACTACACCACGGGGACTGCTTAATAACTATGCAAGAATGAAGCCTAGACAAAAAAAGACTTGTAGTGGCTTCATATATTTTTCATATTACTGCATTTTTTTCCTTATTAAAATGTAAAATAATTAAATAACACATTTTTATTATGTTTTACTTTACATACAATATACTGTATGTACTGTGGAACCTCGGGTAGCGAACTTCCATCCTTACAAATTTTTGGGGGTTCCGAGCTCAATTTCTTCGTAAAATTTGAATCGGTTTACGAGCTTTGTCTCGCTTTGCAAGTTTGTTGATGCACGTATGGGTTGACCGAGCGCGTGGTTCCGGGTGGCACGGGCGACTGCACCTCAGTTTACCAGTGCCTCCTTCCTAGTAACGATTGCGCTTGAATTCTTTGTAAAGAATTTCATTGTTTTCCAGCTTTTTTAGTTTCTAAACAAAAGTAATTATTATATACCATGCCATGGGTTTAAAAAAAGACCATAGAGGAAAAAAGTCTATGGAAAGGTTCTTAGTGAGACAAACAAGCAGTGAGCCACAACCAGGTCTTAGTGGTATGCCGGCAAAATTTAGGAGAGTACCCCAGAAAAGTCATTACTGCCTGATGTTATAATGGAAAGGGACTCCCCTTCTAAACACTAACTCCTCTTCTCCTCCTTCCCCTCACTGTCTTCCATATGCCAACGAGAGTCATCAATAAAGGTAAGCTATAAATTGTACATACTATAGTACAAAATATTTGTGTGTGTTATGTATGAAATGTATTTTGAAGTTAATATTTTTTGGAGTGTGGAACAGATTAATTCAATTGACATTATTTCTTATAGGAAAATTTGTTTCGGTTTGCAAATTTTTGGTTTACGAGCCGTCTCTGGGAATGGATTGAATTCGAAAACTAAGGTACCACTGTATATAGTTTTATGAGCTTATACTTTAAATACAAAATAAAAAGTATAATGAACTAAAAAATTTTGGTAAGTGTGTGTTATTTATCTCATAAATGAACATGGCACGTTTTTTAATTTTCATGTTTCTTAACCTTCGATCCTGGCTACACCACTGATTGTGTGATTGATGATTTGAATGGTAAAGTATGAATTTAACCCTGAGGATGACAGTGCATTGTAATGGTGTCCCAGGAATAAATAAAAATGGCTGCAGATTGAAAAATATGTTATGAAAGAGAGTTATATACTGTATTACTAATATATATATTAAACATACTGTACATGATATGCATGGTGCAGCTAACATGCATAATTATAATTTCTCTGCTTTCCACTTTCAGATGAAAGTAAAAGTGAGTTATACCAGTATAATAAATAAAATTTGATTCTGGTATATGACACTGTAAATTTTGCATAAGAGAGCAACCAAGTGCTGCTGCTCAAAGAAGTGCTTTTCATATTTGGCTGAAAAGTTTGTTTTGTTTTGTTTTAGACGTGGTCCAGTTCGTTACAAGTTTGAGGTCTTGTACCCTCTTGATCAAGTACTACCAGTAAATATTAAAGATCGAGGTAATACCAAAAATGCTTTCAAGGTATTAATCTTCCCTGATACACGAGTCTTTATGGCACCAACGGCGAAGTCTAAGGTAAGAACGATCAATTAACCCGAGTGTGAATGTTTGCCAATTAATGTAATTAATCTGTGGCTGGTTATTATAATTTTTGTCTGTGCTTGTAGCCTGTCTAGAGGCTAGTCTTCCCTGGTATTTGTCTGATAACCCTGGTTATTACTTGTGGCCTATAAACATAAACAGCAATAACAGCCAGTCTGATTTGGTATTACCTGCAGGAGAACATTTGAGTCCCCCACTTAAAGGCCTTTAGCTCTGCTCCAGTAATATTTTTTTGTACAGACATCAATTGCTATGCATGATTCTGGTATGTACAAAATTTGTTAAACATGAGCCCTGCATTCCTCCTGTTGGATGTAGCATAGCTTTCACCCTCAGGTATAAACTGATTGTCAGGTGTGGATGTCAGTTCTGTTCATGCCTTAGTCTTGGGGGTAAAAGTATATGACTCCTGCCAAACTGAGGGTTTGTGCTCTGAAATATCAGCACATAGTCCCAATTCTCAGGTGATGTGGGTATTTTGAAAGATCTGCTTTATATTTAGAAGAATTTGGCCTTTCTGATTCAGTTAACTGTGGATCTTAACTGCAGGATTGGTTGGGTATTGCTTATTTTCCAGTTCAGTGCACTTTGGTAGTGACCAGAAGTAATGCAGATTCCCATCCTGCCGCTTTGACTGCGAAAGCTGAATGACTTCCCTCTTTGCTTATGTGGGTGTTGGTGGTGGAGGGATGGTTAGAAGCAGAATCTTTAGAGCCTCCCAAGAGTGTTTGGAAAGCTTGAGCCTCAACCAGAGCTGTCTCCTCCCTCTTTTGAATGGGGGTATTTGTCTTTTTCTCCCAAAGAAAAATGAGCACAGCATAGTAGTTCATTTTGTAAACATTGCAAAATGTATAAATAATTGTTGTTATTATAACTGTTCATAAAGTATATAATACAGTGTTCGCTGCTATTATGTGCTTTGTATCCACTAGGATGGTATTATATATTTAATTTTAAATGTATGCAAATTTATAAATAAATTATTTTATCATTTTTGTATTATGCAAAAGTTCTCAATTTTTTCACCTTAATTATGGAAATATGAATATTCTATTCAATAATATTGACTAGCCATTGTTTGTTCTATGTACATAGGTGACTGTACAACAATGTACAATTTTGTATTAAATTATGAAGCTAATATCAGTATCTCTAAGATTATTTATATTTTCTAGAAGGTCCTCACAATAGCACCCTGTTCCAGGGAGCTGCTGAGGGCCAACATGATAGGATGTTTCATTATGTTCAATACTGTACTTGATTATTATTTGTGTTTTTATATGGTTTGCATAAATTTGAATACTGTACTCTGTTGTACAGATCTCATTATTATAAGTTAAGACTGTTTTGTACTATTCAGCCTGCATTATTTAGTACTGCATTAATGTTTTGTACACAAGTTTCTGAGCAAATTTTAATGTTTTAATTATGCAATACTATATAATGGATGATTTTCCATTTCTTTTAGCAAGATTGGCTTGACGAAATAGAACGCACGAAAGCTAACAAAGTAACAGTTGATAAGCAAAAGGTGGAACGTGCTCATTTACACCAAAAGGAACGACAGCAGTCCCTTAGTAAAGAGGATTCCCTAGACAGCAATAATCGTAAGTATATGACAATATCTTGTGCCGAGGCCCATTAGATGCTCTTAGCCAGAGCCCAGGTGATCCCCCCAGGGCTCGTGTCATACCTCCGGGCTCTCTTTGACCTTGAATAAGAATTTTAAAAAAGGGTTGTGCCATGGTATTGGGGATTGAAGACAGTGGCGAGTTTTAACTCAAGCTACCAACCAGACCAGCTTCTGCAGTTAGAAACATTTTCTCATCAATTAATTTGTGTATGTTAACCCTCAAACCGCGCATATCATATATAAATGATATCAGTGACAAAACCGAAACCGCGCACATCATTTATATATGATTTCGTGTCTAGCGCTATAATTTAAACGCCCCGCCTGGGATAGGGGCAGCTATAGTACAGCCACGACTGATAGTTGCCAGATGCCACCTAGAAAAAAAATCCAGCCCAACATTCTTGGGAGTGAGAGCGTCAGCATTGCGCCAGCCACGAAGGCTGGCGCACGCAGCACGAGCTCACAGCACCGCTGTTCAGCTTGTGACCACAGCATCGCCTACAAATGCCAAAATATAAGTGATCCTGCTATTATTTAGCAGTGATAGTATTACTGAAGCCCCCTGAATTTGATAAAACTGACCAGGATTCTGATAACAGCTTGATTGTGGAGATATTTAGCGCTGTGCTCGATGGAGGGAGGAGTACTGCTGTGGAGGGAGGGTTGTGGGCGTCGTCTTCTGACTGTGTGTGGCCACCATTTATTGACTGCACTCACCATACCAGCTTAGTGGTTCGCTATGGTGAACACAAATGTAGATACTTACATATAACGTGTGTATAGTGTGAGATAACAGCGAGAGGAGTAGGTTGGGAGCCGCCATTTTGGTGAGAGAGGAGCGTTGTCTGCACGACTTGGCATGTTGTTTACTGGTGGAACTATGGTCTTTGGGCACCATACCAGCTTATTTGTACAGGTATGGTGAATAAACAGGTAGATACTTATATATAATGTGTGTATATAGCGTAATAACACCACAACCAATATTGTTGGAGGAGAAATATTAGTGCGTCTGGCCTTGAGGGTGGCCGCCGATCAGCTGACTGTGGAGTAGCTACGTCTTTGTGCGTTTACTCACCATACAAGCTTAGATGTACAGTTATGGTGAACAAAACATGTAAATACGTATATATAACGTCTGTGTATAGTGAATAAATGCAAAAACAGTATTGTGGGAGGTAAATGAGGGTGAGTGAGGTGGTGTTGAGGGAGGGCGTGGCAGTGAGTGGCTCGCTGGTGTGTGGCGGCCACTCCTCGTTGCTTTTTGACTCACAAGACCAACTTAGTAGTTCGTTATGGTGAACAAAACATGCAGATACTTATATATAACCTGTGTATATAGTGTAACAACAGCAAAACTATTTGTTTATTGTTTTATGAACATAATAATTGAATCACTTATATGCACACCATAATTTTGAGTACAGCGATGGTTCACACATTTTATAATATAAATATACCACAATTCACTGTATGGAATAATATTACTGCAAAAAAACTAAGAAAAATCAATCAGAGACATTGAAATAATTAGGAAATAATATATTTGTGGCAACTGCCGTCTGACAGCTCGGGCGGAGTAGACCTCGTCTGGCGAAGGCTCTGCCAACGCCCCTTTTTTGCCACACTTCCCTACCCTACTGCGGCTAAAATATGCCACCTACGATTTTTTTGTTATTTTTTCCGTGATCAGGGAACAAAAATAAACACTTCTATAAGACGAAAGAATTTTTTGGATTTTTTTTTTGTTGCGCCTGTGGGTGTGAATTCCATTTGGGCCCCTAGCGGTTTGAGGGTTAATGATGTAATTATTAGTGATGGGGATAATTAATCGGAATTGGTATCAAGAATTGGAAGAATAGTATTTTTCAGTAATCGGAATTGGTATCAGATTCGAGAGAAATTTATCATGATTTATGATTCTTAAACAGGTCTAACATCTATTAACAAATTAATTGTTTGCCTTGGGTAATAATTAAATTATTTAAGTTATCATTAAGAATGAAGTACAGTACTATAGGCTCCTAAAAGAAACAGAATGCAAGCAGAAACAGGGTAGTTTAGTTTTAGTTCATTTATTATGCACCCCATACCCATCTTGTGGGCGGTAGTGGAAAGGGTTACAGAGGCACATAATGGGCTCAGGGACTGAACCCCACAATTCATTTAGCTAAGCAAGTTACAATCTTGATGAGCTAGTTACAAAATTCAATATAAGTCGTCACATCAACAATGGGTTCGAGATCGACCTCAAATACAGGTTCTAAATTAAGCAACTGACATATGTGGAGAGCTAGTGTCACAATTTATATGTTTGTCCTGCACACCGCCCCCCATCCAGTGGGCAGCGGTGGATAGGTTACAATCACTCTGTTACTACCTACAGTTAGCAAACTGGGGATATTTGGCTAAAATTTCTGGTAGCAGATCATTTTGAATGAAATATTTACACATCGCTGGAACATTGGTTATAGAATTGTCTCTAAATTCACGAAAAGATTGGTTATAGAATTGTCTCTAAATTCACGTATCTTTTCGCACTCCATCACATAGTGACGGAGGGTGTGCGAATAATTTTGTTGACACAGTTTACATTTGGTCAGGTCTACATCGGCAGATAATGAGAATTCCCAGAGATACTTGTAACCGAGTCTAAGCCGAGCAGCAGTAACATCTAGAAGTCTGCTGATTTTATTGGATGATCCATAGATGTGTGGCTCCTCTTGCATGATAGTATGATGATAGATGGAATTACTGGTGTCAATTTCACTTTGCCTCAGATCTACAAGATCTTGTTGAAGTTCTCGGTGTACTGCTGCTCTCAGATTGCTCATTGACAATCCAAGGTTACACTCAACGGCTCCTTTAAAGGCAGATTCTTTGGCTAACTTATCAGCTCTATCATGCATTCGGAGGCCAACATGAGATGGAGACCACATGAAATGGACTCTGTTACCATCCTTAATAATTTTGTTGTATTTGTGTCTAGCTTCGGACACGAGCATGTTACAGTTGTGTCTTAAAGAGTTGAGAGCATTTAAGGATGATAAGGAGTCGCTTACAATTAATGTATCAAGTTTGGAGACTTGTACACATTTCAGTGCAAGGATCAAGGCAAATAGTTCAGTCTGAAGGGTAGAGGCCCAATTGTTTATACGGACTCCCCACTCAAAGTACAAGCCATCGCCCATTGTCAGAACAACTGCACTTCCAGCTGCACCCGTGGTGCGGTGTAGGGAACCATCAGTGTATATGATTTGAGAGAGAGAATGCTCTGTGGACAGAGCATCAATATGGCTTAAGGCGTTGAGCTTTGCCTCAAGACGAAGCTTGGGCTTATCTCTAATTTGCTTCTTGGGTGGAAAGGGAGGGATTAAAACTGGAAAGGGTGTAACCTCCCACGGTGCAGGAAAGTGCCGTTGTTGTTTCTCTTGGTACAGGGTAGATGTTCATAATTCGACATTTTAATTTAAGTCTTGCGTTTCAACTGTGCCCAGAAATTGACATTTCATTACATTCAACACTGGATTTTTTGCTTGTGTATTTCATTACTAAATGTGTGTCCAAGTACAATATAATTGTTATTCACTTTCTACATTCGTTGCCAATATTTTTGTAGGAAAATATTTTGTATATCTTGCTTATTTTTATAATTATAAGCCAATTTGTGTAATTATACATTTATATTTTTGGCTATATTTTGTTACGAGTTTATTTCTAATTTCAGTTGTGTATACTCACATCCTGAATTCATTAATGATAATACTGTAGGATAATATTTAATTTATTTGTATTATTTACATAATCATACAAAGATTTTGGTAATTCTGCAATTTTTTATGAGTGAATATACGGAAGTTACTGAAGTGCTGCGCAGAAAGTGATGCTCCATTACACTCAATGCTCTATTTTTATTAAATTTGTTGTTTGTATATGTATATAAAAAAATCATAAAGTTTGTGGAAAACATCCATCTAGTCAGTTATTAAATACTCTGAAAATTAATGTTGATTAGTTTACCAAAATCCTTCAAGGTATAATTGTTATTTAATGTCATGATAGCTCGTTTTACCTAAAATAGAACAATACAAGTTGTCAAATATATGATTACAGATGTGGAGTTCCAAGCAAGCACATGTTCCAAGCAATCACACTACTTCAGGCAAAATTTATAAATCCCTATCCATGCACACAGTCCATTGTGTATATTGGTCAATAGCTTATGTTGGTAATGTTAGACATGCTGTTGTAGCAGCAGGCTACTGAGGTCAACAATACGAAGAAATAACAACATCTTTTCTCGTTTGTTTTGATGAATTGGATTTAAATAACTTGATTATGCATTATCTTATGAATTTCCTATATAATATATGGGTGTGCTTGGAAAGGGCTTTACAAATTTAGATTTACTGTATCATTTAACTAAAATTTGCTCTAAAAATTACAACCATGCAGTACACATAAATGGTTAAATTTGTTTGCATATTGTAGTCCAAATTATCAATGTTTTATTTATTACAGCATTTGGTGAAGATGATGACAGCCTCAATCCCTTCCAAGAATCACAGCCACCTTCCATGGGACCACCTGAATGGGTGTTAGAATTACCAGAAGAACTGGATCAAGCCATTGCCCAACGTAACTTTGAGGACGCTGTGAGTCTCATAGATAATGGCCGTGAATATTTTGACATGGCTCCCAAAACACCAGCTTACAGTGAGATGAGGTAAGAGGAGGAAATATGAGCAGAGCTGTTTACACTTTACATATTACCACAACAGCAGTTCCCCTTCTGCTCCCCACCACCACAGCACCTGTTGTACTCACCTAGTTGTGCTTGTGGGGTTGAGCTCTGCTCTTTGGTCCACTTTGGTCTTTACTGTGCTGACCAAAATTGGAATATGCAGCACTTGTATAAAGATGTACATTGACCACAACACAGCAGTTGCAACATCAGGATCTGCGGGTTGGTATAAGAATTCAACCAACCATGAACCACCTAGTGTGATGAAAGGGAGCAGTAGAACAACAGAAGTACATTTACATCGCATCAGGCTTGGATACCCATGTGCATGGGAAATAGGCTTACAGGTTCCGGAAGATGAGAGGAAATATCAGCACTGTGGAGAAATGCCCGACAGACCACTGGAACATTATCTAACACAGTGCAGAGTTACAAACCCATTAAGATTTCAACTTAGATTCAACAGAGCAGTAGTTGTTGTTAAACACATGAGACAAAATCTTACTGAAGCGACCATACGAGTCATAAATATTCATACTCCGCCCAAGTAAAACAGAAATATGCAACACTTAGTGGGCCAGCCAGAGGCTTAGGGCCCGTGCAGGAATATTCCTACAAAAAAAAAAAACACTTGTATGGTGCCCATATCTCAAGAAGCACACCAATAAACTGGAAAAGGTGCAAAAGCATGATACAAAATGGCTTCCAGATCTGAAAAACAAGGGTTATGAAGAAAGGCTAGTGGTGTTAAATATGCTAAAACTAGAAAATGGAAGAAAAAGAGGCTATATGACCACCACTTACAAAATAATAGCAGGAATTTACCATATTGGCAGAGGAATTCCTGAAACCATCAGCCTCAAGAACAAGAGGTCATGGATTCAAGCTAAGGAAACAAAGGTGCTGAAAAAGTATTCTTTTGCAAGCAGAGTTGTAGACGGATGGAACAGATTAAGTGAGAAAGTAGTGGAGGCCAAAAGCATCAGTAGTTTCAAAGCGTTATATGACAGTGTGCTGGGAAGATGGGACACCACAAGCATAGTTCTCATCCTTTAACTACACTTAGGTAATTACACCACCACTACCACCCAACCTTTCACAGCTCTTCTAACCTGTAAAAATTTACATATTCATTACACGTTGAGGGTTAATCATCATGATACCAATTAAAGCAGTAATTTCAAATACATGTTCACTAATACATAGGAGATAGATTTCCTCATGTTAAATTGTTTAGCTGCATGAGGTATCACTGGATGGTCCTCATGGCATAGCTTTACATTTTTTCCAAAGCACTCCAAACACTTTCAAGCATTACAGACAACCAATCGTTATAAATTTGTTATAGGATAAGATGTTTACATTTCTGTACAGAACAGAAAATCCAGAGATGCTTGCCAAGAGCTGTGCATCCAGTGCATTATTCCATGTGGAAAGTTTTTTTATTATTATTAATATTAGACTACTGTATATGGCACATTAAAAAGTAGCGGTCTCCAAGAATGTCTCGGCCTTGAACTCTATAATGTTTATAATTAAAATGTTACATAGTGATGCAGTATACTGTACTGTAATTAGATAGAACAAAGCTGTTGTATAAATATGTCTAGAGCAGAGTTAGTCAGATGCAAAATTTTGGAATAACAAACTGCAGCACCATGTTTTCTGAATTATATTATCCAACAAATATTTTTCAGACGTGCTCTTGAAGGTCGAGTACGATGCTTGGTCGATGTCCTGCAGGCTGAGTTACGGGTAACACCAGAAAAGTCTCTCCAAGGTGGACCACGTGCTGCACGTCGAGCCACAACATTACTTGTCCATCTCAACAAGTCAAGTCAAGTAAGAGTCGTACGGTTCTAATGTTTCGTAACTATTGGTTGTTTTGTTAGTACAGTACAGTACCAACTATATTGTAAATATATCACTTCTATGAATTGTTAAATGCCTACAATTTAAATTATGATAATGTTGGTAATCAGATAGTTTGTAATGTAACATTATTTGAAAGAATTCAGATAGACCTATATTGTTTTAATATCATAAAACTATGTGGATGTGTGTTCAGTGTTTGTCATCAATTTCTCTGTTTACCCAAGCATTAAGTATTAAATATGAAACAATTACCAAGTCAGTCTGAATTGCGGCTAGTGGTGTTAACATAATTATCTGTTAACATTATCATATGGGTTCTGTAATCATCTACGTAGTGCCAGCTTGGTCTCGTATCAGCTGTCATGGATAGTAGGTTTTGTGAATACGTATATTTCTATAGTTCATTGTAATTGTGTTTGTGTATGTTCAGTGACCTTTAGTAAATGCAATATGATATTGGGCCAAGTTAAGTGAAACTATATCACAAAATACTTAAAATGTGATGTTCTACTTTGTGCTAAATGAGGAGCAGCAGTGTGATGCACCCATGGGCATGTCATGAGGCATATGGATCTGGACCTGCAGTTACTCAGCCAAGTGATGAGTGTATTAGCTTCTCCATGAGTGTGTGAGTGTATCTGTGTCAGATGCTTCTTGGTTGTGAGTACTTCTTTCGGCACTATGGGGATCAGCTGTCTTGTGTAAAGTATATGCAAATAAGCCCATAGCTCCATCTCTCATAACTTCTTCATTCTATTTGATTTCATGTAAATGTTAAAGTCAATAGGTTAGAAAGGACATTAGTGTTGCTTTAAAATATTGTAGCCTTGTTTCTAAATATAAATTTGATCTTACTGAAATCCTATGTTCAGGACTTCATTGAGCTATTCCTGTTGCATGGTCCCATCAACTCCTCCTTTTGTTAAGCAACTACTATCATTTCTTGGATTAAGAGACATTGCACATGGACTTCTTCTTCTTTCTGTGGAGGGTGGCTATTTAAATTGAATTTGACATTGAACAAAGTTCTTTGATAAAATGTATGTAATAAGATCACTGAGATTACACAGGGAATAGATGAGTGTGCAGATTTGATTTAACTAGACTTCAAGAAAGCACTTAACAGTGTCTCCAACAAAGATTGAATGTGGAAAATAAATCACACAGGCATAGCTGGTGTACAATATTTCTGCAGTGAATGAACAGTTATGTATTAATAGCACAAATGAAATTAAGATTGTAAAAACTGTTTGTGGAGGGCTTCATGAGTTCCTTAATGTTACCCTGCTGTGCACAGAGCCATTTAGCAAATGTTTTCTGTTAGTTGATTGAGGTTTGAAGTTCTTCCTTGATCCATGTCAAGGAAGTTGTGTTGGATAATAAGTATGTAGCAAACATACTGCCCATGCTTGGCTCATCTTCAGGTGGATTTAATAGGCTCTTATCAAGAAATAAGGCCACTTTGCTGTTCTCTGGCAAACCAACACTTTTAAAGTGGTCCTTCCCCCTCTTGTGCAAAATTACTTTCAAAGTTTAACAACTCATGGTTACCTTATCTGCCATGTCCTGCTTTGAGATGGAAGTGCATAGTTTCTGAAAAACTATCTGCATGTTTGTAGAGCATTACTTTCCCAAGATTCCTTGCCTAGCCCTCCAGATTCTTCCTTTCCCCAGTAATGACTTGGTGAAGGAGTTTGAAAAATTCACAGCCATGTTGTGGACAAGAATATCGCCTAGACTAATTGGAGTCTGCTTTGTTTTGGGGAAGTAGAACTTGTCTCTGGGAGTGACTTAATATTGAAAATATTTATTATTTAAATCATAAAGTTTGTGTTTTCTGTTGAGAAGAATATGAAAAAATCTTTTTAAAAATATGAACAATCCATAATAAGTACAGTAATAAGGAAAATATGTCTGTGGAAGTAATTTGTTAGATGAGAATAATTTATTCATACTTTATTTGACAACTAACAGAAGTTTTCATACACAGTCCTTAAAGCTGCTGAGGTACTGTTAAAGGATTTTTGTTATTGTTTGATGACAAATTCTCTGCACTGCTGTGATGTGTGAAGAAGGTACTATAGTGTACTGTTGTATAAATGTCTGGGTATCACTCTAAATATCTTTACAGACTTTTTCCACTTTACATATCCATCCTTTCTGGGCAAGTATATAAAAAAATGAAAATGGAACATGTGAGTTATGATGATCATCATTTTATATTAACGAATTACTGTTTATTTTTACAGGCTTGTGAATTGTTTTTGGGACACCGAGGGGCCATCCTGAAGGCAGGCCTTAAACGCTTAAGGTTGGAAGGAAAGACAGTTTTGTATGTTCGACAGCTATGTTCAATTTTCTTTCACAATTTACTGGAGACTGGACGAGAATTTACTAAAGCCTTCCCATCTAATCGCAGTTGCACTTCAGGTAGTTATTATCAGCATATGTAAATAGTTTTTCTGAGCTATTCATTCCACCATTCCTATAGGTATTCCATTCTGCATGTCAAAAAGATGTACTACTTCAGTGCCTGTAGCATAATTGCACATATAAAGTTGTGGGTGTCACTGGGGTCAGTGTCCATGCAGCACTGGAATAAGCATAGGCATTCACTCTGTTCAGGGGCCTTAGGTCTGCTAACCTGTTTCCAGGAATGTTGCAGATGGTTGGAACAGTTTAAGGGTGATAGTGGTGGAGATCAAAACCATCAATAGTTTCAGAAACATATGACAAATATTATAGGGATGATGGGACCCCCATGAGCATAGCTCTCAAAATGTAATTACACTTAGGTTTTACATGCATGCAAACCTGCCATGTGAGGTGTTATTGAATACTGTACTTCTGCCACCAAGAAACTGCATAGCATCATAGGGTATCCAGTTTTGTTTGCAAAATGAAAGTCAAAGGTGTCTAGTTCTTCACTTCGAAAGTTTAGGGTTCTGTAATCAGAAGACAGTTATGCTCATTAGTTATTTGAAATGAGAAAACAAGTACAGATTCATATTAGGTAAGTTTTTTTATGTCGACCAGGGTGGTGTATGAACTCAAGGCCTAAATGGGTTAATTAATAATCACTTCAGTCAAATACATGAAGAATGTCTCCTGTTTCAACATGAAATCTATTTTACTGTATTCAATTGGCTCTTTAGTAGAACTTGTAGATGTCAATTCATACTGTATTAATTCATATTAATTTTTTCACAGCATTTGTGGTTTGGGCTCACAGTGAAATAAACAACTTTGCATCTATGTTCTCACGGCATGTGTTCACTACTCAGACTTCTATCACTACTGTAGCAGAATGTATCAGTCAAGCTGACCACCACTGTCAGCAGGTGAGTTACTACCAATTGGTTTTTAAAAATTTAAGTTTATGCATGATAAGATTAATTGGTGAAAAGGTGATATAATTAAAGTGAAATAATAAAAGTTGAGAAGTAGAGTGAGAAAGAGAACTGGGAGAGGAGTACATAAGAGACTATAGTGATATTGGGAAGAGAGCATGGTTGTGAATGCCAAGGAAATATGTCGAGTTGTACAAACTGGCATAAGAATGAGAAGAACTGGTGGTGTAATAAGGTAACAAGAACAGCTGATAGGAAAAGGAAGAGGATTTTTTGGATACAAATGAACAAGAAAATGGTAGTACGATGAGGATATAAGGTATGTGTAAAGATTAGTTAAACAAAAAATAGAATGCCTATAAGAAGATAGGAAGAAAAATATAATATGTTATTAAGAAAATAGGAAATTTAGTGGAGAAGTACAGTGCAACATCGATTTGGTGAATCTCGTTTTGGTGAATCTCCGGTTATTTTAATAGGACTATTCCTAGGATAACAAGATATTAGAGATGCATAATTACCCAAGTGTAATTACAGGACAAGATATACATGTGCTGTCTTCCTGTTATTTTTTCTTATAAAACTCTGAAACTACTGATGGCTTTGGCCTCCACCACCACCTCACTTGTTCCAACCATCTACCACTGTTTATAAAAGTGAACTTTCTTACTTTTTTTCTGCAGCTTTGTTTCCTTAGTTTGAAACTTGGTCTTGTTCTTGATGTTGCAGTTTTTGTTAATTTTTCTTTGTCAGTTTTGTCAATTCCTGTTACCATTTTGTTTTTAGTGATTGTCACCTCTTTTTCTTCTATCTTCTAGCTTAGGTATGTTTAATTTTGGTAGTAGAAGAACTCCCAAAACCCTCTCCAGGTATAACCTCTCCTTGCAGATCTTGTTTTTCAGTCCCAGAATCCATTTAGTTGGATATATTTTTGCACCTTTTCCAGATTATTGATTTGTTTTTTGAGATATTGGTACCATACATCTGCTGCATATTACAACTTTAGTCTCACAAAGGTTGCAAAAATTGTCATTAATATTTGCCATCCGTGTATTTAATAGCGATTATAAAGTTGGAGATCATAGAGTACACCACTCTGTACTCTGTGTTATTCTCTTAAATCCATACTGTCTCTGATTCTCTGAAAACCTCATTTTGCGCAATGCATATGTAAGTCAGTGATATACATATGCAGATAACTCAGTTAAATAGCAAAGAGTGAAGTAGAGCCATGTAGACTTGTTAATAAATAATATAAGGTGTGTGAGTGAAGGCTTAAAAGTGAATGTGGACAAAATTAATGTGATGGAAAGAGAAAAATTGTGTGTGATATGAATTTTAAGGATGAGGGTGTAGAAGTGATCAATCATGAGAATAGGGTCTATCAGGTAAGAAAAGCGGCTGGTGTAATGGAAGCCCTGGTTAGGAAAACAATATAGGATTAGATATAGCCAGAGGTGTGCATGAAGTCGTGGTAGTGATGACTAATGTTTGGTTATAAGGAGATGGTGTGTTATAAAGATGAGAAATCAAGGGTTAGAGCAGTATAAATAGGCAACTTGAGAATAATGGATGGTATTAGGAGACTAGATAAAGTGATGAAATGTCGTGGAGAGTTGTGGAGTGCAAAAGTCAGTAAATCACAAGATTAAGAGACCTTACTTAGATGATTTGGCATACTAATCAAATGGCTGATAGTAGATTGGCAAAGAGTGTGTATTCAAGTGAAATTTAGGGTAAGAGAAGAGGAAGGTGAGCAAGAAGGTGGGTGGATAGGGTGTGGGAGTGGGGTGTGAGGAAAGGTAGGAACAGGTGATGTTGGGGTGGGAGGGGCAGGCTGGGTAATTAACGACATCTGACGTAGCCGGGTAAAGCTACATTTTTTAATTACTGTATATAGAAATATACTGGTTTCTAAGGGAGATTTCTACTTAAAAGTATACAGTTTAAAATATCTGTTTATGACAGTAGAGTTAATTCACAGTAAAGAAGGGAGCGGACTTTGCCCTGACTTTTTATAACAAACTTCTAAGATCTCTGAAATTATTTTGGCCTTAGACGAGTGTAACAGAGTGGTAAGTACATATCTCCGAAAAAATTTATAAGGAAACCCGAAGCCCTAAACGGCCCATCAAAAATTTATCAGGAAACCCGACACCCCACACAAGAATTCTTAAATTAACTGGAAACCCGACGCCCTAAATGGGAATTTAGAAAAAAAATCCCCGTTTAGGGTGTCATCCCTACTACTCCCATCCCATCCTATCAGCCCCCTCCCTAGCCTGATGTTATCACATCCCATGAAAAAGAGAAGTGGAGTAATGATGTATGTACAGAGTATTTATGGAGTATTTATGTATGTATATCTCAAGTGTAACCTGCAATATCAACTAATGAAAATCTTGAATCTTAATTTAATGTTAATCATAGCTGGCAGATATTGGATTAGACCTGACGTTTGCTCTTCACACACTTCTGCTACGAGATGTTGAAAAGTGGATTCGTGATGGTCGTGACAAGATGGTAGAGGCAGTGAAGCTCAGAGGACAAGAAGACACATGGAAGACATTGAAGTTTGAGAACAAGGACCAGATCAATAAATTCATTGAGGACATGAATGATGTTGGGATTGCTAATATTCAGGCATACATTATGGGTAGGTAAAGATTTTCTAAGTTAAAGCACATGCAGTATGTTAAAATATTAATTATTTGCAAGCCCCACAGATTTTTCTGAGCATGGCTTCCTTCACTGCTACCCAAGCCAGGGCCTGGTATTACCCAAGACAACCTTCCTGTCAAGTTGTATCAACCAGTGCCCCAAAATGACAAAGAACCAGAAGAGGATCAAACACAGGATGTAATGCTACAACAAGCACCTGAAAGAAGTTTCAGAACCTTGTATACCTCATATATCAGACCAAAATAGAGTATGCAGCTCCAGCATGGAGTCCATGCCTAGTCAAACAGAAAATGAAGTTAGAAAAAGTTCAGAGGTATGCCACTAGGCTAGTCCCTGAGCTGAGGGGTATGAGCTGCAAGGAAAGACTAATGAAACTAAACCTCATGACACTGGAAGACAGAAGAGTTAAGGGAAGCACAATCACCACCTATAGAATTCTCAGAGGAATTGACAGGGTTATCTTGAGGTTATCTTGAGATGATTTCGGGGCTTAGTGTCCCCGCGGCCCAGTCCTCGACTAGGCTTTCACCCCCAGGAAGCAGCCCGTAGCAGCTGTCTAACTCCAAGGTATCTATTTACTGCTAGGTAACAGGGGGATGAGGGTGAAAGAAACATTTTGCCCATTTGTCTCCGCCTCCACCGGGGAACGAACCCGGAACCTCAGGATTATGAATCAGAAGCGCTGTCCATCCAGCTGTCAGGCTCCCTGACAGCTGACAGGGTCGATAAAGACAAACTATTTAACACAGGTGGTACATGAACAAGGGGACACAGGTGGAAACGTAGTACCCAAATGAGCCATAGGGACATTAGAAAGAACGTTTTCAGTGTCAGGGTAGTTAACAAATGGATTGCATTAGAAAGTGATGTGGTGGAGGCTGACTCGTACACATTTTCAAATGTATATATGATAAAGCCCAATAGGCTCAGGAGCCTGTATACCAGTTGACTGACAGTTGAAAGGCAGGACCAGAGAATCAAAGCTCAACCCCTGCAAGCAGAACTAGGTGAGTAAAGAAGTCGGGGAGGGGGCAGAGGAGCATGGAAATCTCGACGGGTAACAATCCATCTGTTACAAAGGGTGGCTTTGTACTATGGGGAATCTAGTGATATTAAGGTGTAATCAGCAGCTTTGAACTTCACGCTGATCATGTTGAAATTCCATTGGAGAAAACTGAGAGGTCTAAGCTCAGAAAATAGATTTCCGAGTATTTTAACAACAGATGTCCTTATCAATGAATTTGCTTTTTTTATATCTTGCTGCTCCTTGATATGGGTATTTAGAAACTCTAAGTTTCAGTATCATTTATTGCTGGATTCCAATAGAAATTGCCACACCACATAAGAAGATGGTGTGGAACTTAGTCCTGCATGGTGTTAGGGAGAATTGCTTGCCTGCGATTGTCTTGTCCCTATCCATTTGTGAGGTACAGTACATGATTTTAGTGTTCTCTGTTATTATGACAAAATTCAGGTTTAGAGAAAATTTGTAAGCTACTGATCCATTTTGCATTACTGGGTATCAAGACACGAGTGCAAATATTTTTTTTATTTGAACACGTAAGTTTTGTTGTTATATCAAGGCTGCAACAGAAGATGTATGATTCCACAATTACCATAAATTTCTCTATATATATTTACCCAGTGTTTCTACAAATATTAAGCTTTGTAGTAATTATGCTATCTCCCTTGAATAGTCACTCATTTGTCTCATAAGATGTGAAGATGCTTCAAAACATAACTAAAATGCAAGAAAAATAACAACACATTAACAAAGATATCTTATTTTCAGATGAATTGGGTGTTGGATTGACGAATAATAGTATTCAGTTCAGCCGGGCTTTCCTTGGGTACTTGGAAGATGTCTTGCGACTGTATTGGCCAGAAACTGAGCACCTTATAAATGAATCCCTCGCAGCACTCTTCTCTGCTCAACTGCGTCACTGCAAGTCTTCCTTAGCTGAACCTCTTTTTAAAAATGAAGTATGTACTATAATTAGTTCTCCATTTTTATGTTTAATAACACTTGATTTTTTATTGGTCAGAGCAAATGCCTTGTCACTGAATTATTAATTAGGTCTCTCCAGTAGATGTTATCTAGTGGATAGTTGTTTTTCTAGAAAGCACTACCTTATAGTTTTGTCAGGCTCAGTGATTTTACTGGAGTAGCCCCAGCAACTCCCTGAAGCTATCTTGATGAGCTTGCTCTGTCTAAAGAGTCACATCAGTCACAGAAATTCTGATTGGTCTACTGAGGAGCAGAATCAGACCCTGACCCCTGCACAGAGGCACAAGGAGTGAATGAGTTTGCCACCTCACCAGGAAAGCACCCAAAAAGTCAGCTAATTTTGAGAACAGCTGGAGGGTTCACAGAAAATGAAGCCTTGAAACTGCCAAAACACTCCTCAAATGAAACAATAGATTCACTTAAAACTGGCTCAAACTTGTTAGTACTGATAGCTGCTATTTGGCAGCATGGTGCCAGACTACAGCTAACTGTCCTGGTCAGTTCTGTCATTGATGTGATGGTGGTTATTACCACTTGTAGTGCTCTGATCCACCAATCTGGGCAAGCCGACTGGTGGGATCAGTGTCATGCACTAGTTGATTTTGGGACCAAGGAGATAGGCAGTAATTGTACAACTCTACAGAATTAAAATTAGGATGTTATTGTGATAGGTAATAATACTCCAGTTTGCACATAACCCCAAAATTAGTCTATAAAAGTAAACCAAATGACCAACCCTAATTTGGGTATCGGTGTACAAATGCAGCTGGTGGGAAGTCAAGACCCCAGAATTGCCATAAAAGAAGACAGACTAACCAAGGCAGTATCCTCTGACAATTTGACTGTTTGACACATGTATAAAACTTGGTTCCTGAGAGGTGGCACAATGACTTAAGAATCAAATTATCAGGTCAGTCAGTATAAAGTAAAGCCACATATGCTATGTATGTCAATTGCAAAATACTGTACAACAAATTAAGCAGGGCCATCCAGTATATGCAGTGTGTGAAATATGAGCTTCATCTAAAAAAATTTGTGAACTAGATTGTTTTAAACATTATGGAAAGATACTAAAATATGTATTTTCTGGGGGGAGCCCCGTCGGCTCCCCGGAGCTATCCCAGGCTGATATGCTAATGTCAGACTTTGGCATCAGTCATGTGTATGGAGTTCTTAGGCCTACCGGGAACCACGACCAGAACCGGGCCCCCTCAGAGAGGCACGGGGAGCAATGGCCTATAGAAGCCCCCGTGTGGTTGGAAGCATTCTATGTCTGCCATCGACCGGGACAGGCACCCAGAAAGGTAAGCGCCCCAAAACAAACCCCTATTCTGGTTAAAATTGCTACCAAAAGCCGAACTAGTGGATAGAACTCCCAAAAGAAAAACTAGCAAACTAGTGTGACGTCACACGCTGCCGCGCCGCTGTCTGCGCAGCTCCCCCCTCCCCGGGAGGGGGAAGGGGGAGCCCCAGACCCTCCGCGCCGGCTACCCACCCTCAGTTCTTGAGGCTGATGCTATAGGCGAAGGTCGTGTGCTCTGGCTCCGGTGTTCGCTACAACACTGTGCTTGCGTGTGGTGTTTGTTTTCTGGGTGCGAGAGCCAGGAGTAATTTTGGTACTCGGGCTGCATGCGCCTAGGGTTTCCTTCCCTAGGTGCCCTGTAAGTACTACCCTTGGGGCTTGGGGCCACCTTCCACAGGCTCCTTGGGATCTGCCTCTGCTGGTCCGTTTTACCTTTTTCGGTTTTTCGGCCGCCTGTTGGGCTCTTGGGTGTTCTGTTCTCCCTTGTTACTGGCAGGTAAGAGGCAGTTTGCACTGGTAGGGGCGCAGGGTGCTGCACAGCTTGTATTCCCGACATAGCGGCCGGCTCTGTTCCCTGGGGTTCGCTGTCCTCTTGCGGGGTTTTGTTTTTCTTTTGTTTTTGCCTGGTGGGGGGTTCTGTCATATTCGTTCCTTTGTTTTAACCCTGTCACGGTTATTCTCGATGGCGCCCCCTGCTAGGTCCCCGTGAGTGTACACGTCCCTGGGGTACAGCTTTAGAAGTTCGATTGGTAGTTTTGGGCGCCGGTTAGCAGCTCCCTGCCTGGGACTACCTGAGCGCGAGTCCTCTTAAAGTAAACGCTCAGGACCCTGGGAATCCCCTAGGGGGCGCGTGGGTCCGATGGATGTGACCCCGGAGTCCCCACTCGCGTGTGCGAGTTTGAGGGTTGCTCGGTCCCTTTGTCTCAGGGTGACCCTCATGTTTTTGCCTCTGCCATGCTGCCTGTTGGGTCGGTGATACTTTCGACCCTGAGTCCTGTGAGTGTTGCTGCTTACTTGTGACTCAATTTACCCAATCCTCTGATGATTCTCTTCGGGTACAGGCAGCACGTGCGTTGCAGGCTAGGTTTCGTCTGTTGCAACGCGCTAGGTTGGTTGCTCACCCGGATGCCCCGAGGCTGCCCCGCTTTGCTTTTCGTGACCCGGACTGGGGGTGGGGGTCGCTTCGATCCTGGTTCAGTCCGCGCCTCCTCGTCCTTCCCCTAATGCTCGTTCGGGTCCCCCCCCCTTGCTTCCAGCCCCGAAACGTCTGAGGGTTTCGGGGTCGGAGCAGGGGTTCCTTGATCTTGAGACTCGGGGCAGCTTCGGGGGGTGCCCCTTCCGGGGGAGCGGCAGAGGCATTCGAGTCTTGTCTCCCGCCGAAGCTTTGGGGTCTGACCAGTGGGCCCCCCTTCCTCCGCTGTTCCGGCTGCTCCGTCCTTGTCTTGTGGGTCGGGGCTTGGGGAGAGGACTCGGCCTCGGGTCCTGTGGTGTTGGACTCGAGGCTGGGGAGGGGCTGACTGGGGGCCTTGGGCTCCGCTGGACCCCGCCTGGGTTTTTCTTCCCTCTGAGCGGGGCTTATGTTACAAGGAGTGGGGTTCTCTTTTCCCCCCTCTGCGTACGAGTTGGATTGGTGTCGGCCCCTCCCCGGGTTCGGTTCCGTGTTCCCCGGGTTCGTCGGTTCCGTCTTTCCGGAGGTTTCGGCTTATCGCATCAACCTGGTGAGGTGCGAGCGGCCTTTGCAGCTTACCTCCTGCGGGACCGGGATTATGCCTCTGATATGGATCCATCTGAGTTCAGGTTTGGGACTTTCGTTCCCTTTCTGGCTCCGTTACGAGGTTCCGGAGTCTTCCTGGCTAGCAGCCTGCCCTTTGTTTGTTTTGGATTCCTGGCATTCCTTCTGTCGTTCCCGCACGTTGGAGTGGCGGGAAGCTTCCACGGTGATTCAGGGTTTCCTGGGGGGGAGCTTGAGTACCTGAATGAGTGCTTGTTTGCCCCTGCCCTTCCCCGCGATGTGGGCGTATTCAGCTTCATGTACAGGTCCGGTCCTTTCGGCGGGCGCGGTTGCGGAGGATTTGCGCGCCCGGGCCTTTGGCTTTGGCCTTGCGGTCTTTCCACCTGGAGCTGTCCTCGGATTGGCTCGTGGAGGATGTGAGGACGCTGGGGTCCGTCCCAGGGTCTGGCGCCTTGTCTCGGCGGCGCGCTCGTCTCGCGGCCTTGTTGAAGCTGTTCACGCGCAGATTTTGCGGAGATGCGGTTTTCCCTGTTTTATGCTTCCCGTCTCGCCTGTCGGCAGGCGGTGCTGGGTTCCTCCAGGAATCTGCTTGGGCTCTGGCTCATAGGGCGTTCTTCCCCTTTTTGTTCTCTTCTTTTTAGAGGAGTCCGGCCGTGGACCAGTTTATTCAGGGCTGCGGTCGGCGGCTTTGTCGTCCGATGTCGGCACTTGTTGGTTTTCTGGAGGGGTCCCGGGGTGGGTATTCCCGGCGGGGTCGTGCCAGAGAGCTCGGGGTTCCTCTCGTCGTTGTAGGCCCTTGGTGTCAGGTTCGGGTTCCGGTACCTGCTGCGGACCCCGGCATCGTCTGGTCGGCGCGGTGTTCGCCCTGTGCGGGGTCTTGGGCTCAGTAATGTGGCGCCGGGGGGGCCCTTTCCGCGGTTTGCCCCGTTGCACGGGGCGATGGGGGGTGCGGCTTGCGGGATGTTCGCCCAAGCGCCTGGTCCCACGATTCGTGGGCCTTTCAGGTCGTGTCTTGCTGTCTGCGGTGGCGTTGGGTGGCCCCTCCCCCTTTGGGGGGTTCGGGGCTGTCAGGGCAAGTTTCTTCCCCTATGCTCCGTCGTGTCGTCTTGGAGTGGGTACGGTTGGGCGTCGTCGAGCACCGACGTCGTCCCTCAGATGGGTTTCCCTCTGTTTCCGGGTCCGAAACGGGACTGTCGCGGACACGTGAGGTTCATTCTGGACTTGTCTCGTCTGAACCCGTTGGTTTATTGCCCCTCCTTCCGGATGACTACGCTCTCTCAGGTTCGCTTCCTTGTTGGAGCCGGGCGCTTGGATGGTGTCCCTCGGCCTCACGGGACGCTTATTGGCATGTCCCGATTCATCCACGGTCCGGGACTGGCTCGGTTTTGTGGTGGGGCTTCAGACTTACCACTTTTGTTGCCTTCCCGTTCGGGTTGATTCTGGCACCTCGCGTGTTCAAGCGCCTTACACGGGTAGTAGTGGCTCGGTTGCGTCTCCTAGGATTCGGGTGTTGTCCTACTCGACAGGTGGCATGAGTCCCTGGGCTCCCAGCCGCGTCTGCCTTGCTTGCTTAAGCCGGATGAATATTGTTTTCCCTTTCCTTCCCAGCTCGCCGGGGTTGGCGTTCCTGGGTGGGCAACGTTGAGAGGCAAGTCCCATACTGGTTCCCATCTCAATTCGGAACCGTTGTAGATGCTAGGTCTCTGTTTGGGACTCTCGCAACCTCCTCCTTGTCTCTCCCTCCGAGATCTCATCCGCGCATGGCGGTCGACCGCCTTCGTCTGATTTCTGGGTGGGCCCAATCGGAGTCCCCGCGGTTGCTCAAGGAAGGCTGTGCGTGAGCCTGTAACGTTCGCGATAGCTGGTCTCACCCACGCCGGTCGCGAGATTTGGAGTTCGTCGCTGTTTGTTGTGTCCTTCGGAGGTTCAGCCCTTCCGCCTCCTCTCCGCGAATCGGCAAGGGGGTTCGACCCCCGCCGGAAGGCCTTTGCGTCGGTTGCTGCGTCGCGGCTGTCCTCTGCAGGGTTATTTGGTCGGAGGTTCGGTTGCCCATGGCGCCTTCCACGCCCTCGTCGATGTGTGTCACGGATGCGTCGTCTCTAGGCTGGGGTTTTGTGACCATGCTCACCAGGCCGCCAGGGGCATTGGGGCCGTCCTTCCGTCGAGCTCACAGCACGGTGCGGGAGTTCGCGGCGGTGTGGTTTTGCTCTTCGGAGGATTCAGGTGTCCCGCGGATCAACGATCCGACTCCATTCGGACTGCTCTCCAGTGTTCATTGCCTGACCGCGGGGGTTCGATGCGGTCCTTGTCTCTTTGGGGTTGGTCGCTTCGGGTGACTCGTCTGCTGAGTGTTCTCGGGGTTTGGCTCTCCTGCTGTTCACGTACGGGGCGTGTCCAACGTCGTGGCGGAGGCCCTGTCTCGCTTCGTTCCCCTCTCCACGGAGTGACGGTCGACGACGAGTCCCTTCTGTGGCTTGCCAGACGTTCGGGCGCTCCCGAGTGGACCTCTTCGCGTCGGCGTGGTCGCGGGTCTTCCCGTGTATGCGGCCCTTCCCCGATCGCGAGGCCGTCGGGGTCGACGCCTTGCGGCTCGACTGGTCGAGATGGAGGTTCGTACCTCTTTTCCCCCGGTTCAGCTGTTGCTCCAGGTCCTGACTCGCTAGAGACTTACCAGGGGAGAATTGTCCTTCTGGCCCCTTGGTGGCCTGGCCCAGCCTTGGTTTCCGTGTGCTGGTTGCTCGGTGTCCGAACCCGAGGGTTTTTCCGCGGCTCCGCCTCTTTCAGCAGATCGGGCCGGTAGTCACGTAGCTGGTTCGATCTTCTCTCGAGTCTTCGCGTATGGTATTTTTGACTCGAGTTTATCATCATCTCTATGGTGATCAGGTGGCCTCCTTGTTGGTGTCTCACCTGCGGGCTTCCTCCCGGCGGCAGTATGAAGTTTCCTGGCGGTCCTCTCTTTCTTTTGCGTCTTCGTCGTTTTCATCATCCTTTCTGTTCGAGTGGTCTTGTCTTTCCTCTCGTGGTTTTCAGGATCGTCATCTTATGCCTAACACTGTGCCTCCTATCGTGCGGCGCTGGCGGAGCCGCTTCAGCTGCTTCGGATCGATGTTAACGTCTGCGCCGTTTCGCAAGCTGTCTCGTGCTTTGTTTCACCTCCGGCCGCTCTGCGCCGCCTGAGCCGTCCTGGTCTTTGGACAGGGTGCTCGCTTTCCTTTCGTCTCCCCGCTTCGTTGTGGCCCCTTCGGTCCGGGATTGTTTTTCAAGGCTCTTTTCTTGTGCTTTGGCCTCTGGGGGTCGGGTCGGGGAGCTTCATGCTCTCCTCCGGCGCAGGGGCTTCTGCTCTTTGGTCGTGGTGATAGTTTTGTTCGTTGCAGCCGTCTCCTTCTTTCTGGCAAGAATGAGACTGCTGCATTCCGGAGGGGTCCGTGGGTGGTTGATGCTTGGTTGGTCAGGCCGGGGTGCATCATGTTTTGTGTCCGGTGCGGCGCTTCGTCCCGTTATTTGCGCGCCACGGCTTCTGTGTCCGGGGGACGCGCTTTGGGTTGATCCGGTTTTCCCTTCTTCCCTGTTCGCGGGGTGCGGGTCTCTCAGGTCGTCCGCAGGGTTATTAAGTCTAGCCAGCCTGCGGTCTATCCCCGTGCCCATGACGTTCGGGAAGTTCGCGGCGCTTGCTGCCGTTTTTGGGAATATGTCGTGGTCTGATATTCGGGCGCGGGGTTTTTGGCGGTCGAACAGGGTCCTGGCTGCTCGTTACCTTGTCAATGTCCCTGGGCCCCGGCGGGCCTGTGTTGCGTTGGGTCGGCGGTTGCAGCCCGTTGTCTCGGCTTCGAGTTGAGGAGTGAGCGACGACCGCCTCCCGGGTAAGTCCCTCTCTTTTTTACGTCTGTGGGTAGTTAGCTCCGGGGAGCCGACGGGGCTCCCCCCAGAAAACCAGCGTTGAATGTAATGAAACGCCATTTTCTGGGTGAGTCCCGGAGGCTCCCCGGCATCCCTCCCTCCCTCCGGTCGGCGGTTTTTTCGCGTTTTTGACATCCAGCCTCAAGAACTGAGGGTGGGTAGCCGGCGCGGAGGGTCTGGGGCTCCCCCTTCCCCCTCCCGGGGAGGGGGGAGCTGCGCAGACAGCGGCGCGGCAGCGTGTGACGTCACACTAGTTTGCTAGTTTTTCTTTTGGGAGTTCTATCCACTAGTTCGGCTTTTGGTAGCAATTTTAACCAGAATAGGGGTTTGTTTTGGGGCGCTTACCTTTCTGGGTGCCTGTCCCGGTCGATGGCAGACATAGAATGCTTCCAACCACACGGGGGCTTCTATAGGCCATTGCTCCCCGTGCCTCTCTGAGGGGGCCCGGTTCTGGTCGTGGTTCCCGGTAGGCCTAAGAACTCCATACACATGACTGATGCCAAAGTCTGACATTAGCATATCAGCCTGGGATAGCTCCTGGGAGCCTCCGGGACTCACCCAGAAAATGGCGTTTCATTACATTCAACGCTGGTTTTATGATTGAAGTCATAATGTGTCAGAATAAAGGAAATTTGAACAGCTCTCTATTTCAGATTCCTACAATCCGACGAAACAGTGCCTTCCTTCTTGATGTGATTCTGACTTTAGGGGAACATCGGTATGCTGAGACTGTAGGACGTGCCCATCCTACCCTTCCAAGTCTACACTCTCAAAATGCTGCTCTGACTGGGAATACTATCAGTGTACCCAAAGTTAATAAATATGAGTCAAACTTTATCTGATTTAGGGAATGCAGTAATATACCCGGTATGTAAAATGAAATGCAGTAATTGACTCGCTTTCCAAGAGATGCTATTTCCTGTTTACATGTACTACCATTGCATTGGAAAGAGAATAGGGATAAAATAAAATGTGTATTTCATGAATAAATATTGAGATACCTCCTGACATGAGACATGAAAATATTAAAAGAAAATATTCTGTGTATATCCTCTTGCAAATATAAAAAATATTTTGTTTCTTTTGATACATAAACAGTATATCATATTTTCTTAGGTATCTAAAAGTTAAAACAATATTACACAATACATCCTGTAAGTATTGGTTAGTTCAAGGCATTTAAGAAAAATAAATGAGCTCTCTGGGAGGGCCTCCTTAGTAGCTTCCTAAAGCTAAGCCATGTCTTGGGGAAAGTAAATGCACCAGTTCTCTGAGCACTAATACTAGTTATAGGTATTATTAGGTATAGGCACTAATGCCCATACCTATTAAGATTCAGGACCAGAATCTAACTCTTTCTGAAGCAAGGGTAGGTTGAGGGATTAGAGATCAACCCAAAACCTAGAAAAAACACCGAATAGCAGCAGCACTACAAAACTAGCAACTGCTTGAAGGAAATTAGATACCCAGACAGAAATAAGCAAATGATTGTTGCCACAGTTGAAACACCTTAACCATGATGAGCCCCTTCAATGGGTGGTGGTTCCTTAATGTGTTTATTATCTCTCGGTAAATTTAAGATATTTGAATTTTGCCCGGTTCTGAGCCAAACTGATGTTATGTTAAATGAATGTGCAGACATTGCTGCCAAGGAGGTCATTCACATGTCCTATTTCATGAAAAGAGATTCCTCATTCGAATTTCTACCCAGTCATTCATTCCCACAATTTGCGTCTGTTGGCAGTGATTGGTTTGGCATTACTGGTAAGAAGCTGCACATCTTTAAATGTGACCTAATACCTTGGCCTTCCTTCTGCCACCATAATAGATGGTGGGAAACAGCTCTGTCTAGTTATGTATCAGCCCCCCACACTTAACTCGTGAGCAATTAATGGAACACCACCCTGCTCCTTATTGTGCAAACTGCATTGTCCCACTTGTTCAAGCACCTCCTTGAAGATTTTCCCAATTTTGAGGATGATCATATGTTTTGCTTTCCTAATGATTCTCGGGGTCATTTGTCCCTTGAAAGAATTATTGGTGAAGCCGATACCTTCGATATTGCTCACCTTATTTGCTTTTGCTCTAGTATTGGCATCTAGTGATATTTAGCACTTTTTTGAATATCCAGCAACACAGACGATGCTACATAGTCTTCCGGACTTGGCGCCTTCTTTTGATGATTACTTTCTTAACCATGATGTGCCTGACCACCATCAGGTGGCAGTCCATGTCACATGGGGTCTACTGTGCTTTAATTATGTAAGTGACCTCGTAGAGAGAGAGTGAGCTCATGCGTGTTAATGTTTCCGGATAGATACAAATTTAAGAGAGTAAGAACTGAAGGGGATTGTAGGGTACTGCAAGAAGACCTTGACAAACTTCAGGAGGAGGCAGATAAATGGCTGCTGGAATCCATTCCATATGTGTAAAGTAATGAAAATGGATAAGAGAGAGAGAGAGAGGTAAACCTGTGTTTAACTACATATAAGGCGGCAATTACGAAAAAGACCTGGACCCGGATTCATAAAACAGTTACACAAGCACTTACAAACCTGTACATCTTTTCTCAATTTTTGGCGGCTTCATTTACAATTATTAAACAGTTAGTGAACTCCGAAGCACCAGGAGACTGTTTATAACAATAACAACAGTTGATTGGGAAGTTTTCATACTTGTAAACTGTTTAATAAATGTAACCAAAGCCATCAAATATCGAGGAAAGATGTACATGTTCATAAGTACTTACGTAACTGCTTTGTGAATCTGGCCCCTGGGAGTAGGCATACTTCCAATACTAGCACTAGAAGCTCATGTGAACAGGAGAACATAAGCAGCATGTGGGAAGCTAGTAAAGATAAGAATGTCATTTAAGAATCAAAACAAGGCAACTTTCATGTACATGCAGTCTATGTGAGACCATTATATGTATAAGTATGCAGCACCAACATGGAAATTACAGCATGTGAAGCATGAACAGAACGTTGGAAAAGTTCAGAAGTTTGCAGCTAGATTAGTACCAGAATTGAGAGGCCTCCTCTATGAGATTACAAATATGAACCGAGAGGGAATCTTGTACACGAGTCTTTCTTACAGAAAAAGGAAAGTGGTGAGAGGGAACAGGGACCCCTTGTGGGGAAATAGTCAAAGCAGGGCACAAGTGATAGCGAGGATGTTGCAGGGACTATGCCAGGTAGTGAAAGCAGTAACAATCATGACAATGCCAGGGATCTAGTACTTTTCTAATTGGTACTTTCTCTGGTTCTGCCTTGGTTGGATTGGTCTTTGATACAAGTGCAACTCTTTCCTCTTTTGTCTCTGCTTTTCCATTGGGACCTCGAGCACCTTTTTTTGGCAACCTGAACTTTGCTAGTGATTTATCCTCTGGGCTATGTACTAAAGGTTCATTTCTGAGTTTTATAGTGGGTGTCTTTTTCACTGTTCTCCCTAATGCATGACTTTACCAGTGCTTAGCTCGGGAAACGACTAAGGGCCCATCAGAAAAAGGTATTACATTATACAGTATTCAAATTTAAGTTTTTATTCTAAAACTGAGTATAAATTGTATATTTTTCCCATGTGACGTGTAATTATAAACTAATAAACAGTGATGGATCTTGCAGCAAGTTAATTGAGCATTAATATTTGAAGGCAAAGATCACAAATTACCTATACTGTATTGGAAACTTGAATCTTAACATTTCTTCTGAATGTCATGATCTTGTCTTTCCAGACATATTATTTAAGGAGTGCTCCTCTCACAATGGAATACTGTATCAAATTTTACCAACCATGCCACTCTAAGGGTATTTGATATCTATATCATATCTCCATGTTACTATTCTGTTGAATATTGATTATGCTGTTCATGAAAATAAATTGCATATAAATAATTGAATATGCATTTGATTTAGCCAGAATGTTTTGTCTGTGTTTTGTAATTTTAAGGAAAGATTTTGTTTGTACTAGACTAAATGTAAAGATGTACGGTACTTTAACAGTACCACTGTAGAAATAAATTAACACATGCCATACAGTATTTTCCAAGTCAGAGGTAAATGGCTGCAGCTAGATACTGTGGCGAGGTTAGGGGCAGCATGTAGATACCCTCGAGGTACAGGTGGCTGAGGCTACCTTCCCTGGGCAGCAGCTTGATCTCACAGAGGTATGCATCAGGAGCTACATTCCCTGGAGATGTAGGTTCCCTTGACTCACAGTTGAGGGAGCAAGGTTCAGTCAATAGACTGGATACAAATAGTGGGCACATTTTCTTTCATCTAATGTTTCTCTTGACCTAGCAGTAAATAGGTACCTGGATGTTAGTAATTGGCTAAGTGAGACCTTGATAAATCTAAGTATAGGCTTCCTTACCCCAATAATGGTTCTTATATTTAATTTATTCATATGGAGTTAAATCTAAACTAACATTGCATGAAATTGCACATTTTGGTGTTAATGATGCAATACTTAAAATGTTTGCACTTTATCCACATTTTGCTTTTAGTACAGTGGTACCTCGGGGTTACGAACGTCCCTGTTTACAAACTTTTCGGCCTGTGAACCTGATTTGTTTGGAAAATTTGTATTGGGATACGAACTTTGCATCGGGATACGAACTTTGCATCGGGATACGAGTTTGTTGATACGCGTATGGCCGACCTAGCGAGTGGTGGCATGGCGATCGCGCCTCAGTTTAACAGTGCCTCGCGCCCATTGACTATCCCGCCTGAATTTTTCACAAGAATTTACAGTTCTTTGTCGGATTTTTGGCCATTTGAGCATAAAAGTAATTATATCTCTTGCCATGGGTCCAAAGAAAGCCAGTAGTAAGGTTCAAGGCAAGAAATTGCATGTGAGAATGACAATAGAGGAAAAACGAGATTATTCGTAAGCATGAAGATGAAACTCGTGTTGTTGAACTAGCTAGGTAGTACAACAAATCCATGTCAACGATGTGCACTGTACTTGCCATGAAAAAGGACATTATAAGTGCTAAAGTGGCAAAAGGCGTATCAAGAATCATGAAACAAAGTCCACAAGTACTTGAGGATGTGGAAAAGTTATTATTAATTTGGATACACAACAAGGAGTTAGCGGGTGATAGTGTTTCAGAGGCCATCATTTGTGAGAAAGGCAGGGTATTGCATGAAGACCTTGTAAAGAAAACCCCTGGAATGAGTGCAGATACTGAAGACTTTAAGGCAAGCAGGGGATGTTTTGACAAATTTAGAAAAAAGTGTATTCATAGTGTTGTAAGGCATGGGGAGGCTGCCAGTTCGGACAAACCAGCGGCTGAAAGATTTATTGAAGAATTTAAAGAGTTTGTAGAGGCTGATAGATACCTACCGCAACAAGTGTTTAATTGTGATGAGATAGGACTGTTCTGGAAAAGATTGCCTAAGAGGACATACATTACCAAGGAGGAGAAATCATTGCCCGGACACAAGCCTATGAAAGATAGGTTTACGCTTGTGCTGTGTGGAAATGCGAGTGGCAATTTGAAAATTAAACCCTTGCTTGTGTATCATTCTGAAAATCCAAGGGTTTTCAAAAAGTATGGTGTGCAGAAAAATCAAATGTGTGTGATGTGGAGGGCTAATAATAAGGCATGGGTGACTTGGATTTTTTTTACGGAGTGGGTGAATGATGTGGTGTACCCTGCCATACAAAAATATCTGCAGGAGAAAAGTTTGCCACTCAAGGCCCTGCTTCTCCTCGACAATGCTCCTGCTCATCCTCCAGGCTTGGAGGATGCATTGTTGAATAGATATAATTTTCTCACAATAAAGTTCCTTCCTCCTAACACCACTCCTCTAATTCAGCCTATGGACCAGAAAGCGTACTATAGCAAATTTTAAGAAACTTTATGAAAGAGCACTTTTCCAGAAATGTTTTGAAGTGACTGAAGACACAAACCTCACCCTCAAAGAGTTTTGGAAACACCATTTTAAAATTTGTAGTGCTTTAAAACTCGTTGACAAAGCCTGGCAAGAAGTGACTCAAAGAACCCTGATCTTTGGCTGGAGAAAATTGCGGCCTGAATGTGACGGAACTAGATTTTGAGCCTGTAAATGAAGTGCCTATTGTTGAAGAAATTGTTACTCTGGGCTGGAAAATGGGCTTGGAATTGGATGGTGCTGATGTGGAGGAGTTGGTGGAAGAACACAACGAAGAATTGACCACCAAAGAACTCAAAGCTCTTGAAAAGGAGCAGCAACAAGAGGCAGCTGGGAATATTTCTTCAGAGGAGGATGAGACAGAAGAGAAAGTCCCTTCCTCAACAATAAGGAAGTGGTATCAGATGTGGGAAGAAATGCAAACTTTTATTGAAACGACTTACCTAGAGAAAGCTGTAGTAGGCCATTGCATTAATCTTTTCAATGACAATGGGATGCCTCACAACAGACAAATGTTGCGAAGAAGGGAAAACATTCTTCAATGGATCATTTCGTTGTGAAAAAATCAAGCAGTGAGCCACAACCAGGACCTAGTGGTATGCAGGCAAAATGTACCAGAGAGTGCACTCCAGAAAAATCTTTACTGCCTGATGTTATAATGGAAGGGACTCCCCTTCCAAACAGTAACACCTCTCCTCCTCACCATCTTCCATACGCCAACAGGCGTCATCAGCAAGGGTAAGTAATAACTTGAACATATCTTTGTAGTGTAGATTTGGATGAGTTAGGTATAAAATTTACTTTAAAGTGAAGTTTTTGGGGAGTCAGGAATGGATTAATTCATTTTCCATTATTTCTCATGGGGAAATTAGCTTCGGTTTACGAACCGTCTCCAAGAACGGATTAAATTTTTAAACCGAGGTACCCCCTGTATATAAATGAAGCTCTGTAAAGAAATTGAGCCATGTACCTCATTAGTATCACAAGGGGGACAGACTTATGCTCACCTCCATTGTGTGTAAAGGCTACACTTTAATCATTATTACCTTTTTCTCTTATGACAGTTATAACTGTGTCAAGGTTGAATTTTGATGAAGACTTATTAATGAATTATTGCAATTTCAGCTAAGGCAGCTACTCTTAGTAAGGTGCTCCTTATTCCTCTCTTAAAAATGAGCCTTAAGGAGCAGAGTGGTAAAGATTTCCCATTGCCAGGGACAGGAATACTGTACTGTTAGGCTTACTGAGGTCAACTTAGGCAAAGGACTGACCTTTCCCTGAAGGCAACTCACAACAGTTACTCGACTCCTGAATACCTCTTTACAGCTAGGTAAAACTTGCCCAAATATCTTCAACCTGTTCAGGAATTGAATCTGGGACCTTTCAGTTGTGAACCATTTGCAATCACTAGTGTGCAACAGGCAATTCAAATGCAGTGAATAACAAGAAACTGGACAAAACAGAGAAAAGATAAGCGAGGAATTGTAGGCATACCATGACCATGTGGTAGTACAGTTGATCAGAGCGCATCTAGGAACATTCAGCACATAGGTTTCATCCCTCATCACGGCTCCTGTGGATTTGTTCTTTGATAAATCACGTTAATGTGATTTCTCTGTGTAAAATAATAATAATAATAATAAGTTACCCTTGGATCCCCACACGTGTGTTCTGATGACACCACCTTCATCAGAAGCGCAGAGCAAAATTAATATTTGTGGATAGAAGAGCACCAGGGAGACGGGGGTTCGATCGAAGCCAGCATGGAGAGTGAGAGCTGGTCGCTACTATTGTGTGTTGTCGTTATCTTTTTATTATATGACAAAGAGTGCTGGGGAGACGGGACACCACGTGTAGCTCTCATCTTGTAACTACACTTAGGTAATTACACTTAGATAATTATAAGGACATGTTAGAGAATCTGGAAAATATAGACTAAGAGGCAAAAAGGGCTGTGAGAATGCATTTTCTCAATGTAACAAAACATTTGAAATTTACAGGGCAGGCAAGGATCAGAAGCCCTCATAGTAGTGGCAGGGGTGCAACACCTATGGCGATGCTCAGGAACTAATAAACTACATTACTCTTTTCATACACATTCATACACAGTTGCTATGACCGAGCAACAGAGATATTACAGGAAAGAGATGGTTGGGTTGACTGCATCTATCTGGACCTAAAAAAGGCTTTCGACAGAGTTCCACATAAGAGGTTGTTCTGGAAACTGGAAAATATGGAGGGGTGACAGGTAAGCTTCTAACATGGATGAAAAAATTTCTGACTGATAAAAAAATGAGGGCAGTGATCAGAGGCAATGTATCGGACTGGAGAAATGTCACAAGCGGAGTACCACAGGGTTCAGTTCTTGCACCAGTGATGTTTATTGTCTACATAAATGATCTACCAGTTGGTATACAGAATTATATAAACATGTTTGCTGATGATGCTAAGATAATAGGAAGGATAAGAAACTTAGATGATTGTCATGCCCTTCAAGATGACCTGGACAAAATAAGTACATGGAGCGCCACTTGGCAAATGGAATTCAATGTTAATAAATGCCATGTTATGGAATGTGGAATAGGAGAACATAGACCCCACACAACCTATATATTATGTGAGAAATCTTTAAAGAATTCTGATAAAGAAAGAGATCTAGGGGTGGTTCTAGATAGAAAACTATCACCTGAGGACCATAAAGAATATTGTGTGAGGAGCCTATGCCACGCTTTCCAACTTCAGAATTGCGTTTAAATACATGGATGGCGATATACTAAAGAAATTGTTCACGACTTTTGTTAGGCCAAAGCTAGAATATGCAGCGGTTGTGTGGTGCCCATATCTTAAGAAGCACATCAACAAACTGGAAAAGGTGCAAAGACATGCTACTAAGTGGCTCCCAGAACTGAAGGGCAAGAGCTACGAGGAGAGGTTAGAGGCATTAAATATGCCAAAACTAGAAGACAGAAAAAAAAGAGGTGATATGATCACTACATACAAAATAGTAACAGGAATTGATAAAATCGATAGGGAAGATTTCCTGAGACCTGGAACTTTAAGAACAAGAGGTCATAGATATAAACTAGCTAAACACAGATGCCGAAGAAATATAAGAAAATTCACTTTCGCAAACAGTGGTACAGTAGACGGTTGGAACAAGTTAGGGGAGAAGGTGGTGGAGGCCAAGACCGTCAGTAGTTTCAAAGCGTTATATGACAGAGTGCTGGGAAGACGGGACACCACGAGCGTAGCTCTCATCCTGTAACTACACTTAGGTAATTACACATACAGCAGATAACAATGGTACATTACTCATTCACACTGCAAGCAATAGCTCTTGTAACATGAAACAGGCAGAAGTTAACTGTTATACAGTGGCGCCTTGACTTACGAATTTTTTGAGTTACAACCCCAATTTCGTTGAAAAATGCGACTACTTACGACCTTTGCCTTGACTAGCAACTTGTTAATATACATATGGGTCAATCAAGCACATGGTTCCTGGTGGCACGGGTGACCCCGCCTTAGTTTACCAGAACCGCCCGCTTAGTGATGATCGCGCGTGTAAAGAATTTAATTGTTTTTGTGCTTTTTTGTTTTTTTGAACATAAAAGTAATTACTGTATATATCATGCCATGGGTCCCAAGAAAGTCAGTGGTGAGGTTCAATCTAAGAAAATAGTTGAGAGTAGAGGCCGTAGAGGATGTCCCTTCCTCATTAAGAAAATGTTTGAAGTACTGTATGGGAAGAACTGCAAAGTTTTGTTGAAAAAACTCCCCCAGATAAAGCTGTAGCAGACCGTTGCATTGATCTTTTTAATGACATTGTGATGTCTCACTGCAGACAAGTGTTAAAATGTAGCGAAAAACAAGTGTCTTTAGAAAATTTTTAGTAAGACAAACAAGCAGTGAGCCACAACTAGGTCCTAGTGGTATGCCTGCAAAACGTAGGAGAGTACCCCAGAGAAGTAATTGATAAAGATTAATCCATCCAAGAGGTGGCATGGGCATGAATAGCCCATAACCAGAGAAGTCATCATTGCCTGATGTTATAATGGAAGGGGACTCCTTCCAAACAGTAACACCTCTCCTCACTGTCTTCCATACGCCAACAAGAGTTCTCAATGAAGGTAAGATATACATACTGTATTGTAGCTAGTACAAAAAGAGTGGTACTGTATTTGGTATAAAATGTATTTTTAAGTTAAATGTTTTTGGGGGTGTGGAACGGATTAATTTAATTTACATTATTTCTTTTGGGGGAAATTTGTTTTGAGTTACGACCTGCCTGGGACTGGATTAAATTCATTAAGTGGAAATACACTCTACTGTAATTAGACTCTGATGATGTATGCAAACAAGCAAGACATATTGAACATTTCAGGATAGTGAGAGTGTAAACTCTCACTATGGTTTAGGAGAGAGTTTAGGTTAAAACTGTATAACATGTAACAATCCGGACAATCCATGGAGTGATCATCACTGAGTCTTAAAATGTTACAACTTTTAAAAAAAATGTTGCCTTATATGAGCTGTAGCTCCAAGGTAATGCTTAACTTCTACATGCAGGTGAAGCTGCATGTGAAAGTTGATCTCCATTCATGGAAATCTGTACAATGGAATGTACAGATCGCCATGCATGGAAATACATAGGAGAAAATAACCCTTTGGCCCAGCTGAGACTATTGGACAGGAAGAGAAGCACTCTGTATCATTGAAGCACAGTACTCAAGCCCCTACATCATCAAGGCACCACTTGTGAGGAAGATGGATTTATAAAACCATTTAGAATTAGGCTAAACATTATCCTTTAGGAGAAAATGAAAAACTAACGAGATGCCTTTATATCATTCCTTTATACATAAATATGTAATTTGGTAAAAAACTAATATATATTATCTTAGCTTCAGGATATCTAAACCATAAACATACATTCTAGATATACTTTCATAATAATTGAATATTCTTATACTGTATTATGATACATGATTATTATCAACTATTTTAACACCTGAAATCCTGTTTGCCATGAACACTAAGCACCAATCTCAAAAATATTTTATAGGCCCTATGCTTAACTTTAGATCACAAAAGATTATAAAATATTTATTACCTTATATGTTCTTTCTTGTCTTAAATGTTAAATTGCAAAATAAAAATTGCATATGGAAGTTTATTAGGATGTGATCCTGTTTTAAGACTTTGCATGCTAAGGGTGATAACACTTTGTCTTGCAGTTCTTTCATCTATTTAAATGGCTTAGCTTTACACAAATAACATTTTTACACTCGGTTAATGAAACAATAAGTGACACCTAGTATAGTAAGATGGATGATTGGCGCTTGATGAATCAATCGGGCTAAGGCATCTAACTAAATATGTTATTATCTAGGTGTAGTCTACTAGATGAGAGCTATGCTCGTGGTGTCCCATCTTCCCAGTACTCTGTCATATGACACTTTGAAACTGTATTGATGGTCTTGGCCTCCACCACCACCTCACTCAACTTGTTCCAGCTGTCTACCACTGCAAGATAATTTTTGTTATTTTTGTAGCTTGTTTCCTTCGCTTCAGTCTATGACCTCTTATTCTTGAAGANGTGCAGTACAGTGGTACCTCAGTTTAAGAGTTTAATTCGTTCCTGGAGACAGCTCTTATTCCGAAAAACTCGTATTCTGAAGCTAATTTTCCCATAAGAAATAATGGGAAATGAATTAATCCGTTCCTGACTACCCCAAAAACCCCATATCAAACTAAATTTTTATACCTAATTCATCTAAATAAACCTACAAAACTATGTTCAAGTTATTACTTACCTTGCTCTTGAATGCTGTAGGCGTATGGAAGATGGTGAGGAGGGGGGAGGAGGAGAGGAGTTACTGTTTGGAAGGGGAGTCCCTTTCCATTATCACATCAGGCAGTGAGGACTTCACTGGTATGCACACACTGGCACATTTTGCCTGCATACCACTAGGACTTGCTTGTCTTACTAAGAATTTCTCTTAAGACACTTGTTTTTCCCTACATTTTAACACTTGTCTGTAGTAAGACATCACATTATCATTTAAAAGGTCAATGCAACGGCCTGCTACAGCTTTATCTGGGTGAGTTTTTTCAACAAAACTTTGCAGTTCTTCCCATACTTCACACATTTTCTTAATCAAGGAGGGACATCCTCTACTGCCTCTACTCACAGCTATTTTCTTAGGTTGAACCTTATCAATGGCTTTCTTGAGACCCATGGTGAGATATATAATAACAAACTGTATAGTCAAATGACCAAAAATCCAACAAAACACTGAAAATCCAGGTGAAGAATTGATGTGGGATAGTCACTGGGCGCGAGACAATGGTAAACTGAGGGGCGGAGGGGCGACGATCGCCGATCGCCGATCGACCACGCGCTAGGTCGGCCTGTACGCGTATCAACAAACTCGCGTCCCGAGGTAACCCTCGCGTTCCGAGACATAATTTTCGAGGAAATCCTGCTCGTCTTCCGAAAAACTCGCATACAGGGACACTCGCATTCCGAGGTACCACTGTACTGCCCTGCACGCAGTGGTTAGATATTCACCCCGCACTTCCCGAGGGATTTAGCCTGTGTTCGTATCCTGGTTGGAGAGATTGACTAGGTACCAATCCTTAACTGTATGCCTCTGTTCACCCAGCAATGAATGAATATCTGGTTGTTAAACGATTTGGCAGGTCGTATTTCAGGGGAAAATTAAGAATAAGGGCCTGCCCAAAACACTATGAGTGCTAGGGGCCTTACAAGAATGTAAGAACTTTTGTAGATATAAATAAGTAAATAAGTATTGGTTGCAACTATGGCTCTGTTTTCATTTCTGTTCACCTTTCTTTCTGAGATAACCCCCTTGGTTGCTTTATAAGGTAAGATCCGACAGTCCCAAGGACAGGATATGTACAGTCAGGGCAGTGTGACACACTATAGCGTCAGATTCAGTAAAGCCATATAGGGTCATATTGGTACGTGATAGCACTAGAAAATATTAAATCTAGCATTCTGAAAAGAACTCAAAAGCCCTACAAGTACTCTTCTTGATATAGCTATGTACCTGTAGCTACATTTGTTCTAGTGTTCTTTTTAGGGAGGTCTTTCACTGTACCAGTAACTTTGCTATTCTGATCTGTACATGAATCCCAGTGCGCACCAGAAAAATGTCTCCAGCTAAGGGGTCCAATCAGAGTAGTCAAAGACCCTGTGAATTGCCTAAGGCGAGGCTCTCAACCCCGGATACGAACTCGGGCCAGCAGGTGTTGGTATTTGGTACTAATGAGTTTCAAGTTATTTCAGTGAATCCCCTGTTCTGTGTGATTGACTTGCAGAGTTGTTAAGCTGTTTTGAGGCTTCATATTCTATAAACCCTCCCATATTCTGTAGGAACTTCACTGACTTTCTGGATGCTTTCCCAGTAGGATGGCAAACTGTCATTTGCTCCCTGCCTCCCTGTAGGCCAAACAGAACTTTTGTGACTGATGTGACCTTTGAGTATGGAGCAATCTCAGCAAGATAGCTTCTGGGAGCCACCTAAGGGACTCTCCTAGAAATGTATCTAATTGTTAGTTACTCATTGTATTGATATTGGTTAACCACCAAATTCTCTCTGTACGCACCAGCCTTGCAAATAGCTTCAAATGATTTAATATTTTAATTCCATCTTTATTGTACAACAACAATTTTCCATTTCAGCTGGTTACTTTATTGTTTACATTTTTGCACTAAAAAATATATGAAGTAATTATGTATCATTGAAATAAAAGTACAGTATAGTTAAGATACACTCATAATGCACAAAACAGCTATATTTCTAAAATAAGGTGTTGAATTGAGTGTTATAAAATGTAACAAGAAAGCTATATTACTAATGTGATACTGAGTCCTTTTTTATATTTTTGCACTCAGACCTTGAAAGTGAGATGTACCAACTTTCTCACCTTATCACAGAACAGAAATCTTTATTAACATCCCTACTGGAACTGTCAGTTGCAGGTAAGCTATTCAAGTAGGATCATTCAAGAAACCATAACTATTTTAAGCATAGACAAGCCAAGACTGTGAAATTTCATGCTTCATTCGTTAATATAAATCAAGTAATTTCCATTGATGAATTAATTCATTTAGTACAATAAGGAACATAAGAATAATGGAGCACTACAGCAAGCCTGTTAGCCCATACTAGGCAGGTCCCATTTAAATCCACACACATTCACCCATATGTACCTATACAATCTATTTTTTAAACCTGTTCAACTGCTTATCTCAACAGTAATAGCTGGCAGCCCATTTTGCTCACGCTCAACACTGTTTCCAAACCAGCACTTACTTCCCTGTATCCCTTCTAAAACAAATTTTCCCCAGTTTGTATCCATTGTCGTAGGATCTGATCTGTTTCAACAGGTTAAGAACCCTGCTTATATCCCCCCACCTTGTTTATGTCCCTAATCTACTTAAAAACTTGATCATATTGAGACATTTTAATGCCTTCATAGAAAAGTTAGCCAATAATGGGTAATGGCATCATCACTATCTCTGTATTTTCTCTAGAGTCTGTCCATTCTGTAATATGGGAATTAGAATTACAGTGTAGTCCAAGTAGGGACTCGCTTTATGATTATAGATGTATGAATCATAGTACAGTACCTCAAAGTTTTGGGCGTTTTTTAACAAAAAGTAATAAAGATAAAGAATGTAGTTTGCAAGTGCATTATGCATAATGCTTTAGTTAGCTTGTTTATATCTGGCAAGTAATGAGCCATAATCAATTTTAAATTGATTATAATGAATAAAATATAGGTGCTCCTATGATGAGACTGTAATGAAAAAGATCTGTACAGCATATAGGAAAAAAAAAAGTTAAATACTGTACAGTACAGTTTCAATCTGCTTCATGTGAGTCAACAGCAATAATAGTAATTATAATCTGCAAATTTATTATTGATATTATAGTAGTATACCAAGTTAATAAAATGTTGGAATTAGTGTTCCATTGCTGTGTTAAAATTTAAGCCAGTTGTACACTCAGCATTTTGACATGACTTAACGTAACACATGCAATACTCTGCAAAGGAGGCATGTTTGTTCGATGATGGTAGTATACTGTATTGCTGCAAATTTAATTAAATAATTCACATACTGTATTTTACCCTTGGACTGTGAGACACAAGATTACTTGGTTTGTTCAAAATGTAATGACTATGGGCATTGTAATATTAAATGTTGCCACATGGCAACTAGTAAAGAGCAGCTAGGTCATGAAGTCTGCTTCTTGTAACCTATGGTGTTGTTAATTTGAAATGGAAAATTTGTGATTTCTAATATCAGAGAATATATTATATTTACTATACATCATAATTTCAATGTATTAATGAGTATAGTGTAGTGTAAAAGTGTACATAATAATGCACTCTTAGCTGCATGCAAGGGAATATGGCAGTTCAGTATTGACTATTGAAAAAGATTTTGCGAACCCACCAGACCAGTTCTATGACAAAGAGAATTTTGTTATTTTTGTTTTCCTCTTCAGCCATGTAATTTTTTATAGCTTCTGAAGAATAATACATTTTCAGTTTTTTGTCCATTAATGTACAAAAAATACTGAATAAAGTCTTGTGAAAAAACAAGACAATATATGAAATATAGTCTTGTGAAAAAAAAATACCTGCAGAACAAGGGTTAATGAATACAAAATAGAATTTAACTATTTAAGTGCAGTCACTTATCTGTTATCTGTGACTTGGCCAGCTATTCATCATGGCCAAGATATGGGTAATGGATAAGGTAAGTTACGAAAAAATCTGAAACATTACCAAAAATTGCCAAATATTGATTTTTCTCAAATATTTCATCACAGCACACCAGACATGGACATTATGTAAAATATAAAAAATGTAAATTATAAAAAAAATGTAAAATATACAGCCATGTAAAATAAAAAAAATAAAAGCTTTACATAACCAATAATTTATGTTAATACATACTGTTTTTCATTTGCAGTTAGTTAACCAATTCATTTTTGGGAAAGCTTCCTCAGCAACTTCCTGGTGCTATTGTGCTTGTTAGCTAAGATTTAAGAATTGAACCAGGCCTCTTGAGATCCACATAGAACCCATTTTGAGCCAGGACCATAATCTGGCTCTCTGTGAGGTGAAGCATTAGAGATCTACTAACCAAAACTGAGAAAACAAAACCAGAAAGATTAGCCAAGTTTAATTATAACAGGCTTCATGTCCCCGACAACTAGGATTATTAAATTATAATGTGGCTATCACCAGATGGTTGTCAAAGTCACTATGGTCCTGCTTCATTCTCTCGCCAATGTATGGTGTAGCTTAGGTCCAACAGCTTCAGCAGGAACCCCTGTGCTGCTTTCTTATTTAGCTAAGTGGTGTCGGTTTCCTCAGGAAATTAGCTCTGTGCTGGGTCAGTGCCATGTTTTGTTTAATTTATGCTTCATGATTGTGTTTAATACCACCCTCATTGTGCATTCTCTGGCATTTATTTTGCTCATGCTTTTGGCTAGGGTTTCATTTCCTAATGGTTTGCTTGTGTATTTGTTTTGCTCCACCAGAGATATCTTTTCTGAGAGGTTCAGTCTTTATCTCTTGAGTCGGCTCTTATCGAGACACCTTGCTTTTGAGTACCTTCGGTCTATAGAGTAATAGTATGCACACAAGAAATGTAACACAGTAAATGTTTGCATAATGAGATAATCTTCCATCTTTTAAATAAACATACCATGTTTGTTTTTTCTTAGGAGAAAGAGGCCCAGGCAGTGCTGCTCAGGAAATGATTGAAGTTAACCCACAAGAAATGAGAAAAAAACGAGAACGTGAAAATAGAAAAAAGTTGACTGGTCTTTTGGAAAAAATAGAAGGATGCTCAGTAAGTATTTTGTATATATTTCATGTTTTAATTTTGACCTCTCTTTAGTGCTTGTAAAAATACATGCATTTCAGTATTCCAACATTGTAATTAAATGCAAATTCTATACTTTTCAATTACTGTATTGACTTGTTGTTCAAATACAATACGTTTTTCTTGAACGTTCCACTTTTCCAGTGGGAAAATGTTCAGGAAAAGCTCCAAATGTCTGTTTGGTTTCTCAAGTACAGATTAACCCCCTGCACTGCACTGTACAGAGATATCTTGATTGCTGGGTGGTGTGTTGACCAAGATATGTAGTTTTTAGGTATAAGGAATGATTGAAAACTCCTGTGGGTACACAGTGCTCGCAACCTGTTCCTCAAGACTCCAGTTAACAGACGGCATCTTGAAAAAAAGATTATCTGCATCTCTCCTAGCTGTGAATGGCTGTAGTAAAAAATATCAAACATTATAATTAAATGCCCTTTTCTATCTTTTAAAGAGCATAGAGGACTGAATATCATCCCTGATTGGTTACTAAAGAAAACGTGTAGTTATTTTGTTCCATAAATGTCATCTACTAGTATGCAGAAAGGAGTTCATTAATCCTTGTAATGTAGCCTAGGTTTTATTGAATATAAAGCACGGGCAAAATTGTATTGCATTTATAGTTCTCTTGTATTTTTAATAAGGATAATTTTGGGCAGATTTACTAGATTGTAACTTTTTTATAAATGGTAAACTTATGTATTGAAATTCTCTGAATATCTTTACTTTATATAAGTGTAAATTTTGTCTTTAACTTTATTATTATTGTTTTACAGCATGTGATGGAGGTAGAGGATCGCTACCTAGTGTATGATGGTGACTTGGTAGAGCTCAACCAAGATGATTACTCTGCCGAGCAGAGAATTCATTGTTATCTACTGAATGACTCGTTGATGATTGCTTCTTGGCTTAGTGATAGGTGAGTAGCACAGTATTGCAATGCACTTATTAATAAAACTATTTTGATGATAATTAGATTTTGCCTAGTAGCTTCTTGTATTTTATAGAAATCCCAATAGTATCTTGATGGCATTTTATTTAGTTTAATGGAAACTTTTGAATTAATTATTAGTTAAATTTAAATTGTATTAAAACAAAATTAATAAATTTTAGTTGATATTTTAATAACTGAACAGAATTACTTCAAATTGTGGTATAAGATCATATACAGATTTGTTTGGATTTATGCAGCTCCCTGATAATTGATTTTGGAATAATCTTTCTGAGCAAGATTCCCTCAGCTCTTCTCAGCCCCACAAAGACAAATTGCTGTAAAACCACTGTATTGTAACACCACTATATACATAAATTAAAAATATAAACATATTAATATAACCCTGCCATATAGCACCGGAAGCAAAAGGTACCCTTCCACCAAGGAGATGCTACACAGGATTAAATGACGCTGCCACCATCTGCCTTAACCATTGACTATATCAAGCAACGAGGCAAGAAACATTGCTTGACTTGGAGAGAGTACTCTTTCTTTAACTGTCAATATTTATGGGACGGTTATTAGAAGCTACGGGGATTCAACAATTGATACAGATGGGAAGCTTAACATGAGTTTATTAAGAACAAATTATGTAATTCACTACTTTAACACTGGCAATCGTTACGGGATCCAGACATGGAAATGTATCAAAGATCACTTATATTACCTTAAGACCACTCTCTGCCTCTCAGTCAGCCGGATTCACTCTGTCTCCTGGGGCTTGCCAGATGACCTGCCGCCTCACTGAACTGCAGCCTCACCCACTCTCCGACCCTCCAGCACTGTCTCTCCCTCTCTAACTATAACACAGGGGTATATATACAAATGAATGAGAAGGGGGGGCGTTCTACACTGTTGTGGGACGTCTGGTGTGGACCTGTTCCCAGCTGACTCAACCAACTTCGGGTCAGCACATCAGGGCGTCAGCTGCCCTATGACGTACCCAAAAGCAATTAGAAGTATCATTAATATTTGCTAAGACTATCAGGATTTTTCATAAACAGGGAACAAGCTGACTAGGGTGGAGCCAGATGATATTTCGATTAACTCTTGCTGAACCTGAGGCACAGACTGGTCTTACCAGGACGTTCTCATAGTGAGTCATGGCTGTACTCTCCCGGTGTTACATTGCCTTTCAAATACAACAGTCTAATCCTGTAGTTTAGGGGTAAGGAGCACAGTGGAGAGCATTTCTAAATTAACCACCAAGTGAAACGATTTGCTTTAACATTAAAGAGTATCTCAAACCACTGAACATCCCTTCCAAATTATCCTTATGACTCTTAGATAGGCAAGCATTGCTCTGGAACTATGAACTACCTATTACCCTGACTGTTACATGCCAGGCAACAGCACCAGCCAGACAACTGGAGTTAGGAGAGGTAACTATCTACATTTTGTGCCTAGTATCCATTTATGTTAGCAGGGCAGCTCTGTAGAGATAGATTATTTTTGCCTGGTTTCCCACATTTTTTGGGGAAAGCCCCTTGTGCTTCCCGCCAGCTATCACTGAGTGTGCCAACTACAGTACTAGGTTGCATCAACCATAGAGTTCTATAGGGCCTACCAGGGACCAAGAGAGCCAGAACATGGTCACCTCACAGAAGCACAGGGAGCAGTGGCTTTTACTGTATTATTTATTCTGCCACTACCAGGAAAGGCACCCAGAAAATCAGCAAAATAAAACAGACCACAGCAGGCTTTAGAACAGATCGAAGCCTTTTCAATCATTTGTTTACAGTATTGAGAGTTTTCTTCTGGCTGTTCATAAGGCGTTTGTCATTTCTAATGCCAGCTGTGGTCTGTTTTTATTTTGCTGACTTTCTGGGTGCCTTTCCTGGTGGTTGCAAAATAAATAAGTAAATGCTGCTGTTTCAACACTATCAGTGATAGTAGCTTCAGGAAACCACCGAGGCTCGCCCAGGAATTGGAGTTTCATTACATTTAACGCTGCTTATTTTCTGACTTTATCAATAACTAATGTGGTTTTGGAATGATCCTTTATCCAGCTCAAGCACATAAAAATCATTCTTTTCTTCTACAATGGACGAGAATAGAATGTCTGGGTTAACTTTGCTCCCCATTGAAAGACAGTTGGTTACTAAGTTGGATAATAATAATAAAGTAATATTTATTATTTTTTTATTTATTTATTTATATATACTGTACAAGAGTTCTTACATTCTTATACAGCCACTAGTTCGTGTACTGTTTCGGGCAAGTCCTTTATCCTATGTTCATTGGAATACGGCCCCGCAAAAAATCGTTTAACAACCAAGTACCCATTTTACTGTTGGGTTAAACAGGCTACAGTTATGGATATGCGCCCAGTAAATCCTCCCCGGCCAGGATACGAACCCAGGACAAAGCGCTCACGAAACGCCAGGCAAGCGTCTTAACCACTACACCACGGGGACTGCTTAATAACTATGCAAGAATGAAGCCTAGACAAAAAAAGACTTGTAGTGGCTTCATATATTTTTCATATTACTGCATTTTTTTCCTTATTAAAATGTAAAATAATTAAATAACACATTTTTATTATGTTTTACTTTACATACAATATACTGTGTGTACTGTGGAACCTCGGGTAACGAACTTCCATCCTTACAAATTTTTGGGGTTCCGAGCTCAATTTCTTCGTAAAATTTGAATCGGTTTACGAGCTTTGTCTCGCTTTGCAAGTTTGTTGATGCACGTATGGGTTGACCGAGCGCGTGGTTCCGGGTGGCACGGGCGACTGCACCTCAGTTTACCAGTGCCTCCTTCCTAGTAACGATTGCGCTTGAATTCTTTGTAAAGAATTTCATTGTTTTCCAGCTTTTTTAGTTTCTAAACAAAAGTAATTATTATATACCATGCCATGGGTTTAAAAAAAGACCATAGAGGAAAAAAGTCTATGGAAAGGTTCTTAGTGAGACAAACAAGCAGTGAGCCACAACCAGGTCTTAGTGGTATGCCGGCAAAATTTAGGAGAGTACCCCAGAAAAGTCATTACTGCCTGATGTTATAATGGAAAGGGACTCCCCTTCTAAACACTAACTCCTCTTCTCCTCCTTCCCCCTCACTGTCTTCCATATGCCAACGAGAGTCATCAATAAAGGTAAGCTATAAATTGTACATACTATAGTACAAAATATTTGTGTGTGTTATGTATGAAATGTATTTTGAAGTTAATATTTTTTGGAGTGTGGAACAGATTAATTCAATTGACATTATTTCTTATAGGAAAATTTGTTTCGGTTTGCAAATTTTTGGTTTACGAGCCGTCTCTGGGAATGGATTGAATTCGAAAACTAAGGTACCACTGTATATAGTTTTATGAGCTTATACTTTAAATACAAAATAAAAGTATAATGAACTAAAAAATTTTGGTAAGTGTGTGTTATTTATCTCATAAATGAACATGGCACGTTTTTTTAATTTTCATGTTTCTTACCTTCGATCCTGGCTACACCACTGATTGTGTGATTGATGATTTGAATGGTAAAGTAAGAATTTAACCCTGAGGATGACAGTGCATTGTAATGGTGTCCCAGGAATAAATAAAAATGGCTGCAGATTGAAAAATATGTTATGAAAGAGAGTTATATACTGTATTACTAATATATATATTAAACATACTGTACATGATATGCATGGTGCAGCTAACACATGCATATTATAATTTCTCTGCTTTCCACTTTCAGATGAAAGTAAAAGTGAGTTATACCAGTATAATAAATAAAATTTGATTCTGGTATATGACACTGTAAATTTTGCATAAGAGAGCAACCAAGTGCTGCTGCTCAAAGAAGTGCTTTTCATATTTGGCTAAAAAGTTCGTTTTGTTTTGTTTTAGACGTGGTCCAGTTCGTTACAAGTTTGAGGTCTTGTACCCTCTTGATCAAGTACTACCAGTAAATATTAAAGATCGAGGTAATACCAAAAATGCTTTCAAGTATTAATCTTCCCTATACACGAGTCTTTATGGCACCAACGGCGAAGTCTAAGGTAAGAACGATCAATTAACCCGAGTGTGAATGTTTGCCAATTAATGTAATTAATCTGTGGCTGGTTATTATAATTTTTGTCTGTGCTTGTAGCCTGTCTAGAGGCTAGTCTTCCCTGGTATTTGTCTGATAACCCTGGTTTTACTTGTGGCCTATAAACATAAACAGCAATAACAGCCAGTCTGATTTGGTATTACCTGCAGGAGAACATTTGAGTCCCCCACTTAAAGGCCTTTAGCTCTGCTCCAGTAATATTTTTTTGTACAGACATCAATTGCTATGCATGATTCTGGTATGTACAAAATTTGTTAAACATGAGCCCTGCATTCCTCCTGTTGGATGTAGCATAGCTTTTTCACCCTCAGGTAAAACTGATTGTCAGGTGTGGATGTCGGTTCTGTTCATGCCTTAGTTCTTGGGGGTAAAAGTATATGACTCCTGCCAAACTGAGGGTTTGTGCTCTGAAATATCAGCACAAGTCCCAATTCTCAGGTGATGTGGGTATTTTGAAAGATCTGCTTTATATTTAGAAGAATTTGGCCTTTCTGATTCAGTTAACTGTGGATCTTAACTGCAGGATTGGTTGGGTATTGCTTATTTTCCAGTTCAGTGCACTTTGGTAGTGACCAGAAGTATGCAGATTCCCATCCTGCCGCTTTGACTGCAAAACCTGAATGACTTCCTCTTTGCTTATGTGGGTGTTGGTGGTGGAGGGATGGTTAGAAGCAGAATCTTAGAGCCTCCAAGAGTGTTTGGAAAGCTTGAGCCTCAACCAGAGCTGTCTCCCCCTCTTTGAATGGGGTATTTGTCTTTTTCTCCCAAAGAAAATGAGCACAGCAAGTAGTCATTTGTAAACATTGCAAATGTATAAATAATTTGTTGTTATTATAACTGTTCATAAGTATATAATACGTTGTTCGCTGCTATTATGTGCTTTGTATCCACTAGGATGGTATTATATATTTATTTTAAATGTATGCAAATTTATATAAATTTTTTATCATTTTTGTATTATGCAAAAGTTCTCAATTTTTTCACCTTAATTATGGAAATATGAATATTCTATTCAATATTTGACTAGCCATTGTTGTTCTATGTACATAGGTGACTGTACAACAATGTACAANCAAATTCTGCTACAATGTACCTTTTAATTACTCTGACTTTTATCTGTTAGATTAAGAAACTGCCCGAAACGCTATGCTTGTTAGTGGCTTTGCAAGAATGTAAGAACACCAATGTTAAGTACTCTCACAATTCGATGTACCTAACTGTATATAAAGAGTAATATAGTCTCTCCAAATTCTCAAAAGTTCTATTGTAGGTAATTAAATGTTTCAATTTTAATCCCACTTCCCTTTCCAGCCCTCTTCCTGTCCCTTCCTCACCTCTCTCCTCTTCTCATCTCCCCCATTTATCCCCTTCTCATCTCCCCTTCTCCCTACCCCTCCCTCTCTCCCTACTCTCCTTTTTAAGAAGCATAAAAACAACTGTATATAGGTCTCTCAGAAAATATATTATGATGACTAAAACCTTTAGGGAAATCGCACCAATATTTCACATTTGACTCCATGAAAATAGCATGGGGTCTCTTTAAAGGTTAATATTTCTTGAAGCATTTATCTAAGGCCTACTCTGACTAGTCTCTGTCCGGTAGTGTCGTGTATTGTTTCTTTGTCCCCAACCCCCATTCAACACCTTTTCTTTCCCCCTCTCCTTGCATCCCTCCCCTCCTTTCCCCCCTCTTCCGTCTCACCTCCCCCACTTCTCCCCACCCTCCCTCTATATCTCTTCTCCCCATCCTCCCTCTACATTCTCTTCTCCCTTCCCTGCCCTCCAACCCAGCCTAGAGAACATTAAAAACATCATCACCAAAAAACTCTCACACCTCAACAAAGCCTACCTACACCAGAGAATAGCTGAAGGCTCGCCCTCTGCAACATGGTATCTTCAGGCAACTAAATTAGAAAGGTTAAATATCCCAAAAGGAATCCACAGGGAAATAGCAGTTAGGTTATATAGACTACGTCTAGGTTACAGATGCAACTGGGAGATTGGTGAACCCCGACAGAGAGAGTGCATCTTCTGCCAAACTGTCACAGAAAAGCCATTACTTCACTATCTTCTAGAATGTGAAGCAACCAACGACCTTAGAAGAGCTTTAAGAGTTCCTGAATCTTGCTGTGGCCACCCTGAAGCCATCAACAGAGCCACTCTCCTGGTCAACAAAGGTGTCCAGCAGCTGGACGCCCTCATAAAGACTGTGAAGCAGTATCCTCCCCCGCGATAACAGCTCGATGATTAAATGCAATCTCAGAATAATGAAAAGAATTACGGAGAAAAAAAAATTGTACCACTTACGGGCTATTCATGCCCGTGCCACCTCTTGGGTGGCTTAATCTTTATCAATCAAATCAATCTTTCTCCTCTTCACGAGAGACATCTCCCGTCACGCAGAGTGCAGTCGCACCTCCACAGATCTCCAGTATCAGCTCTTGATACTGGTAAAGGCTCAAAAGGGCCACCACTTACGGGCTATTCATGCCCGTGCCACCTTTTGGGTGGCTTAATCTTCATCAATCAATCAATCCCTGCCCTCCAGCCTCAGACTTTTTTGTTGCTTTAAGATTCAGCTACTGGGAACAAATCGTTCAAAGTAGCACGGGCTATGGTGAGCCCGTTGTGGACTTGCCTGGCACAGGAGCGGGGCTGTAATTTGCTCAGATAACTTTCCATTTATATATAGAAAGGGTACCCAGCTAGCTTTCTTCCCTCCTCTTTCCACCCTTTCTCTCACCTTCACCCCATCTCCTATTTGAACCCCCTCGTCCCAACCCCTTGGTCCCTCCGAACGTCCACCCCTGTTTTTCCCTTGATCCCCTTGTCCCTATCCCTTTAGTCCCTCTCCTTTTTCCCCTTCTCCCTAAAAAATTATGACTAAGAAGCACTGGAACAACTTGAAACTGAACTGTAATGACAATCCTGAACTTAAAAGCTTCCTAGAAGGTTGTAACAGAACCCATGGGCACCACACCAGAAACAAATACCTATTTGATATTCCAAGAGTGCGATTTAACCAAACTAGAAATGCTCTACAAATCAAGGGACCCAGAATATGGAATGACCTTCCCAATCATCTCAAAGGCTGTACCTCTCTCAACCAGTTTGAGAAAAACTAAATATTGTACTACTTAATAAACTTCATGTAACCTACCTTACTCCCTAAATGTCAACCCATGTTTTGCTATTTTCAAAAAATACTCTTTGTCGACCATGTTATATAATTGCTGATTTCTGCCATGTTCCCCCTCCCCCCTTTTTTTCCATTTTCAATACAAATTATACTTTAATCTCAATTAGTATTAAGATTTAGCCTGTGTGTGTTTTTCTTCCCCACATCTTTCCCGAAACGCTGTGCGTATTAGTGACTATTAGGTACTGTATGTATTAGCTCTATCAATAACTCTAACATTGTTTGTAACTCATCTACTATGTATGTACTTTTATCTGAATAAACATTTTTATTGTTTTTTACGTATGGGGTTCAGAAAAAATATGAACAATATAAACTCTAAGGGAATCACATGATATACTTCACACTTGACGTCATTAAAATCACCTGTGTCTATAAATGCTAATCCTTCTTAAAGCATTTAACTTATGCCTGCCGCGACTGGCCTATATGTCCGTCCCATACCCTAGCCCCACCCTTACAAATTTGGGTGGAGCTAGCTCAAACGTCTGGTCTCCAGCTTTGGACAAACATTCTCTTATAGTAACCCCCCACTACAAACTGCAGGGCATTAGATAATAAATAAGCCTAACCATTTCTGTCCCGTCAGGATTCGAACCCGGAATTCTTGATTGTGAGTCGAGAACGAAGACTTATAAATGTCTAGATATATTACCTGGTGGCTTAGACATGAATTTATTTGTTTTGTTTGATGATTGGCTTGAGGTCTATCAGCCTCACATGAGGGTTATAAAGGCCTGCACCAGAATGGAGCTTATTATGACAAACAACAAGTATACTCTAGTCCTCGACACAGTCCAAGAGTAAACTCTGTGTATATATACACAGAGATGCACACACTTCTCGGGGTAAAAAGTTTAATATGTGCCTTGCCTATCCCAATGGGTTAGGTAGGGTTGAAAATCCGTTGGAGAGTCGTCTTGTGTAGGATGTGATCCAGGGGCCAGATTCACAAAGCAGTTACGCAAGCACTTACGAACCTGTACATCATTCTTCAATCTTTGACGGCTTTGGTTACATTTCTTAAGCAGTTTACAAGCATGTAAGCTTCTCAATCAACTGTTATTGTTATAAACAGCCTCCTGGTGCTTCCGAGCTCATTAACTCTTTAATAATTGTAAACAAAGCCGCCAAAGATTGAAAAAAGATGTAGAGGTTCGTAAGTGCTTGCGTAACTGCTTCGTGAATCTGGCCCCAGCCCAACATGGGCCGGTGACGAGCCTCCAACTTGGCGCAGCAGTGTGGCTCTTGCCAGCCCTGACGTCACAGTAAACACTGAACCACTAAACATGACGGACTTGTTAGTGAAAAAACTGACAGCTGAGGACTTTAATGCTGAAAGATGTGAGTAAAACTCATCGTTTGTAATAATTATATCTTGCAGGAATAATTGTGGAAAGGACCATGCATGGTAGGAAGTGGTGAAGTATATGAGGGCAGGATGTTGGGTTTCCGCCCCCCGGGTTGGGCGAGATAAGTCACAAGTTGTTTTCATTTTTTTTTTATTAACACAGTTGGGTATATTTGTATTTATGCAGCTACCCTAAACTATATGACGAGGCGAAGTGCGTCAAGAACTAGCTACTTGGTGCAAAAAAATCCCCATCACAGGATGGTTAATCATTCAGGGACACATTCCATTCCAACCCAACCCAATCCAACAATTTATATAAAAAAGCTACAGTTAGAAAGCAAACTTTGTTGTGATGTCTGTATAATAACTGTACCCCCTCTTAGGCATATAACCTAGTCTCGAAAGAATTTTTAAATCTAGTGTGTACTAGTGGCCGGTCCGTCTAATTACCGCAAGCTACCACCAGCTTCACAAAGCTTCCTGGCAATATGTTAGTAATGAATAAATGATATATTTACTCATTATAATATTGGTGCTGAATGTACAACATGGAAAAACAATTTTAATCTGAAAAAGTATCTTTTTATAAAGAAATTAGACAAAAATAAAGAGCTGGTGACGCCAAATCAAGTCGACAATCCAAGCGTCGGCTAGGTTTGGTTTGGTTAGGTCAGGTCAGGTCAGGTCAGGTCAGGTCAGGTCAGGTCAGCCTAACCTAACATATCATATTTATTCATTACTAACGTATTGCCAGGAAGCTTTGTGAAACTGTGTGTGTGTGTGTGTGTAATTACCTAAGTGTAATTACCTAAGTGTAGTTACAGGATGAGAGCTACGCTCGTGGTGTCCCGTCTTCCCAGCACTCTTTGTCATATAACGCTTTGAAACTACTGACGGTTTTGGCCTCCACCACCTTCTCACTTAACTTGTTCCGTCTACCACTCTATTTGCGAAGGTGAATTTTCTTACGTTTCTTCGGCATCTGTGTTTAGCTAGTTTAAATCTATGACCTCTTGTTCTTGAAGTTCCAGGTCTCAGGAAATCTTCCCTGTCGATTTTATCAATTCCTGTTACTATTTTGTAAGTAGTGATCATATCGCCTCTTTTTCTTCTATCTTCTAGTTTTTGCATATTTAATGCCTCTAACCTCTCCTCATAGCTCTTGTCCTTCATTTCTGGGAGCCACTTAGTGGCATGTCGTTGCACCTTTTCCAGTTTGTTGATGTGCTTCTTAAGATAAGGGCACCATACAACCGCTGCATATTCCAGCTTTGGTCTAATAAAAGTCGTGAACAATTTCTTTAGTATTTCTCCATCCATGTATTTAAAAGCAATTCTTAGGTTAGAAAGTGTAGCATAGGCTCCTCGCACAATGTTCTTGATGTGGTCCTCAGGTGACAGTTTTCTATCTAAAACCACCCCTAGATCCCTTTCTTTATCAGAATTCTTTAAAGATTTCTCACATAATTTATAGGTTGTGTGGGGTCTATGTTCACCAATTCCACATTCCATAACATGGCATTTATTCACATTAAATTCCATTTGCCAAGTGTTGCTCCAAATACTTATTTTGTCCAGGTCTTCTTGAAGGGCATGACAATCATCTAGGTTTCTTATCTTCCCTATTAACTTAGCATCATCAGCAAACATGTTCATGTAATTCTGTAATCCCTCTGGTAGATCGTTTATGTAGACAATGAACATTACCGGTGCAAGAACTGAACCCTGTGGTACTCCACTCGTGACATTCCTCCAATCCGATACCTTGCCTCTGATTACGGCCCACATTTTTCTGTCAGTTAGGAAATTTTTCATCCATGTTAGTAGCTTACCCGTCACCCCTCCAATATGTTCCAGTTTCCAGAACAACCTCTTATGGGGAACTCTGTCGAAAGCCTTTTTTAGGTCCAGATAGATGCAGTCAACCCAACCATCTCTTTCCTGTAAAATCTCTGTTGCTCGATCATAAAAACTGAGCAAGTTCGTTACACAGGATCTTCCAGATCGAAAACCATACTGTCGGTCTGATATTATATCATTTCTCTCTAGGTGTTCTACCCATTTAGTTTTAATTATTTTTTCCAATATTTTGACTATTACACTTGTCAATGATACAGGTCTATAATTAAGGGGGTCTTCCCTGCTTCCACTTTTGTAGATTGGAACTATGTTAGCCTTTTTCCACACATCAGCTACAACTCCTGTAAACAGGGATGCCTGAAAAATCAGCTGAAGTGGAATGCTGAGCTCAGGTGCACACTCTCTCAGAACCCATGGTGAAACTCCATCTGGACCAACTGCCTTGTTCTTACTTAGCTCCTTGAGCATTTTTTCCACTTCGTCTCTAGTCACCTCTATGTGCTCTATGTTGTTCTCTGGAATTCTTATTGTGTCTGGTTCCCTAAAGATTTCATTTTGTACAAACACACTTTGGAACTTTTCGTTTAGTGTTTCACACATTTCCTTTTCATTTTCCGTGAATCTATTTCCCATTATCAACCTCTGAATATTATCCTTTACCTGCAATTTGTTGTTTATGAATTTGTAGAATAGACCTGGTTCTGTTTTACATTTGTCTGCAATCCCTTTTTCAAAATTTCTTTCTGCCTCTCTCCTCACTGCTGTGTAGTTGTTTCTTGCATCTTTGTATCGTTTGTATGTTTGGGGGTTTGGCCTCTTCCTGTATTGATTCCATTTTTGTGTCTTTTGGTCTCTGGCCCTCTCGCAATTCCTATTGAACCAATCCTGTTTCCTAGTTCTGCATCTCTGTTTTGGTATAAATTTGTTTGTGCCTTTATCATATATTTCACAAAACTTGACATACATCTCATTCACTTCCTTGCCTAGCAACAAGTCTGTCCAATTATACTCACTAAAAAAATTTCTAAGGTTGCCATAATGTCCTCTCTTGAAGTCAGGTTTTTCAACTGCCTCATCCTCCTTATTTTCTTCCAGATTATAACACATTGCATACTTATTCCCAAAAAGACATGGTCACTTTTACCCAGGGAGGAAGGTACTGAATGTCAAATACTTTCTTCCTCCTTCCTGGTAAATATCAAATCTAGCATGGAGGGACGTCCCCTTC
>WNGS01167840.1:5408951-5457691 GCA_020271785.1 Procambarus virginalis | reverse complement strand
GTTTAACAAATTTGCTATCTTTTTATTCCAGCATAGTTGAGGCAGTTGATAGATAGGGTAAGGATTGTGATGTTGTGTACCTTGACTTTAGCAAAACTTTGATACAGTGCCACATGAAAGACTAATTAAAAAATAGGCTCATGGTATTGGGGGGCTATAATAAGTTGGATTAGGGCATGGTTATTCCAAAGAAACAGAGAGTTAGTATAAATGGGGTAAGTCAGAGTGGGATAATGTTGTTATGGAGTGCCCCAAGGCTCTGTCTTGGGACCTCTGTTGTTTATAATATATATAAATGATTTAGATTCAGGTTTGAGTAGCAAATTGCAATTTGCAGATGATACAAAATGTAATTGTCCATTTGATGATACAAAATCGGTTAGGGAAATTAACACGAAAGAAGGACTCGGTATCACTTCAAGTTGATCTAATAAGGGTTTTAAATGGTCAAAGACTGGCAGATGCAGTTTAATGCTATAAATGTAAAGTTTGAGGTAGGTAATGATGATAGAGTTACAAGATACGAGCTAGATGGTGTTGAGATTGCGAAGTCGGATTGCGAAAGGGATCTAGGAGTTATGATTAGTAAGAATTTAAAACAAAAGGATCAATGCATGAATGTTTGTAATAAGGCAAATAGGACACTGGGATTTATTAATCGCAGCGTTAGTAACAAGACACCTGGTGTGGTTCTCAAGCTATATCTTGCTCTAGTTAGGCCCCATTTAGATTATGCAGTTCAGTTTTGGTCGCCGTTATATAGAATGGATATAAATTCACTTGAACGTGTCCAGCGTAGGATGACAAAGTTAATTCCCCAAATTAGAAATCTTTCATATGAAGAAAGATTAATAAAGCTTAAATTGCATTCACTGGAAAGGCGAAGAGTTAGGGGTGACATGATAGAAGTTTACAAGTGGATGAATGGACATAACAAAGGAGATATTAATAGGGGTATAAAGTATCAACACAAGACAGAACACGAAACAATGGGTATAAATTGGATAAGTTTAGATTTAGGAAAGACTTGGGTAAATACTGGTTCAGTAACAGGGTTGTTGATTTGTGGAACCAATTACCGCGTAACGTGGTAGAGGTGGGATCCCTCGATTGTTTCAAGCGTGGGTTGGACACGTATATGAGTGGGATTGGGTGGTTATAAATAAGAGCTGCCTCGTATGGGCCAATAGGCCTTCTGCAGTTACCTTTGTTCTTATGTTCTATATAATTATACAGTTTTGGAAACGCATACCCGCCGAAGCCGTAAATGCCAAAACATTGGCATTTGTTTGGCCTCAAAACAAATGGGAGGGGCCTTCAACAAGCCAGACAACCTTCCTGTCCTCGTCGAGACCACTAGAGAGAGATACCTGAATTTGCCCGAGGGGCCACCCTCGAGTAAATTCAGGGAAACCATGGAACCACCTTCCCGACGAAGCCGTAAATGATAAAACATTGCTCGATAAATCACCAGGGCAAATAGGGGACATTTAACAAGCCGCCGGCTTCCTATCCTCACTGAGAGATAGTGACCCTCTAGTAAATTCAGGTAAATCTTAGCTAATTAAATAATACTGAAAAGTTTGCATATTGAAGGCAGTGCTGTGTTAGCAGCATTATAAGAACATAATAAGAACATAAGAACAAAGGCAACTGCAGAAGGCCTATTGGCCCATACGAGGCAGCTCCTATTTATAACCACCCAATCCCACTCATATACATGTCCAACCCATGCTTGAAACAATCGAGGGACCCCACCTCCACAATGTTACGCGGCAATTGGTTCCACAAATCAACAACCCTGTTACTGAACCAGTATTTACCCAAGTCTTTCCTAAATCTAAACTTATCCAATTTATACCCATTGTTTCGCGTTCTGTCCTGTGTTGATACTTTCAATACCCTATTAATATCCCCTTTGTTATGTCCATTCATCCACTTGTAAACCTCTATCATGTCACCCCTAACTCTTCACCTTTCCAGTGAATGCAAATTAAGCTTTGTTAATCTTTCTTCATATGAAAGATTTCTAATTTGGGGAATTAACTTAGTCATCCTACGCTGGACACGTTCAAGTGAATTTATATCCATTCTATAATATGGCGACCAAAACTGAACTGCATAATCTAAATGGGGCCTAACCAGAGCAAGATATAGCTTGAGAACCACACCAGGTGTCTTGTTACTTACGCTGCGATTAATAAATCCGAGTGTCCTATTTGCCTTATTACGAACATTTATGCATTGATCCTTTTGTTTTAAATTCTTACTAATTATAACTCCCAGATCCCTTTCGCAATCCGACTTCGCAATCTCAACACCATCTAGCTCGTATCTTGTAACTCTATCATCATTACCTAGCCTCAGAACTTTACATTTATCAGCATTAAACTGCATCTGCCAGTCCTTTGACCATTTCAAAACCCTATCTAGATCAACTTGAAGTGATAGTGAGTCCTCCTCCGAATTAATTTCCCTACCGATTTTCGTATCATCGGCAAATTTGCAAATGTTGCTACTCAAACCTGAATCTAAATCATTTATATATATTATAAACAACAGAGGTCCCAAGACAGAGCCTTGAGGCACTCCACTTACAACATTTTCCCACTCTGACTTGACTCCATTTATACTAACTCTCTGTTTCCTTTGGTATAGCCATGCCCTAATCCAGCTTAATATAGCACCCCCAATACCATGAGCCTCTATCTTTTTAATCAGTCTTTCATGTGGCACTGTATCGAAAGCTTTGCTAAAGTCAAGGTACACAACATCACAATCCTTACCACTATCAACTGCCTCAACTATGCTAGAATAAAAAGATAACAAATTTGTTAAACATGAACGGCCATTTATAAAACCATGTTGCGACTCAATTATTAATTTATGTTTTTCAAGATGAAGACGAATTTTATTTGCTATTATAGATTCGAGTAACTTTCCCACAATAGACGTTAGGCTAATTGGTCGATAGTTAGACGCAAGTGATCTATCTCCTTTCTTAAAAACTGGTATCACATTAGCAACTTTCCAAAACTCTGGCACTGTGCCTGACTCTATTGATTTATTAAATATGATTGACAGTGGGTCACAAAGCTCCTCTTTGCATTCTTTCAGCACTCTGGCAAACACTTCATCCGGCCCTGGGGATTTGTTTGGTTTGAGTTTTACTATTTGTTTAAGAACATCCTCCCTGGTAACTGCTAAACTCGTCAACCTGTCCTCGTCCCCACCCACATAGACTTGTTGGGCTGAAGGCATATTGTTAAGTTCCTCTTTAGTAAATACAGATACAAAATATTTATTAAAAATACTACTCATCTTCATCACTATCTGTTATTTGACCTGTCTCAGTTTTTAATGGACCTATCCTTTCCCTAGTCTTAGTTCGATATAACTGAAAAAACCCTTTAGGATTTGTCTTTGCTTGCCCTGCTATACGAACTTCATAGTTTCTTTTTGCTTTCCTTATCTCTTTTTTAACATTTCTAACTAGTTGTACGAATTCCTGTTCTAAAGTGACCTCCCCATTTTTAATCCTCTTGTACCAAGCTCTCTTTTTACCTATAAGATTCTTCAAATTCTTTGTTATCCACTTTGGGTCATTAGTAATCGATCTATTCAATTTGTGTGGTATACTACGTTCCTGTGCTTTGTTTAGAATATTCTTAAATACGTTATAAATTGAATCTACATCGAAATCCCCATTTACATCACCTATCGCTGGGTTCATGTCTCGCTCCAAGACCGGCCCACACCCCATACCCAAGACTTTCCAATCAATTTGACCCAAAAAATTTCTTAGGCTATTAAAATCAGCTTTTCGAAAATCTGGCACTTTAACAGAATTTTCTCCTACAGGTCTATTCCATTCTATGCCAAATCTGATTTCTTTGTGATCACTGTTCCCTAGCTCACTCCCTATTTCGATGTCATTAATTTGTGTTTCCCTGTTAGTTAACACTAAATCTAAAATATTATTTTCCCGTGTTGGTTCCTTAATGTGTTGCGTAAGAAAGCAATCGTCAATTAATTCTAGAAAATCTTCTGCTTCACTATTCCCTGTTTGTTCAACCAGTTTATTCCACTCAAATTAAAGTCACCCATGACATAAATACTGTTAGATCTAGATGCCCTAGATATTTCATCCCATAGATGCTTTGCTTCCATTCTGTCTAAATTTGGTGGCCTATATATAACTCCAATTATAATATTATTTGCTTTTTCGTTTAATTCTATCCAAATAGTTTCTGTGTGTGGCTCAGTTTTGATTCCCTCTTTGAGACTACATTTCAAATTGTCCCTAACGTATATGGCTACTCCACCACCTCGTCTAATATATCTATCTGTGTGAAATAGTTTAAATCCATTTATTTGATATTCGGCTAATAGTTCTCTATTATCAACATTCATCCACGTTTCGGTAAGTGCAATAATATCTATTTTTTCTGTGCAGACAAGAGCATTTAATTCGTTAATTTTATTTCTTAGACTTCTACTGTTTGTGTAATATACCCTAAGTGAATTGTTATTTTGAGGCCCTTCTCTTTCCCTGATCATTTTGCCAATTCCTTTCTCCCGCAAACACATACTTTTATTACATCCTTCCTCCAAATCAATTCCCATACCTCTATCTACTAACAGTTTAAACCCAAACAAACACCTCTAACCACTTCTTCCAACGAATTTGCAACAGCAACAACCCCAGCTCTCGATAGATGCACCCCATCCCGAGCATACATTTCATTTCTTCCATAGAAGTGTTCCCAGTTGTCTATATAAGATATTGCATTAGATTTGCAATATCTTTCCAGCCTGCAATTGACACCAAGTGCCCTCGACATCCATTCATTTCCCACTCCCTTTCTTGGAAGAATGCCACATATGATCGGGATTCCTCCCTTGCTCCTAACTAATTCTATTGCTGTCTTGAATTTCAGTATTAGTTCCTCACTTCTAACTCTCCCAACATCATTACCCCCTACACTAATACAAATAATGGGTTTGCTCCCATTTCCCGTCATAATATCTTTCATGTTTCCAACAATATCACCAATACCAGCTCCAGGATAGCAAACCCTTAATCTGTTCCCTTTATCTCTGGCACAAAACGTTCTGTCCAAATACCTCACCTGGGAATCTCCCACAACCAAAATTCGCTTCGATCCTCCCTTTTCTCTTGGGGCACTTTGAGGGACCCGCGCTTCAATGTTCCTCGCCGCTATGCCCTTACCTCCACGCTGAACCATAGGTTCACCACAGCACTCGTCCTCCAACACATCAAATGAGTTTGTAATCTTTATGGTATTAGGTGTCTTTTTTGCCAAGGTCTTCTTAAGACCCTGTCTTTTACAATATGCCAAGACGGGGTCTCCCTAATGCCGGTCTCCTCCTTTGCTTCATCCTGTCGTTGCTTAAGCTGCCTTACCTCCTCCCGCAACGAATCCAGCTCTGTCCTCAGAGCTCCAACCAGACTCACCAACTCCCTCACCAAACCCTCCATTATTGCTGATAATATAGCTTCACACGGAGCTCCAGCTAACACAACCTCTCTCTGTGACAGCACCTGACTGACTGGAGCAAAGTCAGTATACTCTCTGAGCAAATAATGCACTGTTGCCCTCCAACCCAGATGATGGGCACTGGGGCCCATGCCTGTAGACCTATACTTATAACCACGTTCTCGTCTGTGGACCCTCCCTAAGGATTGACCGGGCGCCAATCCTTAACTGTTCACCCAGCAGAGAATAGTTGTTAAACGATTTGGCGGGTCATACTCCGAGGAAAAATTAGGATTAAGGACGTGCCCGAAACGCTATGCGTGCTATATAGTGACTTTACAAGAATTTAAAAACTCTTATATATATATATATATATATATATATATATATATATATATATATATATATATATATATATATATATATATTTATATATATATGCAAACAAGCCTGAATGGTCCCCAGGACTAGATACAACTGAAGACTATCTTCAGTTGTATCTAGTCCTGGGGACCATTCAGGCTTGTTTGCATTTGTGTTCCTCACGTGTTGCCCCAAAAATGAGGTGATTTGATAAAATGCTATGCCCAAGATTACCATCCGAGTGCCGGCGGGGAAGTGGTTCATATAGCCTCGGCTATCACTTCCTTTTGTCCGGTCGTGATGGTCAAGTGGTTTAAGGCGTCCGTGTACATACCAGTTGCGTTGCTCCTGGGAGTATGGGTTCGAGTCACTTCTGGGGTGTGAGTTTTCAGTTATATATATATATATATATATATATATATATATATATATATATATATATATATATATATATATATATATATTTTATATATATATATATAAATCCGCCGACGAATCTTCTTGTGTTCGATGAGACTTGTATTTGGCATAATTAAAATCTTAACTTAAATAATTCGTTTGTTAGACAATATATGATATTCAGATCTATAAATTACTTTAGAAAGGCCTATAACGCATATAAATATTAATCTACACATTCCTGGTGCTATACGCTAGGAATTTCAATATGGCGTTCAAATAATTTTAGGCAGAGGGTCTCTGGGTCGGTTGGTCGCTTACGGGTGACCGGGTCATCGATTACGACCCCGCCAGTCGTCAAGAAGCAGTAACGGCGTGCGGTGCGTCGCTCCCGTGTAGGTAAGACTGATAAGTTTTTTTTTTTTTTGCAAATATATCTGAGCAGTTGGGAGGTACGCATGAATATATAGTCTACCTCCACCTACAATGCTTAATGCATTATACATTTGTTCGCTATTATAACATTGAGTTTTGTAATGTCTCCGAGTCCGTATTTTTTTTTCATCTGGGTTCTGTAGTATTCAAATGTTTGTATTCCACTAATGCTAAATTGTCTGTCCTCTCTCCGATATTGTGGAAGATTTTGAGGATCATGATTTGTCAACATTATATGGGTAAGATATTATGTAGAATACACTTCCCCATTGTTAAACTACCCCGTAGTCAGGCTAGGCTCGTTAACACGGCGGTCGTCTCCCCCACATCTCAAGACGCATTTATTATCGACTTTCATGTACTGTGTATTAAAAATAGTTTTTATCGAGTATAAATTAATTTTATATTCTATAATTAATTAGGCGTATAGTAGGTTCGGTATTTAGGTTCTGTTGGCAATTATTTGCACTTGAAGTATGTGGAGGGTGAAGCATTTACAGTTGCCTGTCCTCAGGCCAGGCTCCCCTACGCCGCCGCCCAATTAAAGCCGCATTCGTCAATTGTATCGCTGTGTATTCAGAATTATTCTCGCGTATAAAGTAATATTATTTCATCAAGTTAATAGTTAACAACTAAAGTTTAGTGACAAGCGACAGTCCAATGTACAAATACTGCAATAGTTTAGTTTAGTTCATTTATTATGCACCCCATACCCATCTTGTGGGTGGTAGTGAAAAGGGTTACAGAGACTCATAATGGGCTCAGGGACAATTAATTTCGCTAAGCAAGTTACAATCTTGATGAGCTAGTTACGAAATTCAGTATAAGTCGTCACATCATAAATGGGTTTGAGATCGACCACAAATAGTTTCTAAGTTAAGCAACTAACATATGTGGAGAGCTAGTGTTACAATTGATACGTTTGTCCTGCACACCGCCCCCCCCCCCATCCAGTGGGCAGCGGTGGATAGGTTATAGATATCATTTAATTAGAATAGAATAAATAGAATTAGAATAAATTTAAATGGATAGATATCATTTAATTACTACCTACAGTTTGCAAACTGGGGATATTTGGCTAAAATTTCTGGTAGATCATTTTGAATGAAATATTTACACATTACTGGAACATTGGTTATAGAATTGTCTCTGAATTCACGTATCTAGTCGCACTCCATCACATAGTGACGGAGGGTGTTCGAATAATTTTGTTGGCACAGTTTACATTTGGTCAGCTCTACATCAGCAGATAATGAGAATTCCGAGAGATACTTGTAACCGAGTCTAAGCCGTGCAGCAGTAACATCTAGAAGTCTGCTGATATTATTGGATGAACCATAGATGTGTGGCTCCTCTTGCATGATAGTATGATACTGCAATAGATGAACAACTTCCCAACAGGAAGGAGCGGCCGGGGACACCCCTCCTGGAACTGAATTTACCTGAGGGCCACTAACACTAGTGGCCTCGATGAGGGCAGTAAGCCGCCGGTTTGTCAAAGGTCCCCCTATTTGTCCTGATGATCTTTTCCAGCTGTATTTTAAAACCCAGCAGAGGTTTGGCATTTACGGCTTCGGCGGGTAGGCGGTTCCACTGGTTTACAACCCTATGGGTGAAAAAGCATCCGTTTCCATTCCAACATTCTGGCTTGTCGAGTTTGAACCCGTTGCTCCTTGTTCGTGTAACAAATGACCTTTTGAAGACATTGGCCTGATCGACATCCTCCAAATTGTTTAGTATTTTAAAGGTTTCTATGAAGTCCGCCCTGTCATGCATGGTTTGCAATGTTGTTAGCCCTGTGGCCCTCAACCATTCCTGATACAACAGATGACTAAGCTCTGGTATGACTTTTGTAGTAAAACATAGCTCCATAGCTCTGGTAAGACATATGGCTCCAGAGCAGCTATGTCTTTCTGAAGATGAGGTCTCCATGCCTGGATGCAATAATTCATGTGTGGAGTGCACCAGCTACAGTCTAAGTAGACCTAGGCGTGCGGTTACACAACTGGTCGGGGTCCGGTTACACAACTGGTCGGGCTCCGGTTAAATAACTGGTCAGGCTCTGGGGGTGTCACTTGGGCTTTGGGTTGTGCATGGTTGTGATCCAGAGGTTGTTTGTATGGTTTGTTCATGTTAGGCTTGCGGTTAGACAACTGGTCGGGCTCCGGTTTTACAACTTGTTGGGTTCCGATTACATAACTTCAGGGGTGTGATTTGCTGGGCTTTGGGTTGTGCATGGTTGTGCTCCGGTTCGTACATGGTTGAGCTCGGCTTCGTACATGGTTGTGCTCCAGTAATTGTTTGTGTACTAGTGCTCCAGGTTTGTTTGCTAGGGCTCTATGTTTATATGTTTGCTAAAAATTTGGGTTTCTTTTTTTGTATATAGTTCAATTGTTTGCTATGGCTCCATAGTTGGTTTCTAGAGCAAGTGGAGGGTTTTAGGTAGCAGTACTAAGGAGATTTTTGTTTGGTCGAGCTAGGAATGGAGTTTGGTTGTGCTTTAGGACTGTTTAGCTTGGTGGGGGTTGGATGAGATGTATACTTGCTAGGCTTACATGCAGTTGCACAACTGGTTACACAACTAGTCAAGCTTCGGTTACACAACTGGTCAGCTCCGGTTACAAAACTGGTCGGGTTTCAGTTTGTGTATGTTTGTGCTTCGGATGTTTGTTCGATTCATTCATGCTAGGCTTGCGGTTACACAACTGGTCGGGGTCTGGTTACACAACTGACCAGGGTCTGGTTACACAACTGGTCGGGCTTCGGTTACACAACTGGTCGGGCTTTGGTTACACAACTGGACGCGCTCCAGTTACACAACTAGTCGGGCTCCAGTTACACAACTGGTCAGGCTCCGATTACACAACTGGTCAGGCTCCGGGGGGTGTCACTTGGGCTTCAGATTGTGCATTACCCTCTTTGTGTAATGAAATTTTAAAATAAAGTTATATATATATATATATATATATATATATATATATATATATATATATATATATATATATATATATATAAATATACACATACTAAAAGAATAGGGTTGGTAGGAGAAGAAAATATCAAAGTGTTCAGTGGGGATCCACAAGGTCTTCTCTGGGTACTCATTTATTTTCTTCTCCGAGGCTATATGGGTCCCTACACTTGGGTGTAGGGACCCATATATAGCAACCCAACAAAGGGGTGGTACCCCTTTTAGGTTAATATATATATATATATATATATATATATATATATATATATATATATATATATATATATTCTGTGGCTTGGAAGAAAATGCACATCAAGTGGGGGCTTAATTTATTATTAATTATTATGTAAATTAATTACATAAATTAATTATTATATAAATTAATTACAAAATTAATTATATAAATTAATTACAAAATTAATTATTACAAAATTTATTACATAAATTAAAATAATAATCATAGATGACTATTATTGAGCTTATCACTTTGGGGGTTCCGACGGAGCACCCCCAAAGGCAACACAATTCGTTGGAAATTGGGACAAGTGTCCTCAGCAAAACCGTCAGCTCGCTACTTTCAGCAATTTGGATCTGGCAACCCTGCGCGCCAAACACTGTCCTCAGTTTACCTGTGGAGCGCCCGTGTGAGGATATGTGCTCTCGCCCTCTTCATCTCATACCCAGAAATAGCTTACTACATTGATTCTTTTCTCGCTTTTAAAAGTTATGAACAGTATTAATGAAACTTTATTCAACGGTTCACAAATTAAATGCAATTAAATCTGTCATTCTTGGTATTATGTTGAGTAATGTTTACAATTCCCGAGCAATGAATTTCGAAGGAAAGTTCGAAAAGTGTTAATTTACAGGTCCTGTGTATAAACCTTCTGTATTATTATTTGGCTCTCAGTAAAGTCAGCCTCTCTGCAGTTCACAGAACTCCTAAATTGACTCATTTTAACAAGCGAGGTAAGTCTTTAAATTATAGTTTTACCTGTTCATAGCTTTTACTTGTTTGTAATTAATTAATAATAAATACCAATACAAATCGGTCAGAGAATCGGCGTTTTTTTAGCTGACCCGTGTTAACTGGGCAGAACCAATGATGTGAATATACAACGGAAGCCCTGACTGTCACTCGATCAGCTGGTTAATCACTGATGAATTTGGCCAGAAAGTACTGCGGTAACCTCAAGGACAGATTCGCCTTTGGCTATAGAGAGCTCTCGATAAGCCTAACAGGCCTCCTGCCCCCGACAACGGAAAACCTTCAGTACTTAGGGGCGTTTGATGAAGCACGCTGTCATCCACCTTTCAGTTTTATATATGAACACATTAAATATCTATTGCGTAGTCTAGGCAATAAGTATTCCAACAGTGAGCACTCAATTGTAAACTGTGATCAAGAGCTAGGACACTCGTATATGCACAATTACCAATGATTTTAATAATTAAGCTAAAATTTGGCCTGGGCCACTATCTATATTATAATGGTATCGACGGGGATAGAAAGCCGGCGGCTTGTCAGAAGTACCCCTTTCTCCTAAGGATTTTATCTAACAATTTTGAACTGGGGCATTTACAGCTTCGGCTGGTTTAGTTTAGTTCATTTATTATGCACCCCATACCCATCTTGTGGGCGGTAGTGGAAAGGGTTACAGAGGCACATAATGGGCTCAGGGACTGAACCCACAAATTCTTTGCTAAGCAGTTACAATCTTGATGAGCTAGTTACAAAATTCAATAAAGTCGTCACATCAACAATGCTTCGGTGGTATAGGCGATTCCATGGGTTTATAACCCTCGGGTGACCCATCATTGGTGCTAATGAGAGTTGTGCTACTCTCGTTAAGCTAATGAGTTTGGAGCCAGTATATTATTAGCATAATCTACTCGCTACACATCTGTTCTGTCTTACATTGTGGCATGTTGAGTTTGAAGCTGTTACCATTGTGTGCGTACATTTGAACTTTTGAAGAAGTGGTTTGTTTGGAATGATGTCCTCCAACTGTACAACCGTACAGTCAAATTCGTTTTCGATTCACAATCGTTCGAATCCCGGCGAGACAGAAATGATGGGCCATTTTCTGTCACCGAACGTCCCTGTTCACCTAGCAGTAAAGCGAACTTAACCCAGGAGTTAGTTTGTTGTGGAGTTGCTCTGGGGAGGGTCAGCAATTCGACCTTTAACAAGCCGCCGGCTNTACGAGTGACCTTGAATGAGCGAGGGAGCCGCCAGCTGTGTGTACAGTGACGACTCTTAGTGCCTGAACTAACTATATCAGCTTAGTTGTACAGTTCTGGTGAACAAAACATATACATACTTATAAATAACGTCTGTATATAGTGTAATAACACTGCAAACAGTATTGTTGGGGGAAAAGTTTAGTGCGTGTTACCTTGAATGAGTGAGGGAGCCACCAGCTGACTGTGTGTGTAGCAGCGACTCTTAGTGCCTGAACTAACTATACCAGTTTAGTTGTACAGTTGTGGTGAACAAAACATGTAGATTCTTATATATAACGTCTGCATATTGTGAATAAAATATAAAACAGGATGGTGGGAGGAAAAGTGGGCGAGTGAGGCGTTGTTGAGGGAGTGGCAACGAGTGGCTGGCTGGTGTGTGGCGGTCACTCCTCGTTGCTTTTCGACTTTCATTACCAAATTAGTGGTTCGTTATGGTGAACAAAACATGCAGATACTTATATATACGTGTGTATATTGTGTAATACCAGCAAACTATCTGTTTATTGTTTTATGAACAAAATAATTGAATCACTAATATGCACACCATACGTTTGAGTATAGCGATTATTCACCACTTTTATTATATAAATATATTACAATACACACTATTGAATAATATTACAGCAAACAAAAAAAAATAAGAAAAAATCAATCAGAGACATTGAAATAATTAGGTAATATCTTTTGTGGCAACTCCCACCTGTCAGCACGGGTGATGCTGACCGGCTCTGACAACCACTCTGCCAACACCCACTTTTGCCATACTTCCTGTCTATTGCGCCCAAAATATGTCACCTACGATTTTTATTTTTTATTTTTCCCGTGCTCAGGGAACATAAATTAACATTTTTAGAAGACGAAATAAATTTTTTAATTTTTTTTTCTTGTGCACAGGGGTGTAAATGTCCTCAGGACCCCTTAGCAGTGGAAGGGTTAAAGTTGGCGGCGCGCATGCAGGGCGCGCGATAGTGTTAAAACATTATTTAATGTTAGCTTGTGCAGGCAAAAGAATAAAATAAATAAATAAATAAATATGGGTGTAGGCAACTCTTATACTCTTACCTTCTTGCCAACCAAGATATGTTTCAGTGGCAAAATTCTTTCCTAACCATCATGATTTCTGGACTAACACAATTCAAACTACCTAGGTTTCACTACATAAGCACTACCTTCACTCCATGAAAACTATCTTTGCTATGCAGGAATTGTCTCAATTACAGTACAGTGGCCAACACCATATTCAAATCACTACTTATTTTGCCTGGATTCATACCAAACGACAAGAAATATGGGTACATGGCAGAATGCCATCATATTCAGAAATTTGAAAATACTGTAGAGTGATTCACTGACCCAGAGAGGCTTAGTTACACAGGTCAGGCTCATATAGACGAGACCTGAAGGAGCATCTCATGCACACCAATTCTGTACATGTACCCCAATGTTGAAGGAGATCTTCAAGCCTCCTTCTAAACTGTCTTGAGTTTGAAGACGGGCCTTCTTCTGTGGTTACCCCCCCCCTCACATCCCTGGATTGATAAAATTATGGAACATCCTTTCAAAATGTGCCCTACAAAGATAAAAAATAATTTGGGCACTGTCTACACAACCAGTAAACCCAAGAGAAAACACCATGATTGCAGTAGCTCAAAGTGACAAGGACAGCAGTGAATGGATGACCTTCAAGGAAAGAAACACATTTAGTAAGCATAAGTACAAAATGTTGACAACAGTGTGGCAGCACTACAAGAAATGAACGAGTACAAAATACCAGTAGGGGGCTGGTTGCACATGGAACACTGGTGGCACAAGAAACCTTACAAACATCCCTGCAGAGTTATGCTGGTGCACAGACACAATGGAGAGCACTCAAATGTCCAGATTAACTTCTAGAAGATTCATTTATGAAAATTCTAAGTATTTCAAGCCCTCTTTGGTATCACAATTATTTACCATGAATAACATATGTTAACTACCAGTTGACATGCTAAGCAACCTCCACAAGATGGGAGCACCCAACCCACTACAGGGTTCCTTGACAGCAAGCTACTCCACACACACACAGGAAAAGTAGGGGTACAAGAAAGAGAACAGTGCACCCAAGTGATCTAAGAAAGAAGCTTTCTATACAGTATTTACTCAACGCTCTATTTCTATGCTATCCCACTGTTGCTATATCAGGTTAGGATAGGATATGGAATGAGAAAATAAAACACAGGACAGACTCACCGGTGCTGCAGAATGATGGATTCCCAGAGGCAAGTATACAAGTATAGCTACCAGTACAGGAAATGAAATAATGAAAAAGGCTTTCCACCACTACACATTAGTGATGCAGGCAGGGAAGCATAGGAAAAATGTGCAGCAAGGTGTGGAACAATTCCCAGAACCCTTTAATAAAGAGGGAGCACAGCCGGTCATAAACAAGAGGGTGGCTTGTATGTAGAAAGATTCTGGATAGCACATGCCCTAGCACATACTTTAAGTTGATTCACTTTAGCAACACTACAAAGCAGCTTAGAAATGAGCTGCTTAGAAAATAAATGTGCATAAGGGAAGAGAGAAGATACAGTAAAGCAAATTCACTATCTTCCCTCAAAAGATTTTTATTATAAGAGTAAACACTATAGATGACTTGGCAAACCACCAACTGATGCAGCCCAGGTCTTTCAATGGACCAAAGAAAACATGTTCAATGAAGAAAAGTTCCAGCTCCTGTGTCATGGTATAAATGAAGTCAAAATGGAAACAATCTCAAGGAAACTTCAAGGTAAGGTGATGAGAAAAATTTAAATTTGGTCACAGTTTGTCAACAAGGTAACTAATTTTGCCCCTGAAAAACACAACCTGATAGCAAAGCTGTAATTATTATATATTTCAAGGATGTACGTACATAATCTATCAAATCTCAGTAAGAACACAGTTTGTATTTAATTATCCTAGTATAAGCATAGTTTCAGAATGAAAGCTACCCACTTAGTGCCCCATAATCCCTATAATCTATCATGAAACTTTTAAACTTCTGATCGTTTGGGCATAAACTACCTTTATTTAACCTATATCATCCATCTACTATATTCACAAAAGGTAATGCTTTTTAAAATTCTGTTAGGATCTGTTTTCTTGGCTTGAATCTATGGTCTCTTATTATTGGAGTTCAAGGTTTCAAACATTTCCCCATAACAACTATGCCAATTCTTGTCACAATTTTATGATACTCATAGTACAGTACAGGTAATACTTTTCTTGCCTACTCATTTTAGCCTGTTTAACACTTCAAGCCTTTTCTCATAGCTTGTGTTGTATGTCAGGGAGGGAGGGAATTATCAAGGGAAAGCGCCAAGCCATTATGACTATATAGCCCTTGGAAAGGGGGTCTTGATAAGGATTTAGAATGGGACGGGGGGAAAAGAATGGTGTCTAACAACTTAAACAGTCGAGGGTTGAACCCCAACCTGCATGAAATGAGACCGTCGCTCTACCATCCACCATCAGGGAGCAATTTATTAGCACAGCATTTGCACCTTTAATTTACTGATGTGATTTTGAAGATATGGGCACCACACGACTACTGTACTGCACATTCTAATTTGGGTTTAATGCATGCCATAAAAAAATTTTTGTAGCATTTCTCCATCCATGAATAAAATAGTGATGCTGTATTTGGCAAGCATTGCTTTGGCTCTTTTGACTACTCCCTTTGATGGCCCTCTCACAATTTCTGTTGAACCAATCCTGTTTTCTGGTTCTGCACCTCTTTTGGTATAAATTCTTTTGTACCTTTATCGTATATTTCACAGAATTTGGCATACTTCTCATTTACTTCCTTACCTAGCAACAAGTTTTTCCAATTAAATTCATTAAAGAATTTGCCAAGTTCCCCCTAGTGTCCTCTCTTGAAATGAAGTTCATCAACTGTTTCAATGTCCCCATTCTCTTCTAGATTATATCGCATGGCATATTTAATTTCCAACAGGACATGATCACTTTATCCCAGGAAGAAAGATACTGGATGTCAAATATCTCTTCCCCTTTCCTGATGAATTTGCCATTTTCACCAGGATGTTTCATAAATCCAGTATCGACGGAACATCCCCTTCCCTCATTCTTGTGGCCTCCTCAACGTGTTGATACATTAATGTCTCCAGAATGAGGTTTACAAATCTACCTGTTCAAATGTCCTCCATGCATGTGTGTGTGTTTCATTTAATAAATTCAGAGCAAGCGATCACCACTGGTTGACAGCAATAGCAAAATTTATGTATTAGCCAACAATAATAGGCTGCCATATAGAACACTTGAAATGCTTGCTACAGCATGCTAAATTAAAACCACCTGGAAACAGGTGTGAAAAATTATCAAAATTATCACTACTCAAAAACTAGTTTTCTCAACACTGAAAATACTGGTACAGCATTAGAAAAAATTAATTGTTATAATATTGGACATTGTAATTTAAAGGAAATAATATTGTATTGCACATGTCCTTTGAAACCATTGAACAGTTATACCAATAGGCAATATATAGAAGAAAAAAACATGACTTACTACTGCCAGAATTTTGGCGATGACTCTTGTGAATACCTCTTGCAGGAGGATCATGAGAAGTTGTACTCCCATTTCCTCCTGCAGTGCTGGCTAGCCCTTCCCAACCATTTGCTGTTAAGGCATTTGTAGACGAGAAGTGTCGAGATGCCAGAGTCTCTGCACCAGCATGGTAGTCATAAACAAACACAATGGCTGCGAAATATTTTTTCTAATTTTAAGAAGTGAAAATCAATACACGGGAGAATGCATATATGCAAGAATAATACAACAAAAATGCAGACACAATTACACACGAGGAAACATATGTAGATACACAAGCAAATAAGTAGAATAAGAGCCCAAAACATTAAAATACTGCGAAATGGCATAGCAGGACAAGAAAATTTCATAAATAGAGAAATACGCAGATAGACTGAGTTCTTAAAGGATGCAGTACTGTATATATATTGCTAAAACTTCAAAAAACAAATAATTATGATTTAGGTAAGTAAAACTGGAATACAAGCTGAGAGTTACTTCTAAAACGACAACTATAAAAGGAAGGAAGAGAAAAACAAGATGGAGGGACCAATAGAAAATTGAAGGGTAAAGGAGAGAAACTCAATATATATTACCCCTATAGTAATGCTAAGAGTAATACTGTATTGTAATGTTCTTGTTTTATGGAATGTCAGTGTAGAAGAATTACCACTTGTACCGAAATGACAGTGATAAGCTATTTTAAGTATCCCAAATTGCCCTAATTTTATCAGTATAATACATCTACCATGCCATACAGACAGGCTTATGTATGTACTTGCTCAACAGTATGTAAAAAAAAATGTGGTAAAAAACTGCATGAAGCTCAAATTCAGTCACATCCAGGGTATGTATTTATCTTTTAGATAGCCTCCCCTAACCTCTAAAAAGAGGAGAGGAAAGGGGAGGGAGGGAAGAAGAGGGGGTGAGAGTAGGGATTTTTGGGGAAAGACTAGGAGAAAATAATGGAGAGGGTGGGAGAAGCAGAAGAGGGGGAGATGGGAGATAAGAGGGTGGAAATAGGGGGAATGATGGAGACGTGACAGAGTTGAGATAGGGAGAATGGGAAGGTGGAGAGAGACCCGGGCAAAGCCTGGTACCCTATCTAGTACTAAAATAACAAACTGTCAAAATAAATTAGTTTTGCAATATTTTCTTTATTTAGCTTTTCAGCTATCAGGAGATATCAACTGATCCAGGTAATTGAGGTTGCACTAAACTGAAGTAGGGGCATACAGAGGGTGGGAGAGAACTGAGTATAGATAGTGTAGGGGTAATAGAACTGAACTGAAGTGGCCTCAAACCACTTCCTTCAATTCATTCTTGCATACACTAAAGCATTTTAAGTTTCAAGCAAACATTATGAAGCATTTTCCAAACGTTGACTTTGCAATTAAGTTACACTGACTAATGAAAGAAACCTTAGTTTCATGATTCTCATGCAAGTGTAGTCAGTTTCAAGTTAAAATTATGAGGTTCATTAAATTGCATAGTAAACAAAAAAATTAATAGCAATGAGGCTACAGTGCTTAATTTATATTTAAAAGGAATGGGTGGTATTGAAAGTCAAAATTTCAGGTTCAACATTAAATAGAAACCTATAGGAAGTACAGTATGAATGAAAATATATAAAAACTAAATCAAAAAGGTATGCATACTAAAGATACTTAACTAGGCCAATACAGGTAAGGTTGTCTTTATTTTTATGTGAAGCAGTATTTTGGGTTTTCCTCAATTAAGGACTTAGTAGTAACTTTAAGGACCATCACATGATAGAAGTTAAGTAGGTAAAGAATTTAAAGACATGTGATTTCAACTGAAGCTAACCCTCGCATTAACCATTACAGGTTTTTTATACCAGGTTTGAAACAAATTACCCAAAAGACAATATGTGATGCATTTGATCAATATACAGTATTAATGCTCAAGTTATCACACACTAATGAGTTACTTACATTCACAAGACAATTCAGAAGTGTGGGGCAAGGGAAAAATTAACTGAAAAATCCAGAAAATAACTAAATTATGGGAATGTTAATAAAGCAGCTATAATTTCCAACACTAATAATGTTGTTATTGTCAATGCAAGATTGATAATTCACAGCACCTACTGCAAAGCAACGATGTCCCCTTGTCTTGGGAATCAATTAGGAAATGATATTTAAACTTAAAAATCAATATATACTGAAAGAAAGAAAATTCACATCAATAACTAATGGAAACAAAGGTGAATAGATCCCTTGCAGTATCACCACTTGGCCACATGGCTCTTTATTTAAAAGCAGCTGTTGGGGTTTAATTGATACCGCCTCCATATGAAATGTGCAGGGTTAGTTCAGAAAGTTAAGCTACACTGGGGGCTCCAACATTGCTGTTACAACTGAGGTCATTTCAAAAGGATTTACTGGACCCTTGGATTTCCACTCGAGGATAGGCTCATGGTGAATCTACAGAAATAACAGAGCAGAGGAGATGAACTAGAAGACCAGGAAGAGGAAGTTCAGACAATTTTACAACTACATAGTAAACAAGGCAAAAAAACAAATTTAAGTTGCTGTAACACAGGGTTGAGCTACATCATGAGAAAAAGAAGACAGTAAATGAACAGGTGATAAAACTGAGGACAAAGAATAGCATGCTTACAGAGAATAAGATAGAATTATGAGCAACGTGTAAGTTTCATACAGATTCAAATACAGATATAACAGAGCCAAATGGGTTAAGGAACCTGTATACAAATTGAAAGAAAATTGAGAGGCAAGTCAAAATACCCAAAGCGTAATGCCTGCAAGCACAATTAGGCAAGTTGAGAAGTACTATAAGAGTATTTTAAAGCATTAATAAAGTATACATGAAATGATAATGAATACTCTACAATTATCATTGAAGGTTTTGGTGGTGAAGACTTCTCTCAACTGGGTCACACTGGAATGTTGCAACTTCTTCCACAGATCGACAAGCTGAGTCACTTTAACATTGCTCAACCGAAATCCGTGGATACGGTAAAGGCAATAATGTAGACCAGTTTTTATATTAGTAGCCTGCAGAATAAAAAAATATTAGCATCAGCATAAGCAATGTTTATTTATACACCAATAAGAACACATCAATAAGAACCTCATACACCCACAAATAAAAATTATACAAAACTTAATACTACTGCACCAGTATAATATAGATCTACATAAAAAATATATACAACAGTATACATAAAATATAATATGTAACATACTATACATAGATGTGACGAGGTGGAGATGGTGTACAAAAGAAGAAAAGGTAATTACAGTATAATTTTTAAATTATAAAAGTAACTAATTGTAATTATAAAAAGTTTTCACCTTTATATAAAAAAAGGGCCAGACAACTAATCCATCTAAATAACACAATCACTGGAAATCCATTCCAAAATTTAGCTTTAAAAAATCTGGATTCTTGCCAGGAACAGTAAAATCCAGATCACTTGTTATCACATTAACCCCTGCTCAGCACACCTTTTTTGGCAAAAACTTCAAAGTGCAATTGTTTAGGAGATATTTTTGTTGTTTTTATTAATATTCAGGTAAAGTTAATGCTAAATAATTGCAAACATCTTTCCTTATTTTTGTTAATCTTGCTTTCTTTATAATTATTCTAAATAACACATTTATATTTTATAAATGTTTTATTTAGAATTGTGCAAATGAATGTGTTCATTTTATATTTTTCGAGGCATCCAGACCTACAGTGATAACATTTTTACTGGTTATTTTTCCGATATATTTGAGTTTGCAAAGTAGTACAGATACAATAGACAAGGGAAAGAAACTCCCCGAGCTTGGGGAATAGAAGAACTCCCAGAACCCCATCGAGCAGGTTGAGAACCTTACCATGCATAAGGCAAAGTTATTACAAGAATGGAATCATGGCTTTTAAGTAAAGCACCTGGCACAGGAATATTGCATTTGGTATTGTTTGGAGGAGAGAGACAGAGAAAGAGAGAAAAGAAAAAAAACATTCTTATCATATGGTTTGTAACTCAAATGGAGAGCAGTGGTGAAGAGGAGGTAACAATGATAATTTGGATGATGCCATTTACTAATTAAATATGTAGTATTGGCAGGAGAGTAATCTTTAGGCTAAAAGAAACAGATTATTAAAGTAACAAAGAAAACAAAATGACCCCATAGGGTGAGAAGGCCAGAAATCGAGGGCTGGGACAAGGATGCATTTCACAACTGGAAAGGCACTTATGCACCACACAGGCCAAGTGAAGATGGAGAACATCCAAAAACCCAGAGAACAAATAGTAGTTGCAGACATATTATCAAAGAAAACAGTAATAGCAGCATAATTATGAACATCACATGTATGGGATAAGCATCAGATTGGCTGAACTGAACCACACAACTGATGACATACGGCCTGATCCTGGTACAAGACACCAATAAACAGGATTAACAGACAGCACCAGTTTGAGAGTAAGGACCAAATAATCCTACACCACAAGAGCAGGATGCACCTCTAGCTGGACAAACCAAGCATTCATAACCAAAGGACCCTCATGAATAGCAGAGAGCACATTCATGGTAAAAAATAAGGAAAGCTTGAAAAAAACCAGCATTGAATGTAATGAAATGCCATTTTCTGGTTGAGCCCCGGAGGGTTCTGGGAGCTTACCGGTTTGATATGAATATATTAAACCATGGCATCAGTCGATGGAGTTCCAGCATACTGGGGACTACAAGCCAAAACCTGAAACCCCCTCAAAGAAGCACGAGGAGCAATGACCTATGGAAACCCCCATGTGTTTGGAAGAATTCCATGTCGGCCATCAACGGGGTTTGGCACCCAGAAAGGTAGGCGTAACAAAACAAACTCCACATGGTAAAAATTGCTACCAAAAACCGAACAGGGAGGCAGAACTCTCAAACTAAAACAAGCAAACGTCACTCACATCGTAGCGCCGCTCATCCGCGTAGCAATTAGTCCCCTGTGCCGGCTGCTCCAGCATTCAATTCTGAGGCCGAGCATAAAAAAAAAAAAAAAAACATACATACATACATTGCCAACCGGAGGGAACGAGGGTGCATGGGAGCTTCACCCAAAAAAATGCTGTTACATTACATTCAACACTGGTTTTCTTTGGGGAGCCAATATGGCTACCCGGAGCTACCAAAAAGAGAAGTGACAAGAGGGACTTACCCGAGAGGCGGCTGCCACTCTCATCTCAACTTGAAGTTGAGACAACTGGCTGCAACCTGCGACCTAAAGCGACACCACCTGACTAGGGCCAGGAACGTTGACTAAGTAACGCGCGGCCAGGACCCTGTTCAACCTTCAAAATCCCTGTGCTCGAATGCCAGCCCAAGACATGTTACCAAAGATGGCAATCAAAGCAGCAATCTTACGAACGTCATGGGCACGAGGATAGACCACAGGCTGGCTGGACCGAATAACCCTCACGACAACCTGAGAGACCCAAGCCTTGGAACAGGGAACAAGGAAAATCGGATAAACCCAAAGCGCATCCTTGGCCACAAAGGCTGTGGCATGCAAGTAACGCAAAGAGCCACAACCAGACAACACATGATGCACCCCTGGCCTGACCAACCAAGCATCAACGACCCAAGGACCACTCCAGAAAGCCGCCAACTCATTTGTCGCCAGTAAAGGAGACGGTTCCAAAGGAACAAACCTACCGCCAGGACCGAAAGACTAGAAACATCTGCGCCGCAGGAGAGCATGAAGCTCCCCAACCTGACCCCCCAGAAGCCAATGCCAACAGGAAAAGTCTTGGAAAAACAATCCTGTACCGAAGAGGCCACAACAAACGGAGGAGGAGGAGGAGAGGAAAAAAAAGAGCACCCTGTCCAAGAACCAGGACGGCTCAGGCAGCGCATGAGCAGGCTGAAGGTAAAACAAAGCACGAGAAAGCTCACGGAACGGGGCGGAAGTAACATCCACCCCGAATGCAAGCTGGAACGGCTCCGTCAGCGCTGCACAATACAAGGCGACATTATTAGGCATCAAATGATGGTTCTGAAAAAGCCAAGAAAGAAAGGAAAAGACAACCCTATCTGAAATAGAGGACAATCTACGAAGAGAGAAAATGGCAGAAAGAGCGCCGGGAAACTTCATACTGTCGCCATGACGAAGCTCGCAGATGGGAAACCATCAACGAAGCCACCTAATCACCACACAAGTGGTGATAGACTCGCGTCAGAAAGACCAAACGTGAAGAGCAGAGAAGAAGACCGAAGGCCAGGTATTTGACTGAGTCAATCTGCTGAAAGAGGCGGAACCACGGAAAACATCGCGGGTTCAGACACCGTGCAAGCAACACCTGAAAGCAAGGTCGAGCTGGTGACCAAGGAGTCAACAGGACTACTCTTCCCTGGAAAGTCTCCAATTGAGCCAGGACCTGAAGTAACAGCTGGACCAGGAAAAAAAGGTACAGGTAACCCCACCTTGACCAGTCCTACCGTAGCGAGCCTACTGTGACGGCCTCGCAGTCGGAGAGGAGGGAACCACATACACAGGTAGATGCTGGGACCACAACGACAGGAAGAGGTCCGCGTCTGGGAGTCTGTACATCCAGAGCCAACTAAAGGAGTTGGCGTCAACATAACGGGTTATGGTTATGCCAGGATAAATCCTGGCATAACCCTTCTGGGAAGGCCCACCATACCCTTCCCCCCCCAGGTAAGCCTGTACCACAGTGTAAGTCTCCTGCTAATCAAGCATGCAAGTCTGTCAAAACCTATACCATGCTCCCAACAAAAAGAGAGGACAGTCTGCTAACTAGGAAAGAAAGAAGGTAATCTGGTATCTAGTAAAGCACCAAAAAGGGAGAAGGTCGAACCAAACTCAAAAAAAGAAGGATCCATCACCGAGGTGTAATCCGGTTCTCGCAGGAGGTAAGCTGCAATGGGCTCCTGAACCTCCTTAGGCGGGATTCGAGAAGCTGAAAACCTCCAGAAGGAAGGAACCGAAGAACCCAGGGGAGCACGGAACCAAACCCGGGAAGCAGCTGAACCCAAATCATACTCGTACAGGGAAGGAGGGTACGAAAACCCCTCCCCCTGTAACAACAAGCCACGCAACAAGAGTACAACACCCAAGCGGGGTCAAACAGGGCACAGAACCCCCCTCCCGCAAGTCAACTCCAAGGGAAAGGCTGAGAAGAATGGGTTGAATGGGTTGGTTGGTTGAATGTTACTAACCCAGAAGGGGCAGTCCCCAAAGCTGCCCAAGTCTCACTACAGTACCATCTAAACTGCCCCGACTCCAAAACCCTCACACGTTTGGGACCCAGGAGCAGGGGAAAATGGGGGAGCAGAACAAACAGGGAAAGGACATGGGAGCACAGACGAAACCAAAGTTGAAGCAACTAACGCCCCCAAGTCCATGTCCCTATATCCCAAACGGGGCATCTTGGGAGCATCTGGGTTAGCAACCAACCTAGCACACTGCTGCAACCGATATCGAGCCTGTGACACAGTAATCGCCTGCACCCGAACATCAATATCAGAAGACTGGTAATCTGGAGCAGCAAGGAGCAAGACTCGCAAGGCTCCGGGTCAAAGATTTCATTGACCCAACAGGCAGCACGATTGAGGCAAAATTGGCGAGTGTCACCTGAGACAAGAGGAGAGAGCAGCCATCAACTCGCACTCGGTGAGTTGGAACCCAGAGGATGCATCCATAGGTCCAAAGACCAAAGTAGGGTTTTCCAGGGCCTCTTAGGCTGACTGCTAAGGTATTGCTAACCGGTTAGGCCCAAATTACCAAGAGAACTGCTAAAACCTGAACCCCTGCGACGTGTACAAACACGGAGGCCTAGCAGAGGATCACAAATATAACAAGGTGGATTAACCAAGGGGGCAGACCCTCCACCATTAAAAAAAAATCACAACGTCCCCAGGAGGAACAGAACCAGCTGCCATGAATAATGAAAGACAAGCTGTACCATACCTTGAGTTCCTACCAGCAACGATACCACTTCCTACCCAAGGTCAAACAGTGGAAACAAAAACTCCAGCTAGCCTCAAGAGTGGGCAATTGTCGAGCAGCAAGTCCCCTATGGAAGGGATTCCCAAACTCCCTGTTTAAGATAACCCCAAGATGCAAGGGCAGTACTTACAGGATGCTTAGGGAAGGTGCCCTAAGCGCATGCAGCCCCAGTAATGATGACTTACTCCTGGCCTGTGCACCATCACTGCAGAAATACACCATAAGGCACAGAACTGCCAATAGTCAGAGGCCAGAGCTGACGACTGCCACAGTCCACATCAGCCGAGGAACTGATGCTGGAGCGACTGGCGCAGGGGATCCGGGGCCCCTCTCCCCTCCCCTTCCACAGGGGGGGATGGGGGAATGGAGGAGGAAATGGGAGGAATGGGGGGAATGAGTTGGATGGAGGGGGGGATGGGGGGAATGAGTTGGATGGAGGGGGGGGATGGGGGGAATGAGTTGGATGGAGGGGGGGGATGGGGGGAATGAGTTGGATGGGGGGATGGGGGGAAAGAGTTGGATGGGGGGGGGATGGGGGGGATGGGGGAAATGAGTGATGGAGGGGGGGTTGTGCGCAGATGAGCGGTGAGACGACGTGAGCGACAAGCGTGACGTTTGCTTGTTTGCTCGTTTCAGTTTGGGAGTTCAGCATACCTGTTCGGTTTTTGTAGCATTTTTACCTTGTGGGGATTTGTTACACCTTCCTTTCTGGGTGCCAAACCCTGGTTGATGGCAGACATGGAATGCTTCTAATCAAATGGGGGTTTCCATAGGCCATTGCTCTTCGTGCCTCTCTGAGGGGTTGGGGGGGGGAGCAGATTCTGGCTCGTGGTCCCCGTAGACAAGAACTCATCGACCGATGCCACGGTCTAATACATACATAATATCAGCTCGTAAGCTTTGGGGAGCTGTAGGGGGATCCCCACAGAAAGAGTGATCCTAAGGATGAAAGAAACAAAACTAACATTGTATGAAGAGCATGAAGTTTGGTCCACCAAAAAAGCTGCCTTTGAATAATGAATCTTTAGCAAGTATAAAAAAAAAAAAAAAAAAAAATATATCAATTCCAGTTCCAGGAAAAAGTCTACTGCAAGCATCCCATGATCTGGAACAAAAGGTGGCAACTGATGATTCCATGCAGAGGGAGAGAGCGCCACCCGAGACTGCCAAATGTTTTGCAACCAACCCACAAACCCCTATTATGATGATAGCCAAAAATAATCCTTGGAAGGCGGGCGAACCAGAAATAAACCCTCAGCCGAGAGTCAATTGTCGAACAACTCTTGCGAGGGAATGGCAAGACACCACAAAACAAAACCTCAAAACCCTAGAGAAAAATGATGTACTAAAACCTTCCAGTAGGGAAGATCCATATATATACTGTACTATAAGGATCTAATACTAGGTACCATCGAAGGCTTCAAAGTATTTTATATTTATACTATACAGCATTTTAATTAACATTTATCAGCAAATTATAGCTAAATATTAAATATGTATACAGTATTCTGTTCATGAAGGCATACCTTACACAGAGGTAGCATAACCAAAAATTGTTGATTTGTTTACACCATGTTGAGGCTCCAATGGCACTAAACTCATGGTACATATCAATCTCCTGAGGTATATCTGAAAATAATTGAATTTAGCAATACTGCATCATTTGTACATTCAAATAGATTTGATTTGTTAAGATTCAATATTACCAAATTGGATTAGACCTATAATGGCTCATCCTCTTGTAAAAGCAAATGATAGCCTTTAATGCTGCTCTTTAATCGTGTACATTTCTGCTACCCTGCAGAAATTTATATACATTTCTGCATACATAAATGATGAACCAACTGACACACAATAAATACTTTCCATAGTGCCTCTTTTTAATTTATCATCCAAATGCTAGACATTAACACATTACTGTACAATCTTTATACTTCCTCCCACATCTCCATTAGCACCAATGCAAGCAGATGATCCGAGAAACCTTTCCACCATAAAACCCACTCTCATCATAACATGGTATTTTTCCATTCTTATTACAGTATATCCATCATTATTCCCATTTCCTCACTAATGGGATAAGAAGGCATCAATCCCACAAAAACAAAGTTCTATGCATTTATCATATCATAAGTATACTGTTCACAATATAGCCTCACAGAAAGAAGCACCACCACCACTACTCCCACAAATTATCCACAGCAGCATCCCTCTGCCACACAACACTAGGTGTACAATGCTCTCACGAGCTGCCAAATGCAGCACAAATGCAGTCACTTCACATCATGCAGAATACTCCATTCATAAAACTCTGCAAACTAACATCTCTAATTATTCTAATCCTCATACTACACTTTTATTCTGCCATCTGAAAAGGCTTTATATTTTTCAAAAACATCTTATATATTTCTTCCAGAATATTATTTATTGTTTCAGGAATATTTTCTCACTTCTTTCACTATCATATTCCTTTTTGACTACACCTCTTAACCCCTGCACTGCACACCTCTTTCCATGTGATAACTTCATGGTCCAGGGTTAATGAATTATTAACATTAACTGAAATTATTTAAAACATGAAAAATGTCACAATATTGCCAAACTCGACAACTTTCATTTCAAATCACTAAAAGTGAAAAATATTAACTTTTTTAAAGTTAAAATATTGCTAAATTCAATCTGTTTTGCACCACCTGTCGAGTACCTCAAGGAGCTATGCACACTGCAGATGTCACAGATTTAACCATATCTAGCACATTTCCCAAGCCCAAGCCTTGAAATCCCATATACAAAGGAAAAAAGGCCCTTACAGTATTTTACTGAGCAAAAACCTCTGCAACTAGAAAAAAAGAACCATAGAATTTGGTTTTAAATAAGCTCAGTGGCATTCATAAGGCACAACTATTTCTTGTAATGTTGCCTCCATCTATGAATTCGGTCCCAACCTCCTAAGCAAATCCACACATCCCTTGCTTCAGCAAACTCTTGTTCGTCGAATTGGCGAGTAAACCTAGCATGGAAAGCGCTCTAACCGGAAAGTCGCCGAATCGAGGTTTGTTGAACCTGTACTATAATCCACTGTATTCCACTGTACTATAATCAAGTACAGTACTGTATCTAAAAGTCAATTAAAAATGCCAAACAACCATGCTACCTTGCATATTATCATCAAAACTTGATGCCCAATGATTCCAAAGATATAAGGCACCAAATATTGGAATACCTGCCGCCTGAGATAACGACAAGGGATGCAGTGTCCAGACAACCATGGGACCAAACATCTGGGAAACAGGTCTGTTATTCTAAAAGTGCTGCCTAACTGTACTGAAAAGAAGAAATATGATATAAACAAAAATATACATGATTATGCTGTCAAAATTTCCTTAAATATGGGAGATAGTTCTCACAGTCTGGATACGGGCATCACCAGGCTGTTCTTACATGCAAAATGCATTGTATTACCAAACACTGCCATTTTCTGGGTAATATCTCTATGGAAATTACATGTCTAATGTACACTGTCATTTTCAAAATCAATGGATTCTCTTTCAAGTCAAGCCATAAATTTTCTAATAAACATAATACTGTACTGAATAAATGTTATTTAGTCCATTATGAACATCAATAGCTACAAATGTCTAGTAAACAGCTTTTATTGTACCCACATTCATCTTATTGACATTGATTTTCCCATCTTTTCTTTAAGTATCAATTCTTCTTTACTAATGTGCCATCACATTTGTTTTTAATTTCCCAAAGGATAACCAACCAATCAGGTTGCGATTCATACATCAGGTGGCAAGGAGCCTCTTTTAATCTTTACACTGTACTATAAACCACTCATAAATCTCAAGTGTCAGGTCAGAGCTGAATCAGAACCGAAAGGTCCCAGTTTCAATTCCATTAGTAGAACAGAAGCACTTGGGGAATGTTTTCTTTCACCCAATGCCTCTCTTCACCTACCAGTAAATAAGTACCAAGAAATTAGGCCACTTTCTTGGCTACATTCATGGAAATGAATAATCTCTGGTCCAGGGGGACCTCAATAAGTATAACATGCTTCCTGTCCCCAGCAATGAGAAACCATGACAGAAGCAGGAATAGAGAGAGAAAGCTAAATACTATATTTAAAACAAAATTACACCTGCACATTCACATATCTTACACACTAACATCATGGAGAATCTAAACCACTGCACCTCAGCACATCCACACTAGCTCCCAACCACTTCAAAAGATTGTGTATAGTGCTTATAGCAAGATCTCGTGTACAAACAAATTCTTAATTTTCTTAAACTGCTTACCAGGAAACTGTTCTGGGTCAACATGAGCTAGTGTCATTGCATGTCTGTCCAATATTTCATTCCGCAGTTCATCACCCATAAAGAAGTGCGGAGTATTGTTGGGTGCTCTCAAGTGATGGACATGGGGAGGTGTGGCCGGTAAAATATGGTAAGGTGGAAACACAAGCGATGGCTGTGGACCAGTAGTGAATGAAGCTGGAGACGTAGTAGCTCCACTAGCTCCAAAAGATGGCTGGTCTTGTGTAGTAAAAAAATAAGTTGTCCCTCCAACATTTTCTTGATACGTTGACAAATTGGAGGCATTGCTGTTGTCCTCTCCACCACCACTTTGCGGAGAACATCGTCCTCTACTAGGGGAATCTTGAGGTGATATCGGTCGCTGCGGGGACGCTACTGTTGCTGCCGGCGAGGACCGGGTCATGGGAGTAAAACCCAAGGAGGATGGAGTGGAGAGGCTAGGTGAGCCAAGGCCTGAGAAGGAGTGGAAGGATGGGGTGGAAGATGAGTGGGCAAGACCTCCGCTTCCACCTGACCCTGGTACAAACTCTGCTACACTGCTCACTGATGGCTGAAAGTAAATTATTAATTTATAAATCACTTTCTTACAGTCACTGATTGCTACTAATAATACATTTATAACTTTTGAAAACACAATAGCACGAAAAGTTCCAAGAAAATTATTTAACAAAAAAAAAAAAAAACTGAGAAAATGAATTTTAAAATGCACATCATGGATGTTATGATGTGATCATTATGTGCATTTCCTACTTTCATGTGAAGGAAAGACATCACCCTGGACAAAAATAAGGTGGGGGGCAAAAGAAGAAAAATGGTAGGTGACATTAAAAATGGCATTCATTAATGGTATAATATATCTACACTATCACAGATAAACAAAGAATCACCATTTACTCCAGCAACCACCCACAATAGCACCCCTGATTCATAAGACCAGCAGTATAGTGTTCCCCTCAAGTTCATGTAAATGACGATTCAAGTACTCCAAGTTTCCTCCTATTCATACAATGTCAAAAACAAAACTACATACAGTAACATATCTTAATTTTGTTGTAAAATAATGTCATGTGAATGTGAGGAAATTGAGAGGTAAAACAGTACAATACTAGTCTTTTTAGCTACCACATGGGGTAATGTTTTTACTATTGCTAACAGCAGCATTTACTGGATCCAAACTCCTTGTATGATGGTCAGAAGTCCAATAAAACAGGTTTTATTGCAAAATTTATTGGAAACCCAATTTCAACCTGTTTTGAAACTATCTTCCTAGGCACCTAGGATCAAATCATATTTTTACCGGGAATAAATAGTGTCATTTGGCAAAATCCACCTTTCACAGCAAAGGGGGTATGCGAAACATTCACTAAATTATTCTGGTAAGTAAAAATTTACATACATACAGTATTATACTGTATTTCAGAAGTTTGTTTTATTTATACCAGATAAAATATTGTGGATTCATCATAATACTATATATTGACACCTCGGCTTACAAATGCCCCTATTTACGAACTTTTCGGGTTACGAGCTCAATTTCTTCGTAAAATGTGAATCGGCTTACGAGCCTTGCCTCGGGTAATGAAGTTTGTTGATACATGTATGGGCAACCTAGCGCGTGGTTCCTGGTGGCACGGTCGCTCGCACTTCAGTTTACCAGTGCCTCCTGCTTGGTGACAACCACGCATGAATTTTTGGTAAAGAATTTCATTATTTTTTTGTGGGGGGGGGGAGGGTTTGAACATAAAAGTAATTATTATATATTATGCCATGGGTCCCAAGAAAGTCAGTGGTATGGTTCAACCTAAGAAAATACATGTGAGGATGGCTATATAGCAAAAACAAAAGATCATTCGTAAACATGAAAACGGTACACGAGTTGTTGAACTAGCTAGGCAGTACAACAAATCTATGTCAACAATATGCACTGTAATTGCTAAGAAAAAGGACATTATCAGTGCCAAAGTGTCAAAAGACGTATCAACAATCACGAAACAAAGAACACAAACACTTGAGGATGTTGAAAATTGTTATTAATTTAGATACACAACAAGGAGTTAGCAGGTGATAGCATTTCAGAGGCCATCATTTGTGAAAAAGCAAGGCAATTGCATGAAGACCTTTTAAAGAAAACCTCCAAAACAAGTGATGCAGATACAAGAGAGTTTAAGGTGAGCAGGGAATGAAGTTTGAGGAATTTAGAAAAAGGAGTGGCACTCACAGTGTTGAGAGTTGTGAGAGTTGTGTGTTGAGAGGTAGTGGAGGAACACAGCGAAGAACTGACCACCGAAGAAATCCTAGCCCTTCACAAGCAGCAGCAACAGAAGGCAGCTAAGGAAATGTCTTCAGGGGAGGAGGAGGCAGTACAGAATGTCCCTTCTCAACAATTAAGAAGTGGTGTAGACTTTGGGAAGACATGCAAACTTTTGTTGAAACGACACACCCAGAGCAAGCTGTAATAGGTCGTTGCTTTAACCACTTTAATGACACTGTGATGCCTCACTACAGATAAGTGTTACAACGTAGGGAAAAACAAGAATATGGACAGGTTCTATATTTATTGAGAAAAACAGGCAGTGAGCCACAAGCAGGTCCTAGTGGTATGCAGGCAAAACATGCCAGAGAGAGAGTACCCCAGAAGAAGTCATCACTGCCTAATGTTACTGTATAATGGAAGGGGACTCCCCTTCCAAAACACTAACACCTCACCTTTCCTCCTCTTCACCATCTTCCATATGCCAACAAGTCATCAATAAAGGTAAGCTATAACTTGTACAATTATAGTACTCAATATTTGTGTGAATTAGATAGGTAATATATTTTGAAGTTAATATTTTTGGAAGTGCGGAACGGATTAAATCAATTTACATTATTTTTTATGGGGAAATTCATTTCGGGTTACGAACCGTCTCTGGGAATGGATTAAATTTGTAAACAGAGGGGCCACTGTACACAATATACAGTACTGTATATTGTGCAGTATTTAGATCCAAAACACAGTTGGGCCGGGGAGGATAGAAATCCTTAAAGAAATAAATCTGGTCTGTCACAGTTTGTTGAAGTAAGGTTTGATAAAAAGTTATATCTAACAAAATTCAGATCTTGCTTTATCTAAGCAAGCTTTAACTGCACCAGCTACTGTCCTTTCCTGACTTTACTCTCAACTTCACTTTCACAAATTCTTTATCACATATCCTAGGCATTTAGGCTGATCAACTACTTCCAGCACATCTCTCCACATTTACAGTATTAACATACAAAACTTCCTACTCTCCCACCAAGCATAATTCTTTTGGTCCATATGTCTATATATACTTTCAACAGTCTTCTCTCGCAAGCAAATAATTTAGCACATTTTACCATATTTTAATGTACTCACCACACTAACTTTCCTTGTACCAACACCATCAAGGCTTAGAGCAGCAACACTGTTTGTGAGAGGAGACTGTTGTTCTTGCTGTTGCTGCTGTGGCTGTTGTATCGATGTTGACAGCTGCTGGCGATTCTGTGAAATGCATTGTAGTAAAAGTTACTTAATGTGACTATAGAAATAAAATCAAATATATCCACATTTTCACTCCAGTATTGATATGAATCATGAGAAGAGTCTATTAGTCCTTAGACAAAAATCTGCCAATTTGGCACCCACTCAAATAAAATTACCGATTTAAATATATTTAAAGTTCTAAAAACAACAATAATAATGCTCAACCAATATTATTTATCCATTAAGGATAAAATTAAATACAAATCAAATCCACATTACATTAAATTTATTAGTAAGGAGCAGAAACTATGAAGCGGAAATTAAACAATATGATACAAAAATATTACTAAACTTGACAAACAATACAGTATTATTAAATATGAAGGATAGGTGGATGGGAATACTGTACTTTAGTAAATGTGGAAGGTGGATTTAAAAATAAATAAAAAAAATTACAGTTAATATAAGGGACAAAATGATTGGTTTTACTGGATGTGAGAAGAGTGCACGACAGAATAACAATATCCATGGAAAAGGTAAATACATTACTGTAGCACAAAAACTTAAATTTGGGACAGCTCCGAGTATTGAAGAGGCATGGCAAAGATTGAATGGTTGTTCAACAGTACATTACAGGATTTATATATGATAACTCAAAGGAACCTCTTTACATCTAGTTGTATTAAGCATAGGGAGGCTCTGGATATTTTTCCTGGAGGGTGACTAATGATTGTAAGGGATGCTGTTTAGTTTAGAGGAAATAATGAATAGGAAAGAGATTTTTTAAATCTTTTTAACCTTGTTTCACTCTAGTTCTTTCCCAATTCCTACAGGCTCAATCTGCCCACCCTATGAAAGTGGGAAATGGGTTAACTATAAAACATTACTCAGATTTTTAAACAACTACTTAAATGAACTAACACTTATGTAAGTGGCAAGTTTTGACTCCTGTGGCAAGCCATTAACTTGATTGGTCACTGGAGTAGTAGATACTGGAGCCACTGCAGCTGCCTGCTGTGGCAGTCCAAGGTTAAGGAAGAGAGGGTCCATCCCAATTACTCTCTCTAATAACCTGCAGAAAAAGATAATCATATACAGCACCACCGAAATTATAAATCAGCGTCACTATATTAATCAGAATACATGTGCAGTATCTCTATTAATCTATCTCTCTCCTAATGAGATGGACAGGATAGACATGCCCCCTGGCATCCCTAGTTTATTCTAATCCTGTTATGCTCTAAGATTTTACAAATCAAGAATACACTTGATGAGTTTGCTGGCTGCCTTCCCATAAATTAAGCCACATGTACTGTAGATTCCCAATACAGTATGTTAGTGTATACATTAACCTATGTAACTAATTTCAAACTTATCCCTTTAATTTTATATTATTTATAACAAGGTATTTTTGTCTATTATTGATAAAGTAACCTAATGAACCACTAATATGTTTGTTGTAGGTAATAAATTATGATGGCAGAATTACCATCAGAATTTTCCTATAAATTTTACACTTTACTACCAGATCTAACTTCCTTTCATTTACAAACTTGCTACATAATTTATCTGTACAGAAAATACCTCCCACGTACTCTAATCCTGGCCGGCACTGCATAATGGCCTGACCCCACAAACATTCCTCTCACTACCCTAGCATCATCCACACTTTTTACATCTTCTTTGTATGTATATTAACCTATGCTGAAAGAATTTATTTAAGATAATATTTATCTGTTGGAGGATAAGATTATCCCCAACAGATAAATTTAAGTTCAGTAACTGGAGCCGTATTTGCAGTCGCTGACCTAGAGCCCTCCTGAATATAATTTAATAAGTTTCTGACATTTTAACACCTCCAGGTTTTGCAGAGCCCCTACTTTAATGAGAAGGATATAGCCCCTTACAGGCCCTTAAATATAGTGGATATTGTATAACAAAAAAGGTGTTGGCATGGGGCAAGAAGGCAAAAAGTAGTGGTAACATTTTTAAAATAGTGAGTTATTATCCAATTGCCTAGTGCACAACTGCAATTTATTATTATTTCCTCACACACTGAAGCATATAAATTTACAAATTAATTAATTTATTATAAATTATATTAATTTATTAAATTAATATAATTTTAATTATAATTATTTAATTAATATATAATTAATATATATTATAATTATAATATAATAATTATATATATATATAATTAATATAATTAATTATAATTAATATAATTAATAAATATATAATTAATATAATTAATTAATCTTAATTAATTTATTAATTAATTAATGGAAGTTTTTAAGAGTAAAATGAAAGTGAGGGTACATTTGTACAGTATCATAGTACAAATGTGTCAATCCAAGAACGTTTTGAAATTGATTGAAAACTGATAGATACAGTATTGTGTGTGTGTGTGTGTTTTTTATATATATACATATACATATACATATATACATATATATATATATATATATATACAGTATATACATATATAATGTCGTACCTAGTAGCCAGAACGCACTACTTGGCCTACTATGCAAGGCCCAATTTGCCTAATAAGCCAACTTTTCCTGAATATATATATTTTTCTATTTTTTTTCTTATGAAATGATATAGCTATAAATTTCATTACGTATAAACTCCTTTGTCTTAATTTGAGTTGAAACTAATGTTAATATATGAATGGCCAAACTTAACCTACCCTACCGAAACTAATCTAACCTATCTTAACCTAACCTAAACTAACATAAGTAAATAATTTATGTTCTTAATATAATATAATAATAATAATTCAAATAAACCAATTGGAAACAATTTGTTGAAATGAGGATTGCATCGTCTTAGTACCAGGGGTTGGGATTTGTGACAAGTCAGCCTGGGGAGGGACTTCGGTAAGGCGCACCAAGGAGTTATTGAGGGCGTTTTCCAGCATCAGTTCAAACGTTTTGGAAACAGCAAGGGTAGCCGCAGGAGATTGGCTATCAGCCATAATAGATGCGGAGGAGCGGTGCATTGAGTTAGCCTCAGGAATGGGTTGGACAGATTGCGGAAAGAATTTAGTTAAGAGTCGGGCCAGCGTCTTAAGTGCATCCACAATGCGAGTGACAAGTGTGTCAACAAGATCTGGACTCAGTTGTTCGGCATGTGGGAGAGAAGTGACTCTGGTTACAGGAACGTCAGTGACAGATCAGGCACAAGCAAAGGTGACGGCGGAGTGGAAAGCAGTGGTTGATGATGGGCCGAGTTAGGATAAAGCAGAGTACGACTGTAATGTAGGTCGACGGCGGGGAGAGCATTAGTTTGCACCACTGCGTACGAAGGGCATTGTTTAAACGTAATAGCATGATCACCACCACAGTTTGAGCAGCAGAGTATATCCGATACACACAGTCACACGTGTAATGGGAACCAGCGCACTTTCTATGTTTGATGTCATTGGTGCAGCCTTTTGAGACATGGTGAAAACCTTTACAACAAAAGCACTGAGTGGGATGGGGGACATACACCTCATGGTGTACGTCCCCCATACATGGAGGAAGCCGTTAATCCAAACCCGATAAGGGGGAAAAGTCGAGAAAAATAAGGAGGGCAGAGCCGGAATCACACGGTTCACCATTAGCATCAATGGTGAATATAGGAGACTTTTGTACCCTGCTATTTCCAAAAACACTCCTATCACTGGGCGTGTTGTCATCAAAGGCAATGATGAACATTTGTAAACAAGGAAAACTCATCCTACCTAGAGTGAATGGAGAACGTAGAAGCCGAGGCAATCACAGGGGTACCTCAGGACGCTGGAGGCGTTTTTCCTCCAATCTATTCTCCTTACTATGATGTTTACTGTCCAGGAAAACTCCCTCTGGATCTCCCTCTAAGACCGGAATATCGACGTTACCAGAATGCATGCCATATAACAGTGGGTTCTGAAAACCCTCAAAGATATCGTGAATGTTTGTAGGAGAGACGCTGCATGCACCACCATCCGTCACCATGGTTGCTGATCTGAAGTATTCAGGAAGGAAGGCAACCCATTTAAGGACTCGCTAGTCATATACAGCACTTTGCTGCTATCTCGTTGGTAAAACAGTATCTGGTATTTTACTGGACACGTAAATCGTTTCAGTTTCATCAAAAGCCAATGAGGATAGTTGTACCAGAGAAACAAAAGAAGAGATTTTAACATGAAACCATTTGATGTACAACACAATCCAATAACAACTAACAATTCATACAGCTTCTGAAAGCATCAAAATGATAATTTCTAAAATTTACATTGCACAAAAAGAGCTGTAAACCATATAATACATTATTTGCTTACTTACCTTACAATTCTGTACCATTGGTATTTGTAATATAGGGGTTGTAGAACTGACTCACAAAAGAGAGAATGTAAACTTCTTGATTAAGCAGGACAAAATGTTGAGCAAATATCGTCTCACCATTTCTCGTTTTACCTAAAACAAGAAACTCAATTCATTACCTTGCATTTCTAGATGAACAGCAAATTATTGTAGACATTACTAGATACAGTACATGATAGCTTTTCATCACAGCTAATTAAGTGAAACACAGTTAACCAACAAATTTTAAAGCCTAACCTAACTTAACCCAACTGAATCTATGTTCTAAGGTTGCACCAATACATTAAATAAAAGTACAAAAATTACAAGAATTTTCCAAATATACTCCAAAAACATATTGAAACAAAGGTATCCAACAGAAACCTGTTACAAAATATATAATTATTACCATGTTTAGTGTATGATTTTTAATAAATAATTGTTTCATTGTCAAATTTAAATAATTGCTGTACCTGTATATCCAATTTATTATTTAGTTTAAGGAAATTGTACAATCCTTAGGATGAATGGATAAGACATTGAAATTATCTGCCTCAAGGGGTAACCAATATACAAAAGATCAGCACCAAAATCTCTCATATATTTTGTTTCCAGACACTAAAATGGACACACATTTAATATTAGAAAATTGTCTGATAAAGAATATCATCTAGGGCTGGGTCTAGATAGAAATCTGTCACCTGAGGTCAATATAAAGTACATTGCGAGAGGAGCCTATGCTACGCTTTCCAATTCAAAATCGCTTTTATATACTGTACATGAATGGGAAAATATTAAGGAAACTGTTCACAGCCTTTGTGAGACCAAAATTGGAATATACTGGGATTGTTTGGTGCCCATATATCAAGAACAACATTAATGCAACAAAATGGCTTCCAGAACTGAAAGACATGAGCTAAGAGGAGAGGTTAGAGGCATTAACCACTACACTGCGCACCTGATTTCAGCAAAATCTTCTTAGTGCAACTGTCAAGGACATATTTCAGTTTTTTTTATAAATATTCAGGTATAGTTAATGTCAAAATGTTTCAAAACTCAACTATTTCTATTTCAAAACAAAAAAAATAATGAAAACATTATATAACATTAAAATATAGCCTAATTAAAAAAAATTAGCACAACTCTCAGAGCGCCTAAAGGCGCTTTGAGCAATGAAATGGTTAAATGCGCCAAAGCTATTAGATAGAACAAAGAGAGGCAATATGACTTCTAGGTACAAAATAGTAACGGGAATCAACAAAATTTATATAAAAAAAAATTTTCCTAAAACTTAAAGAACAAGAGGCGAATAATTTCAACTAACTAAACAAAGCTGCCCCCCCCCCAAAAAAAAAATCACTTTTGCAAACAGTGGTAGATGGTTTGAACAAGTAAGGTGGTGATGAAGGCCAAAACTGTCAGTTGCTTAGCTTTACATTACAAAAAGTGCTGGAAAGACAGACTGCCACAAGCATAGCTCTCCTCCTCTAACTGCACTTAGGTAATTACACACCATACTCCTTTGCATAGTGCTATCAGAATGCACTGGTTTGCACTTTACAAGAAATGAATCACCAACCACGTGTGTGCAAAAGGAATCACATTAGTAGAAGCTTCAGTACCCCTAGAGGATTCGGTTGAAACCCCAGTTGCAATTTTTTCAATGTCATGGTGTAGTGGTCTAAGGGAGTACCCAGTGCTTGGGAGTACCCAGAGCGCAAGTTCGAAGCTTCCTCATGACTCCTACTGATTTTCTCATTTGTTTTTTCCATTCTTTGAATGATATGGAAAAAAAGGGAAACGCCAGCAAAGAATAGCGACACACTGCTACCTATACTGTAACATCAGATCTTAATTTTCAGTGGTTCCCAAGTAATAAGCCACCGAACATCGAGATACCTGGCACCCATCTAAAACACCCGCAAACATCCAAGTCAAACCAGTAACATACAATGGTTATATTGGCAAAATTACCTAGTACTGAATATGTGACAACTTGCTGTCTAGAGACGGGTATCAGTGTTCCCAGTCACTTGGCTTTGACTGTAAATGATAGATGCCTAGTTATCATTTATAGAGTAATGCCTCTTTTAAGTCATAACATTAACATTACATTTGCAATAAAGCAATTATGCTTGTTATTCAATTTATAATATTTTACGTCTTGAGCACATATTGACAAATATAAATATTGCACAACTGTAAAGAGGTCTTTTGCTTACTAAAAATGTAGTAAAAAAAAATAAAATAAAAAAAAATCAGGTTTTGGCTACATTCTGACCCAAGATGAAAACAAAACCAAACCAAAACTACTGAGGAAAAAATGTTCAGTTAGGGAAGGTTACCCATATTTGCATTTCAAAATAATAAAGATTAATTATTGCTGTTTGTTATGAAACAAAATAGTAGCCTGCGAATATGACAAAGTAGAGTCAGTGTCCATGGTGCTCTGGGTAGGGAATGCTTTGACCTACTGCAAGTACACCTACTCCAATCCTCCCATTTCTCTCAACTCTTTACTAAATTTGAAGTTCTCCTGGAATCTCTGGCCTCTCGTAGTTTTAAGTCATATATAACCAATAAACCAGAGACCATAGGACGAAAAACCACGCTAAATCTTCGTTCCCAAGGATGAAGTCGAGAGAGAAAGGCCCCCAACTTTACGGACACCACAATTTTCTATTTCATGATTCTGAGACATTATTACGTCAAAGTTCCTCACTCGCCATATAATATCAATAACGTGGATTACACTAACTATGCTCAGTTAATTTTAAAGTCCCTCGTAATCCACAGATCTGCTCGTGTTAGCAACAACCACAAGTTGCCAAGCAAGAATCAAAATCAAAATCAGCTGTTTACCAGTAGCGAGTGGCGGCGGGTGGCACCCCCCAGGCCCTCTGGCCGCCCTCCTCGCCACCCATACTTAACACTCACCCACACTTGTACTCACTTATATTATTGGATAAAACACTCCATTAGTTCATAATTAAACGGGAAAAAAGAGTGTAAACATATGAGAGTGCGGATCAGCTTTGGAGTTTGAGACATACACTGTCGAGGAACAAGTGAGGGTCGCCACTGTGGCAGGAGCAGGTGTCGATGGTGGTGAAGGAGGGTCCTGCGGCGACCAAATAGGATTTATAGTCGGTCCGACGCCATCGTCGCCGCCGCTCAACTCCCATATACCAGAGTAAACAAAATGTTATCCAACAGAACAAATGTACACACATAATTAATAAAATAATAATTCATTGTTTCGGGGGAAAGGCAGCTAGTGTAAATATACATGTTACGTTTATATCGAGGTCCCCCTTCAAGGGTCGAATTACTAACACCCCCCCTAGGTTGCAAATCCCACAAGCTAACTGAACCTGGGTACCTGAATTTACCTGAGGGCCACTATCTCTAGTGGCCTCGACGAGGACAGGAAGCCGATGGCTTGTTAAAGGCCGCCCCCCATTTATCCTGACGATTTTATCTAACTGGATTTTAAAATTCAGCAGTTACATTTACGGCTTAGGAGGGTAACCGGTTCCATGGGTTTATAACCTTGGTGAAAAAGCATCTCACAGAAAACTTGCATTGTGGTTTGTTGAGCTTTCATCCGTTGTTCCTTGTTTATGTTACATCGAGGTTCAGTCCCTGAGCCCATTATGTGCCTCTGTAACCCTTTCCACTACCGCCCACAAGATGGGTATGGGGTGCATAATAAATGAACTAAACTAAACTGTTACATCTGATCCAAATAATATGTAAATAGAAGGTAAATTCCTTGGAGATCACACTGATAACAAGCTGAACTCCATTGTCATATACAAAATGCAACACGTGTCTAAAAACGTAGACATTCTCTCCAAGATCAGATAATACATGCCTCGTTCTGCCTTGGTAACACTATTATTCTCTCATCTATCCATATCACACTTATAGTATCTGTGCCTGGTGATCTATAACCCAAAATTACCTTCGCCCACTAATTACTCGATATAAATCAGCAATCAGAGCTATTATACAAACTCTAGCCCCATTATTAATACCATTCTTCAAGAGCAACTACGAACCACTTATTTATATGACAGAGTACAATAGAAAATCTAAAGTGCACTTACACCGCATCGGTTGGAAATAGGCGTACTGGTTCCAGAAGGTAAAGTAAGGTAATTACGAGGAGAATGTACTAAGCCAGTAGGACTATATAGCGCTTGGAGGGGAATATGAGGACAAAGATTTGGCACAGAGCCATTTTTTTTTTTTTTTTTTTTGAGATATATACAAGAGTTGTTACATTCTTGTACAGCCACTAGTACGCGTAGCGTTTCGGGCAGGTCCCTGGAATACGATCCCCCGCCGCGAAGAATCGTTTTTTCATCCAAGTACACATTTTACTGTTGCGTTAAACAGAGGCTACAGTTAAGGAATTGCGCCCAGTAAATCCTCCCCGGCCAGGATACGAACCCATGACATAGCGCTCGCGGAACGCCAGGCGAGTGTCTTACCACTACACCACGGAGACTGTGAATGGCACAGAGCACACAGGAAGGAATGGTGTCCTTTGACTTGGACCTTCGGGAATTGAACGCCGATCTACAATAAACAAGGTCTCCGCTGTACCGACCAGTCCAAGTAGAGGAGCACATATTTCAGGAAAGAGGAAATATTAGCATTGTGGAGAATTGCTCAACAGACCAATTGGAACATTATCTAACACAGTGCAGTTACAACCCAACTAAGATTTCTAGAGATTTAACAGCGTGGAAGAATTTGCCAAACATATTGGACATAATCTTATTGAAGTCAACATACGTCATAAATACTCATCTACCGCCTAAATAAGAGAGAAGTGAGTAACACTAGCAAACCAGCCAGAGGCCTAGCTGGGCCCGTTTAGGAATATCCCTGCAAAAATCATTAAACGTCCGTATACTTTAAAGAATCTTAGAGCCATTAAAAACCTAAGAAAATACTGGTTTGGAAATAGGATGACTGATCGATGGAACAATTTACTGATAACATAATAGATGTACTCACATAGTTGTACTCACCTAGTTGTGTTTGCGGGGGTTGAACTCTGGCTCTTTGGTCCCGCCTCTCAACCGTCAATCAACAGGTGTACAGATTCCTGAGCCTATTGGGCTCTATCATATCTACACTTGAAACTGTGTATGGAGTCAGCCTCCACCACATCACTTCCTAATGCATTCCATTTGTCAACCACTCTGACACTAAAAAAGTTCTTTCTAATATCTCTGTGGCTCATTTGGGCACTCAGTTTCCACCTGTGTCCCCTTGAGCGTGTGCCCCTTGTGTTAAAGAGCCTGTCTTTATCTACCCTATCAATTCCCTTCATAATCTTAAATGTGGTGATCATGTCTCCCCTAACTCTTCTGTCTTCCAGCGAAGTGAGGTTTAATTCCCGTAGTCTCTCCTCGTAGCTCATACCTCTCAGCTCGGGTACTAGTCTGGTGGCAAACCTTTGAACCTTTTCCAGTTTAGTCTTATCCTTGACTAGATATGGACTCCATGCTGGTGCTGCATACTCCAGAATTGGCCTGACATGTGTGGTATACAAAGTTCTGAATGATTCTTTACACAAGTTTCTGAATGCCGTTCGTATGTTGGCCAGCCTGACATATGCCGCTGATGTTATCCTCTTGATATGTGCTGCAGGAGACAGGTCTGGCGTGATATCAACCCCCAAGTCTTTTTCTTTCTCTGACTCCTGAAGAATTTCCTCTCCCAGATGATACCTTGTATCTGGCCTCCTACTCCCTACACCTATCTTCATTACATTACATTTGGTTGGGTTAAACTCTAACAGCCATTTGTTCGACCATTCCTTCAGCTTGTCTAGGTCTTCTTGAAGCTTCAAACAGTCCTGTGGGATCACTTGATTGCTTCAAGCGTAGGTTAGACATACATATGAATGAGTTTTGGTCGATATTTTTATTTATTTATTTATTTATATACAAGAAGGTACATTGGGTTTATGAGAGTACATAGTATTGATGTTTTTACATTCTTGTAACATTCCATATAAATAGGAGCTGCCTCGCATGAGCCAATAGGCCTTCTATAGTTTGTTTAATTATTATATACTTAGGTGATGAAGACGATAAATAATGACATGGTAATTCACTGTCTCCGATCTTATCCACGGATAATTCAGTCATGGGCCAACTCAGGAGCGTAGGACCTCTGAGTGATGGTGAAAGTGTGAGGGCGTCACCTAGAACCTCCCTCCTGATAGTCACTAGGGACCGCCTGTCCTCCCCAAGCGCACCACACAGAGCAGTCAGCCACTGGGGACCACCTGTCCTCCCCAAGCACACCACACAGAGCAGTCAGCCACTGGGGACAACCTGCCCTCCCGATCAGTCAGTCACTGGGGACAACTTGTCCTCCCCGATCAGTCACTGAGGACAACCTGTCCTCCCCGATCAGTCACTGGGGACCACCTGTCCTCTCCGAGCACACCACACAGTGGCTGCCTCCACCAGGTCCTGCTGCCTGACGTTACCTGGGACAGCGTCTGCCGTCATCGCCTAACCTCAAGGTAAGGTAAGGTATCGCCTTGCTGCCCGGCGCGCCAACAGGGATGCCAGATTGGGCTACAAGTAACGAATTGGGCTACTTTAGAGAGCCCCCGCGCTCCCAAATTTTTAATTTCGCTACTTGCTACTTTTTGGGCTAATTTAAAAGCAAGTTTGGCTAATTTGGGCTATTAATGTTAAGCAACTTAATGATATTTATGGTCAGATGCAACACAAACAAGCACCCCGCGATAGCAGCCACAGACTGACAATTTAAATGCGAGCACAGCACGCAGTATATCCACCATCCACAGATCTCCAGTATCATCTATTGATACTGGTAATGGCTCAAAAGGGCCACCACTTACGGGCTATTCATGCCCGTGCCACTTTTGCGTGGCTTAATCTTCATCAATCAATCATCGCAGTATATCCTTTTACGACTAAAGATCATATTCACTCCAAAAAAAAATCTTCCACTTACGGGCTATTCATGCCCGTGCCACCTCTTGGGTAGCTTAATCTTCATCAATCAACCACAAACAAGGAACAACGATTTCAAGTTCAACAAGCCACAACTTAGGACATAAAACAGGAGATTTTTTTCAACCATGTGGGGCATAACAATGCACAACTACCAAATCAACAACATTATCTTGGAGTCAGAATCCACCAATCACTAATAGTTGTACAACAGTGGAAGCTGCAGTTATAAAAGCAAACCAAATCCTTTGCAATAGTCAAACGAAATTTTGACGAAGGAAAAGGTAGTTTACAACTGTATAAATCTCTGGTGTACTTCTACTTGATTATTATATCCACGCATTTAGACCTCATCTTCAGAAAGAGATATCTGCTTTGGAGAAAGTTCAACACCGGGCGACTAAAATCTTTTCCGAACTAAGTCGACTTTCATACCAGGGACGGTTGAGGGCCACAGGGACCAGAAATGACAGGGCTGCTCTCAGCAAAACTTTTAAATTACTGAACAATTGGAAGATATTGACCCAGAACAATTCTTCAAAAGGCTAGATGTAAGACGAACAAGGAGCAACGGTTTCGAGGTCAACAAGCCACACTGATGGAGGAAAATATTTTGTTTTTCTCCTATCGCTGGGACATGAACCCAGCGATAGGTGACGTAAAAGGGGATTTCGATGTGGATTCAATATATAACTTATTTAAGAATATTCTAAACAAAGCACAGGAACGTAGTATACCATACAAATTGAACAGATCGAATACTAATGACGCAAAGTGGATAACAAAGAATTTGAAGAACCTTATAGGTAAAAAGAGAGCCTGGTACAAAAGGATTAAAAACGGGGAGGTAACTTTAGAACAGGAATTCGTACAACTGGTTAGAAATGTAAAAAAAAGAGATAAGAAAGCAAAAGAAACTATGAAGTTCGCATAGCAGGGCAAGCAAAGACAAATCCTAAAGGGTTTTTTCAGTTATATCGAACTAAGACTAGGAAAGGATAGGTCCATTAAAAACTGAGACAGGTCAAATAACGGATAATGACGAGGAGATGAGTAGTAGTTTTAACAAATATTTTATATCTGCATTTACTAAAGAAGAACTTAACAATATGCCTTCAGCCGAACAAGTCTATGTGGGTGGGGATGAGGACAGGTTGATTAGTTTAGCAGTTACCAGGGAGGATGTAATAAACAATTAGTAAAACTAAAACCAAACAAATCCCCAGGGCCGGATGAAGTGTTTGCCAGGGTGCTTAAAGAATGCAAAGAGGAGCTTTCCGAGCCACTGTCAACCATATTAATAAATCAATAGAGTTAGGCAGAGTGCCAGAGTCATGGAAGGTAGCTAATGTGGTACCAATTTTTAAGAAAGGAGATAGATCACTTCCATCAAACTATCGGCCAATTAGCCTAACGTCTATTGTGGGAAAATTACTTGAATCGATAATTGCAAATGCAATTCGTCTTCATCTTGAAAAACATAAATTAATAAATGAGTTCGCAACATGGTTTTACAAATGGCCGTTCATNTTTGGGGTTTTCTTGCTTCTAGTCAACCTCCTTCTTCCAAAACCTCACCTCTGTACTTCACTTTTCAGTCTTGAGTGGTGGGCATGGACATCAGCTCTACCCTAGACCCTGCGCAGCATCGGTGTAGTCTAAAACGAGTCGTCGGGTTCCCCCTTGGACCCTTCTTGGTCCTTCGTCCTTTCTGACGAGGACTTTTTCTTCAAGGGAAAGTGTCGTTTCCCCCCCCCTGCCCCTCCTTATATGATTTTGATCTTTCTGCAGCTTCCCTTCAGGCTTCCTTCCACCCGAATCCCCCGTTCAGTGGCTCGGGCAAATCGTTTTAGATAGTTCCTGCTTACCTGCTTGATGAGGTTCTGGAAGTTCTTCTACTTCCCAAGCCCGGTCTGAGGCCAGACTTGGCCTTTGAGAGTTTGGTCCATTAGGCTGTTGCTTGCAGCGGCCCGCAGGCCCATATACCCACCACAGCCCGGTTGGACTGGCACTCCTTGGAAGAAACTATCTAGTTTCCTTTTAAAGATGTCCACGGTTGTTCCAGCAATATTTCTTATGCTCGCTGGGAAGATGTTGAACAATTGTGGATCTCTGATGTTTATACAGTTCTCTCTAATTGTGCCTATGGCACCCCTGCTCTTCACTGGTTCTATTCTGGATTTTCTTCCATATCGTTCACTCCTGTATATTTTTATTTAACTGTGCAGATTTGGGACCTGGCCCTCCAGTATTTTCCACGTGTATATTATTTGATATCTCTCCCGTCGTCTTTCTAGGGAGTACATTTGGAGAGGTTTGAGACTATCACAATAATTTAGATGCTTTATTGCATTTATATATCCTGTATATGTTCTCTGTACTCCCTCTATTTCAGCAATCTCTCCTGCTTTGAATGGGGAAGTGAGTACTGAGCAGTACACATGACGGGACAGCACAAGTGATTTGAAGAGTACAGCCATTGTGATGCGATCCCTGAATTTTAAAGTTCTCGTAATCCATCCTATCATTTTTCTGGCTGCCGCAATATTTGCTTGGTTATGCTCCCTAAACGTTAGGTCGTCAGACATCATTATTCCCACATTATGTTTAAGGTTCTCATTTTTACCGTATCTGAGTACCTGGAATTTATCCCTGTTAAACATGTTATTTTCTGCTGCCCAGTCGAAAACTTCAATATCTGCTTGTAGTTTTTCAATGTCTTCAGCAGAGGTAATATTCATGCTGATTTTTCTGTTGTCTGCAAAGGATGATATGAAGCTGTGCCTTGTATTTGAGTCTATATCTGATATGAGAATAAGGAAAAGCAGTGGTCAAGGACTGTACCTTGAGGTACTAAGCTTTTAACTGCACTTGGACTTGATTTTATATGGTTGACTGTTACTCTGTGTTCTGTTCGACAGAAAACCGAGTACCCAGCGTCCTACTTCACCAGTTATTCCCATTGACCTCATTTTGTATGCTATCACTCTATATTCACATTTATCGAATGCCTTTACAAAATCCATGTATACCACATCTGCATTCTGTTTTTCTTCTAATGCCTCAGTGATTTTGTCGTAATGGTCAAGTAGCTGTGAGAGGTATGATCTTCCTGCTCTAAATCCATGTTGGCCTAGATTGTGGAGATCATTGGTTTCCATGAAACTAGTGACCTGACTCCTGATCACTCTCTCGAATACTTTTATTATGTGGGACGTTAGTGCAACTACTGGTCTATAAATCTTTGCCAATGCTTGGCAAATAATTTTTGCCAATAATTTTGCTAATAATTCTTTACCAATGCAATATGAAGGGCTTGCAATATTGCCTCTCTGATGGACCCTGTCTCTTCTGAGTTTGGGTCTTCCTTGGCATATTGGCTGAACAACAAGGTTGCAGGGTCTTTCTAGCTAGCTGACAACCCTGTATTTACACTTGTGGTTTTATGCTCCTACAGTCATTCTGACATGCTTGAATGGGATGCATGCATACCAGGTCAAAGAAACAAAACCCCCTGCCTCTAGAGAAGAGCATGAAGTGCACCCACATGACAGCCAGAGGCTAGAGCCAACAAGAACACTGCCTTAGTTAGACATGGGCAAAACTTGCAAAACTGTGCAATGACATATTGACACCTAACGTGAGCAACAGCATCTCCCCCAATGCCAAACTATAAGTGGTGACAGAATTAGGTACAAGATGCTGATCAAGAAATGACCACAACAAAAAGGAAAGGACCACACAGACTGCAGCCAAAGAAATATGAAGAAGAAACAGGTGAAAAAAAGCACCTGGCAACTTTACACTGCTTCCAGGAAGACACAAAGATAGAATACCAACAACTCTGCTATCTGCTTGCCATACAAATGGGAATAGATCAGCGTCAAATACTCCAGATGCAAAGACCAAAGCAGTTCAAACTGGCACGGTACTGGGCCACTCTGCTAAAAGCAGCAGAACTGAGGGGAAAATGCCCAGGTTGTGATGCCAGGCCTACTGGAAATCAAGGCTGGGCCAGTTACCAAGAAGTCGGAAGGATCACCCTCCCCAAGTACCACGAATAAAACCCCAACCCAATTCTGAAACGCTCGTTCATTTCAGAGCCATAAGTAGGGTGGGAAGATCAGAAGCAGTGAAACATGGCCATAGCGAAAGAAAAGGGAAGCATGGACTTAGTACAGGTGAAGTTCACAAACACCACCAATTCTGGATCCCTAAACATGGGAGATAACTTTTGGGAATCCAAATGAGCACAATGCAACGAATGCCTAATATCTGCAAACCAAACCCATAACATGGCAACCGAATGAAAAGCTTCCAAACGTGAAGCCTCCGTAACGGCAGAGACTCAATGGGAACAAATCTCACAGACTCTTGGGTTGTCACTGACCCAACAGTCAGCATGGCAGAGACAAAATTAATGATAATTATTCAGCAGCAATGGTGACAAACACCCAACAAACTCTCACACCGCAAGTGCAAATTTGATAGGCCAATCCACAGCGAATCATGCCAAAGATCTGTAGTGGAATTGCCAGGGCCTGAAGGCAATGAGACAAGCAGGATACAGTGAGAGGTCCCTGTACCTCTCACTGGAAGAACAAGACATCAAAAGCAGCCAAAACATCAGGCTGCAAATGGTGGCTGCAGATTGCTGAGTAAGCAAGCACATCAGCTCCTGTGCACCCCGAGTATAACCCCACATGCCCCCCCAGCCAAAGGCCCAGTCAGTCACAGACCCATGAACTGCCAAGGTGAGGCTCTCCACTCCAGTGTCCAGACCTCATGGGGGCATACTCCTGAACATACCAGAGAAGAAAACTTTCAGTGCAGGAGTAAAACTAATGAGCACTCAGGAAAAGATCCATGAACCTATGTAGATCAAAGCTCAAAGGGTAAGCCCATGCAAACATGCCAGTGATAAAACAAGCATTTGAAGTAACTATTAAAATAAAATAAAAATACACTAGCAAAAGGGCCCAAGCAGGGCAAAGTCCAAGGGATGACCAGAACATAGCTTGAAATATCGGCATGCTATGACTGACAGACGCCACCATAATATCAGTGCAAAGAACTAACCTCGGAGAGCTCTGGCTGCTGGGAT